>JAFBJW010000171.1:296893-361015 GCA_016785235.1 Pseudorhombus dupliciocellatus
TTCTTCCTGTTAACAAGGGAGTTTTTCCTCTCCATAGTCGCCATAGTGCTTGCTCATTGTGGGGATAGTTGGGTCTCTCTGTTTTCTGACTGTGCTTTGATTCCTATGTAAAGTTCCCTGAGATAACGTCTGTTATGATTTGGCGCTATATAAATAAATAAAATTGAATTGAATTGAATTGAATTGAAAAAACTAATGAAAGCAGATAAACATGAACAACAAACTGAAACAACAGAAACATCTAAGTCTAAGTTTTAGTTTGGTCCATGTCCCATCTACCAACATGGAAGAGGAGGTTTATCCTGCAGTCAGACACCTGCTTCTTTTCAGCTTTCGAAATTAAACTATGACCCAAAGTCGAGTCAAGCCTGAGCGCTCTACACACACGAAGACGGATGGAGGAGGACAGAGGGGACTCTTACCTCTTCTCGTATTCTCTTAACTGTCTCTCCTTTCTGTGGAAACACAAATAAACACCAGGTGAATTCTTTTGGACGTGTTCCGTGTCCCTCAGTTCTGCTCCTGCAGCAGTGGGACGCTGCCTCCCTCTGACATCACCTGACAGGACGCCGTGATGTCAGAGCTGCACACGCTACGCTGTCAGTTCACATGTTTGAATTCAACATGTCTTCCGTGAAATGTCTCATAGACGAGGGCGGGTCAGTGTTGTATGCTGGGAGTTAAAACTCACCTTCCCAATGATGCTTCCCACCTCCTGAAGAGACACAAACAGCAGGAATTCCGAGTCAGTGACAATGAGAGACAGACAACCACCTCCTCCTCCTCCTCCTCCTGGCCCTCACCTTCCCATGCATGAGCAGCCGTAGCGTGAGTGTGACGCCCATGGCTCCGTCTCCTAGCTCCCTGTCACAGCTCATGGTGAAGGTGGTGGTGGTGGTGTGGTGGGTGGAGGTGTGGGTGGACTCTGCCGCTGGGAGACGCATGAAGGTCCGATGGTCCAAGACGTGAGGAGAGATCCAGATCACCACAGAGACCCTCAGAGGTTCTTTGTCCACGTCCCCGTGTCTCTGTGTGGGACAGACGCAGGCAGGACACAAAGTGAGGGTCTGAGTTTAATTATCACAGACGTAAGACAACGAGATCTAGAGAGGGCACACAACTCCCTGCTGTGAGGACACGTGTGGACCCCTCAGAGTCTGGCGAGTTCATGACAAAGATGTGGCCTCTCTCCAGTGTGTGTCCTGCTGGTTCCAGCCAGGAGCCTCAGTGTGTGTGTGTGTGTGTGTGTCTCCATTAGCAGTGATTGCTCCTCCCAGTCTCATGAAAAATACACAATCTGCCAAAGTAGGTCATGATGCAGGCTGTCTGCCACACACACACACACACACACATACACACAGAAACTGTTTGAGTGTGTGTGTAACCCTGTATCTAGTGAGCACAGCAGTGATGCACAAGGCTGAGTGTTTTGCGAGGATGCAATATGTATTTACTGTGCGTGTGTGTGTGTGTATGAATTATGGAGGCTCTCAGATGCTTTAACAAGACGTTAGCCCCTTCCCCCTCAGTTCTCTGGAGGATGACAGCGGGCGTGTCCGTAGCAGCGCCGTCATTACAACATCACCGTAGCCAGCATCACTTGTAACGGTTAGGTCATGAACCCCGCCCACCTCCATGCTGGCAGACGGGACATGGACCGGGACATGGAACACGGTTTGTTACGTCATGACTGACAGCTGAGCCTGACTGATCGGTCAAGACTGCGAGAAATGTGAGTGGATCAAACACTGAGCCAATAACTCCTCCTCTGAGCTGATTGGATTAACGAGCAGCCGCCAGCTTCAAATCATTGGTCCCACTATGTCACTTCCTGTCTAGCCTCTTCACTCGCAGCAGTCGCTTGATCAGTCATAAAAAAAACTCCAGTTCCCAAAAACCACTGGGGTTTAAAGGATAATACCTGAGTGTGTGTGACTAACAGCATCAGGTGATGATGTCATGGCATGGAATGGAGGAGAGAGAGAGAAAGAGAGAGAGAGAGGGGGAGGATTTAAAGTCCAGATAATAGTCATGGAGACTGAAGAAGAGAGAGGGAAACAGATCCATCCGTCCACTGCTGTTGATGATCACTGTAATTAAAAGGACAGGCTAATGCTAGGATGCTGACAATAAACCTGAAGACAAGGACACGAAGACAAAGAGGGAACAATACAACACTGCTCATCCTCGTTCACAGCCTCATTTCTCAGGTGTGCAGTTTGTCGTGTCCCTCCAGTACACACCAGTACACCCCTGTACACACCAGTACATGTACGCACCCATTCACACACAGCATTCTGCAATGATACTGATACTGATTTCAGAGTGAAATACTCTGGTTGCGTTCAGGACCCCGCTGCGACCTTCAGGACACGGAGCTCAGCTCTATGGTGTCTCCTCCGGTCACTTTGAGTCAGGAGGTACAAGGTTTTCTGCTTACAGACGGAACGAGGACAAACACACAGTGTGACTGTGGACACGATTCACAAGACAGCAAAAGATGCAAAAAGTTCTGTGATGATGTGGGCGGAGCTCACAGGACGTGACATAAATCATGTTCAGAGGTTCCCACCAAATAAGCATGTGCAACGTCTGAGATTTGGGTGAGCCGGAAGACTTGCTATTACAGTTCAACAAAAGTACACACAATCAATGCCTTTCATACCGAGAGGTCAAAGGTCAAAGGTCTTGTCCCGAAAAAACGGCTTCATCTGTCTCTTCCCCTCTAATCCCCGCCCCTCACCCCTCTCTCTATAAAAATCAAGCGCTCCTTCAGACGTGTCTTCAAGGAGCGTGGACAGTGTTGTCCTCGTCTCTAGTCTCTGAGTGTGCACAGATATCATTGGCTCCGCCCCCGCCTCTTCATGAGGCTGCTGGTGGTCGGAGCGGAGGGTGGGGCAGAGCCAGACCGACAGAAAGAGACACAGCAAAGAACGAGAGAGCAGAAAAGACACTTCAAAGGACGTCAAACTCCACGCTGCAGAAGATTTAAGATAAGAAATGTTCCTGACACACCACCTGTTTTCATAAATCTCTAATTCAACCTGAACTGGTCGGTAACAAACATCAGAGAACAACTCATTCTATTTTCAGATGATCTACATTATCTCCCACTGCATCATGGGTAATGGGAGAAGCCGCAGCGTATCTCTTTCAGTCAATTTCCTGATATTTACATGGAACAGGGAGCAGGGGCTTCTGGGTACTGACAGGCAAGAAGTAATGGAGGCTTTATTACATTAGATGCTCCACAAAACCAGAGTGGCCATTATCGTCCAGATCCTGACGCAGCAGCCACACCCCGACGAGATCCGGTTAACTGAACCCACCCAAGCTCGAGACTCTAACAGAACCAGGGCCCGACATGACGACACACAGGTGCACCGCTCTGTCACATGTGCACTGCTCTGGCTCAGCAGGTCAGGCAGAGCAGCGGCGGCGGTGTCCACAGGAAATGAGCTGGTGCTGCACCACTGCCCCGTCACTTGACCCCGTGACCTCGGCTGGTGGGTCAGGGGAGAGTTTGGAGGCAAACCAAAAAGGAGCAGAGGAGGAGGTTGCTGCCAGCTGTAAAAAGGCTGAAGTTTATTTTGAAGCGTGACTTCTGAAAAGCTAATCCCATCCTGCGTGACCCCGGCTCCGCCCTCTGGCTCTGAGCAGGGAGACGATTTCGTTCCACCCCAAACACATCTGAAGTACGATGACCTCATGGCTCATCGGAATATAATATCATACATGTCACAGATCAGCAACACGCCCATACAAGAGCTTCTTCGTTTGTTTCTACAAATGACGACAAATCACACAGAGAAGATTTCAGAGAGTCTGACCCAGATCCATTTGATTCCTGCTCCGACTTTTTTCACTGCGGTTCCACACACTCAGCTGAGCCGAGACAAACAGAGAGAAGATGATTTAAAAAGAGACGGAGAGATGGAGCCGAGATAAACACAGATCAGATGCAGCAGGAAGGATAGAGGGAGAAGATTTGGAAAGATTCAAACGTGTCTGAGAGCCAATCACAGACGAGCAGATTCATGAAGATGTCACAGGTCAGAGGACATCGTCCCACAGGACGACGTTCCTGCAACCTCATGTTCCACAACAGGTTCATGGACCGACTGGTCGTCTGTGAGCAGAAGGTCAGAAATGGAACAGACGCTCGCAGATGATTTTAAAATGGACAAACTGGACAAATCAGATCAACGTTAATGTGATGAAGAGAAGAAACCCAATTAGAACTAGAACAGAACAAAGTGGCTTTGTCTGCCTGAGTTACAATTCTCAGGGTCACGTGACACACACCATCGACCTGATGCTGCCTGAGGAGGCGGGTTTATCATCAGGAGGTCTTACCTGATTGGTCAGATCTGTGGACGCGGCAACATCACTGAAGCGATTCTGTAAGACAGGAAACACCATCACGTGATGCTGTCCTCTGAGCTCAGGACACGCCCCCATTTAATCACCACACTCTGCTCAACTTCCTTTTATGTTCAAGAGAAACAGAATATATCTGCACCACAGGGGAGGGGGTGGGGGGGGGGGGGGGAGTGTAAACCAACTTTGTGAAGTGGGTGAGTGTCAGTTGGATGAGCAGGGGGGACACGTGTCTGATGTCAGTCAGCTGTTTGACATTGGACAACTGCAGAGAGAGACTGAGAGACAAGTGGACAGTCCTAGGACCTCAGTGTGTCCTAAGAGCTGTAATGAGGTCTGACTAAACCACACACACACACACACCTCTATTAGCAGCTCCATTAGAGAAGAGTGGAAGTCTCATGAGGTCAAGAGTCAATGTTCACTTACTGTAATATGGGGGGGGGGGCTCCTGCTGCTCTACAGGCTCCACCCACTAACCCTGACCTATAGAGAGTTTCTAATCCAAACTTCACTGGATCGAACAAATCAGAAATTCACTCAGGAAATGATCATGAAAGTAAAAATAATCATCCATCAACATGACTCTGAGGAGGAGACACGGGAGGAGGAGGCAACTCAGATTGAGAGGACATCTTTACGGAGTGAACACAGAACACTTTTCCCGGGGCCCCCCCAAGTTCCTGGAAAAGCTCCTGCCACCCCTGGCAGGCGGCCGTGTGGAACTGACCGCAATAACATCAGAGCTCATGTATGAGGCAAGTGGTGATGTCAGAGCGGTGTCACGCAGCGTTTGATGCGAGGACACGCCTCCCTGTGGTTGGTGTTATTTACAGGAACTCACACATTCCTGTTTGATCTAATCTGAAGACACGAGGACTCACTCAGAGGAGCAGAGGAGAGACGGAGGACAGAGGACCTGTTTCAAAGGGTGAATTTCAATTCCCCCTTAATCCTCAATCTCAAAATGTGCGCTCCCGCAAAGTGTGAGTGCTGTCCCAGTCTCAGAAACGTTAAGTTGAGGGGCAAGATTGAGGGTTGTATCACCCTCAATACTGAGACACCGCCCTTGCTAGTAAGGGCTATCCACATCAAAAGCGTTAAGTAACAGCTGCCTTTATTAAAGGCCTCATCTCAAATGAACAGATGCAACATAACCATTGAACCGATGTTAGCATGTTGTTAGCTAGGTAAGCCAGCTGACAACAATACCTACATATTTGCAGTCTATTCAATACAGTGATTCCCAACCACTGTGCCGCGGAAGATCATTCACTTTCACCCGGTGTTCTATGTTAGATCCGAGGCTGATGCTTCGACTCTAGTCAGAGTGCTGCTGCTCTGCTCTGCTCCGCATCTGATGGACGCGGAACCAGGCGGAGACCCTGGCGCAGCATAGCGACAGGCTGAACAGCAGCCCTGCATGCTGCCCCCACAGTCTGAGGACGGATCAGCATTTAAGGGGTGTCCCATTTCCAAGTCACAAAACAGCCCTCAACACTTGATTTTGAGGGTCACTCAGATTGAGTGTTGAGCTTGAGGGTTAAGAAAGGAATTGGAATTCAGCCAAAATGTCCCTGAGATCTGTATCAATACAACTTATAGTCAACGTGGTATGGTCTGGAACCTTCCATCCTCCCTACATCCCCCTTTCTTCTGGAATGTGACCGTGTCCTTCCTCTGTCCCTCCTGTCCTCCGGAGGGTCATACGATCCTCCTCTCTATCGCTCCCTCGTCCCCCTGTCTCCATGATCCAGAACCTGAGACCACCCCAGAGACAGAGGGACGGGTCAATAGCTTTTAACAGGAAGCTGCTCTCAGATCAGGTTATAGATCTGTGATACTCACTCACTCACACACACACGCAGTCCATCCATTTCTGCATCTGTATTTATTTCTCTTTGTAAATTTGTTCATGCCCACCACGCCCTAAGCCTAATTGGTTCATCTCAGTCACATGACCACGTGCAGTGAATGCAACACTTCCAGTCGCTCCAAGAAAAGAAGAACGGGACCGTACTGAAGTTCCCGATCATCCCTCTGGATCCATAAATGTTTCCTGTTGTTCACTGAGGATGAGGCGCCGTGACATTACCACAGGCCTCACGTGCAGCCGCCTGTTTCCTGCTGCCACTGGAAACAAGATCACCTCGCAGCCTCCTCTATTTTACGATCAGAAGCAGTGAGGAGTCAGAGGAGCTCTCCGTAGCTCCTGCAGCGCTGCCTGTCTCCCTGTGTCCTCTCAGCTCCGTTAGCCACGCCTCATTATTTCTGCAGAGCCGTTCAATTACAGGATGGAAGTTGAGACTCCGCGTAGCATCCCAGAATCCTTGGCTGCACACTCTGTTCCTGAAATAGATTTCAGAGCGTGTACAGAGCCTGTTCCTCTGTAGGCTTCGTCACGTGTGATGTCACGAAAACACACGTAAACATACTGCGAACAAAGTCTGTGTGTGGGATTCCAACTCAGGATGAAGAGGAGGATGGAGGAGAGGAGGAGATTCAAAATCTGATGTGACACACACACACACCCCTCCTCATGACATGAATCTGAATCTGACAAACAAACTCAGCCTCATTGGACCAGTTCCTCCGCCCTCATCCACAAGCCGACATCAAACAACCCCCCCCACTCCTGCTCCCTCCAGCCCCACCCACCTGACAGGAGCTGAGAGGAGGAGGTGAGGGTGTGGAATACAAATCCTGACACTGATGAGGGCGAGGAGTCAGAGGAGGAGAGGAGGAGTGAGCTGAACTTTGATTCGACCTGTCTGTCTGTGTGTGTGATTGACAGCTGGGCGCAGAGGTGTGTGCGCCTCCATTCACATTCGACGAGGGAGTAAAAGAAGAGAAGACAGGTCTGTGACGTCTCCTGTGAGACAGTTAAACCCTCCTCCACTCCCTGTCTGTGCATGTCCTCCACCACTAGATGTCACTAGATTCTACAGACGGACCCTTTAAACACAGAGTGAAGGAATGTCTCTGCTTCATAGTCCTCATGGTGTCTCACACATACACACACACACTGGCTTTATGCTTGTGACATCATGTGAGACGATAAAAGCTGATGAGTCACTGTGATTCATCAGTCGTAATCCCGCTGTCTGTTTCCTCCAGAAGATGTTTCTGTGTCTCCTGAGGCTGAGGCTCTGTCCTCAGGACGTGTCCGTGTGAGATGAGACAATCAGGACGAAGATATCTTACATGAAGAAAATAATCAACTAAACGAAATGTGGACCGATGACATCACGCATTAAGCTTTGATTCACAGGAATCACAGGAGAAAGAGTGGCCAACATGCTAACAGGGATTCTCAGGAGGAGTTTGTGTGTGTGTGTGTGCGTGTGTGTGTGTGTGTAAGCTACAGAGTGAATGGCAGACATTCCCAAAAATAGCACAGGCCTCGTTAAATATTTCAGTAAGTCAGATGGAGGAGCAGGAGGAGAGACATAAAACATCAGAGCTCAGACTCTGACAAATAAATGAAAGGATCACTTTCAGTGACATGAGAAGAACGACACTGAAGGAGAGACAGAGAGAAATACAAATATAAATATATAGAAATATTATAGATACTGATGAGTATGAATTCCAAAATTTACCAGGACGTGATAAATCTGGGTCAGTTTAATCAATTTCCCAACACCAACACGCTCTGATCTAAGAATAGAACCTCAGAGATTTTTTTTTTTTTGGGGGGGGGGGGGGGGGGGAGAAAGGGGATTTTGGGGGGGGGGGGCAGACAGAGGAGAAGAGGAAGCAGAAGTTGAAACAGAAATACAAAACGTATTCCTGTGATTTCATCTTTAGAACAGACAGCCATGTTTACTATGACACACACACACACACCACAGGGTGGTATTGATCTGTTCCAGGAAGTGGAGCTATGTCTCTATTTATGAGTGACTCTAATCGTCCATCCGCTGATGGAAAAGGAAGCTGCTCCGTCATCTGTCTGGAGACACACGTGACCTTCACAGCAAGCCATGTCCTTCATGCGAATGTCCCTCATGTCTCTCATGTCTCTAATGTATGTGCTCATGATTCATGGATGTTGAAAAGATGCAACAGAAAATCAAACCGACTGTTACACCCAGAGCTCCGCCCCTCCGTCCATCATCTGTTCATTAACCCTTCCCAATGTCCCCCTCCTCTGTGACGGAGCTCAGCATCTCTCCACTGCAGGAGCCGGCCAGTGCATTAGCAGATTGAAAAGAGAAACAAGCTTCCGGGTTCAGGAGCTAACTCCCTGCAGCTGCACCTCCTTCCTCCTCCTCTTCCTCCTCCCTCATTCCTTTCTTTTTTATCACAACCTCTCCCTTTGAACTCCTCTCTCAGGCCTCTGCTCCACTCGTTCCTCTTCACTTCCATCAACATCATTCAAGCTTTGGCTTCCCTGCTGTGACCTGTTCCTTCCTCATCCATCCTTCATGTCTCCTCCTCTTCTTCCTGTGCTCTGGTTTGATTTGCAGCTGCTGCCTGAAACGTCCTCTGTTCTGGAGGAAGCTGCGCAACCTCCCTTCAGCCAGGGAGGAGTCCTTTAACCTGCTGAGACTGATGCTGTGGGGTTTTCCAGGGACATGTCCCCATGAAAAAACCTGCAATTCCATGGGAACAAGAGAGACGACAGATCAGACCATAGAGACGCACGGGGAGAGATGGAGACACGTGGAACGACAGAAGAGCAAAGAGACAAAGACAAAGCTCGGCCTTGTGACAGAGTAGGAGGCGTCAGGAGACAGAGGAGCTCTGTGTGTCCAAGCGCACAGCTGTGACCCTAAGTGATGTGTGTGTGTGTGTGTCTACAGTCATGAGATCGCTGGCTCATGGAGTCGACATCCAAAGTCGAAGATGTTTCTTACACTCTCTAATGTCGGCCATTTTAAATAATTAAAAACAATAATAATTAGAACAAAGACGTCTGAAGTCATGTGTCTCATGTCCCCGACTGAGAGACATGAGACATGAGACGTGAGAGTCAGAGTCAGTTTCCCTGAAGTTTAACAACAGGAGACGCAGGAGGAGGTCAGCTGCAGGACATTCATCCAGCCTAATGTTGCCCCAGAGGACCTTAAATTAAAAAACTGAATTGATGACTGTTTCTCATCTCAGCTCTGTGGAGACTTGAGTCTGTGCACGACACTAACCTGCACACACACAGTGTCACTCCAAACACCTGAGATTGGAAGGAGCATCATTGATGTAATCCACTGAGGGTGCATGTTAGCCATAGGTCAGACTGCTCGGACTGGTCAGGCTGCATTAGATATGACGAGGCCCTGCTGTGGATGACAGGAGAACGCCGCCCGGTGATGTCTGGACGAGCCGGCCTGTGGTTCTATAAACTGAGATGTAAATCCTCTCTGGCTGCTCAGAGTTTCTCTTTATAGCACAATGAGCTGCATGTGACGGGCGCTCACGCCGGAGGAGATGACACACGTAGACAACGTCTCCATTTGTTGGAACACATGTCACCTGAGCCCCGTCATGTGACCGCTGCATTAGCACAGGCGGGTTCCGTTCAACACGCTTCGTGTCTCCATGTCCCCAGAGCAACTCATTGAACACCACAACCCAGACAGAGTCCTCGGCTCAGTGAGATCCTGTCGCTGCACAGCAGGGGGCGTCACTGCCCTGCCCGCCCCCGCCAGTTACCACCATCTTGGATCCAGGTTTTTACTCAGGTGTGTATTTTATTTTGAAATCACACAGGAACCTTGGTCACGTCTCGAAAATTTGAAAAGATGCTGATCACTTCCCGTTGAGGGCATCATTACATCATATCCAGCCTCCTTCATCGTCATCATCGTCTCCTCTGAGACCGCCCCCTTCCTCCTGGGTGAGTCATTAACCTCCACCCTTCACTATCTGATGCTCCGACGCTGCCACTACTTTCATGCTCATCCCCACCTCTCCTCTCTCTTGTTTCCTCCCTCCCTCTCAGCCTCAGTCTCTGGAGACCTCAGGTCCATTAGTGTGAGAGGCTCTGTACCTCCTCTCATGAACCTCCTCCCACCTCCCACAGCTCCACGGTGGAGCAGCTGTTCCTGTTCATGTCCGTCAGGACTCCATTTATTGACACAATGATTCACGTGGCTCCTCCCATGCAGGAGGAGCTGTCGCTCCTCGGCCGACTGTCAGTCCATCACTTCAAATGTTTCAGTGACTCCGCCCACCATCCTTTCATTAGCTAATGGACTGACAGCGAGCCAGCGGGCTGATCGGCTTCGACTGGACAAGGAGCCAACTCCCCCTGCAAGGAGGACGACTCGAGTACCTCCCAGAACAGAGGGATGACAACAATGGAGGCATGGGGAGGAGGCGGAGGAGGAGGCGAGGGAACTGTAATTTAACCAGAGAGGAAGAGAAGTCCTGTATCTGTATTTCAATTAACGCTGACCTCGAGCAGGGTGTGAGGAGCAAGGAGTGAGGAGAGTGGAGCCAGGAGACGACTCACAGCAACATCCAGCTGACAAAGAGCGTCTCAGTCTCAGAGCTGTGTGTGTGTTGTTCACACTGTGTTCACTCCCCACACTTGACTGAGCTCTGTTGTTGTTGTTGCTGTTGTTGACACGAGGGAGACGCTCAGAGTTTAAAGTCGTCCTCTAGTCCAGCGGTCCCCGATTCCCGGGCCATTTGGTACCGGGCCGCACAGAAAGAATAAATAACTTCCATTACTTCTGTTTTATTTATTTCGGAATCTGAATGATGTTTTATTTTGAAAAATTACCCGATTCTCTTAGTTACATCCGTCTGGAGATCGCAAATGATAGTAGCCTTAAAAGTACGTCCGAGACAACAACTCTGCCGGTGTTCTGGATTAAAGTCATGGCTAAATACCCTGAGATTGCTACAACAACACTGAAAACGCAGTTGCCATTTCCAACATCCTACCTGTGTGAAGCGGGGTTTTCTGCAGTGACGGCGACCAAAACAAAATACAAAGTAGACTGGACAAAAGCCACACACTTCGGGTGTCATTGTCTCTCGTTGCAGAGAAACAAGCTCAGGGCTCCCACTGATTCAGCGTTGTGGTGAGTTGTATTTTTAATGCACTTTGTATTTGTGGTGTATCTTATTTTGAAGGCATGTTTAAACATTACCATCACAACCAGAAAGCATTGTAGGCAGAGAGGACCTTACTCATGTTATGATGTTGTAGCGATGTTGAGAGGATGCTGTAGTAGCAAAGAGGGAGAGTGGATTCACGTTTATTGTTATGTTTAGAAAATACCACATTTAACATGCAGGTCGTATGATACTATTTTGTTGTATTTATCCACCACACCTCAAAGGCCGGTCCCTGAAAATATTGTCTGACATTAAACCGGTCCGTGGCACGAAAAAGGTTGGGGACCACTGCTCTAGTCAACTTTGATGAACTTTGATAAATCAGCTTCACTATGACCTTTGACCTATGGGCCACACGTGTCAGGTGTGTGGATCTGCAGTTTCACCTCCAATGAAAGATGAAGATGCTGTGACACCAGCCTCACATGAACTGGGGTTCAACTCCCAGAGAGACAGAGAGGTTCCTGCAGCAGCCTGACGATGACCTCACAGCTTCTGGCCTCCTCCTGCTCCTTCAGCTCCTCTGGCTCCTCAGGCTTCTCAGTGCTGATCAGCGTCTCAGTCCTCAGGTCTGACCAGGAGACGTCTTTGTTCTGGTCTGACCCCGGACATGTGAGGAGAAGCTGAGGAGCAGCTGAGGAGGTCATCAGGACTGGAGGAGCTGTTCATCAGTGACAGACAAACTATTCATGAGGAGACAGGTTCCTCTGTGATGGACAAACACACACACACACACACACATCAGCACAGCTAATTTGTTTAGCATCCAAGAAGTCACATGGTTGCCTCAGGCCGCCACTGCCGTGCACCAAGACTGTGATCAATATCTGAGTCTTTGATAATCTCCCACTCTCTCTCTCTCTCTCTCTCTCACACACACACACACACACACACGTTTAAAGGAGAAGCCTGTTATCTATAGTTGATTACACACACTGAACCAAATATGCATACATAAAATATCATCTATCTGCGATTAGACACACACTCACACACATGCGCACACACACACACACACACACACACACACACTCACTGTGTCTCCTGGCTGCAGGGCTCAGAGCTCAGTAGCATCTTTGAACTCCAGTGTTGTGACGAAAACAGAATAAATTAGCATTAATCCCAAAAAGTGTGCATGTGTGCATGCGCACATTAGTGCAGTGTTGTGTGTTGGTCTTTATCCACAGTGTGTGTGCAGATATTCCAGCCTGTGTGTGTGTGTCTCCTTATCAACAACCACTGGTGCATTCCGTGATGGCACAACAGGCCATAGGCATCAGACCCCCCCACCCCCCCCACTCTATAAATAGAACATTACTTTGAAATGTAAGAACGCTACCTCACACAAACACACACACACACACGTAGCCCCTCCCACGTGCACAAATCAGCCACCAACCCAACAACAGAGTCCAGATTAAACCTTGCTCTGTAAAGCTGAGGGGGTTCAGCCTGTGATGTGCACATAATGTGCACGAACAAGCGCTCTGTAGATTCTACATGACACTTGAACTGCCCCCCACACACAAAAAAACTGCTGAAGGAGCTTCTTCCTTTGATCTCAGCTGTTCAAAGTGACATCATCACAGAAACGTCTACATGAATGTTCTTCATGCTTCATCTTAACACATGGAATCGCCATCTTCAGAGGAACTGATTGGGCTACACCTCAGACATGCCCACCAAACAGACCTGTCGACGGCCCCGCCTTCACACCCCCCACAATTTTTGCTGCTGGGCCAACCATGCTAGTTACCGTGACGACACGTCGAAGCGTCCTGAACCAGACTCTATTGAGAGTCTTTGAAACTTCAGAGCTGAGACAAAGATGGAGGAAACTTTCTGGGTCTGAAATATTCCAGATGTTTTCATGACCACAAACACAAACCCTGTTCCTGTACCCCTCTATATCTACTAATTCTACAGAGTCATTTAGCAGACGCTTTTACATCGACACAATATCTACAGTAGCTCTACATTAGACAGATCTATCTTCTATATCTCTGGATCTAAACTCTACATCCATACATCCGAACTGTAGACCCATAAATATAGATCTGCTGCATACACAGATCTATGTGCAGTAGATCTATAGAGATCTATCTGCTGTATGTCTGAATCACATCAGGAACAACAGCGCTGTTTGATTAAGCCTGACCTGTCTGCTCGCGTGTGTGCACGCGTATCGTTCAGTCAGTGATGCTCCACAGGCATGTCGCGGAGCGTTAATCAGTTTCTGTGAAGTTAAAAGTCCAACATGACTACAACGCGCGACACGATGAACATTCTCTTACCGGGAGCAGGAGCAGGAGGAGGAGACGTTATAAATCCTGAGGTGGGGTCCGCATTGTGGGACGAAGAGGAGAAGAGAAGGATGAAGAGGAGCAGGCTGCCGCTGCTGTGAGAGAATAATCGGACTGTCAGTGACAATAAACCAGGGAGGAGGAGGGAGCAGAGGGAGGCGGGAGCAGGGGAGGAGGGGGGAGCTCCTTCGTCCAATTAGAAACAGTGTCATTGATTGTTAGAGGAAATAAAGCAGTTAGTGTTCAGTCTGTCAGGGGCTGATTAAAGGGCGTGTTCCTCTCTTTATTTATTCTCCTTTTGTCTCTCTCCCCCCTCCCCCCTTTGTCTCTCTCTCGTCTTCTCATCTGATGAAGTTTAACTCGTCCTGATTCTTCTTGTTAAAGTCTGAGAGCTTCTCTTTTTATTTAGGACAGAAAACACAATCGCTCTCCTCAGATATATCATATCACAGATACATGTACATGTATATATGTGCTGTGTATACAGTATGCTCCTTCAGTATATATACTGTATATAGTGACATGCTGAAGAGGCAGAGATAAACAAGTGTGCGACCGACACACACAAACAAACACGCACGTAATGTATTAGTATAACTGTGGAAAAATAATTACAAGAAAAATACAGAGATTTAGATAGATAGATAAATCGATGAGGTCAGTGTTAGAGCATTGTGTGTGGAGAGACTGCCCTCTACAGTCCAAACTTGGTATATCTATAAATCGACACTGGTGAATATTTTTATCATTTTCTGATTGATTGCTATAAACACACACACACACACACACACAGGAACATCCCTCAGACGCTTGTTAAAAGATGAAGTGAGACAAAGATAAATGTTTAAATGAATGAATGGAAAAGAAAAAGAGGTCAAGTGTTTGAACAGGAAACAGACAGACGGTGACTCCCCTGAGCCGCCGGCAGGGAACGCTGTCTGAACACAAACAGAAAAAAGGCACGAAGAGGAGGAACTGAGAGCACAAGAAGGTGTTGGTGTCATTCTGAAGTGACCTTCTCGCAGTTGTGTTTCTCCTCCTTGTGGAAACGATTTCTTCTTTATCGTTGTTTTCTCTTCGTGGAACTGTTCACCTGCACTCTCGCTTCACCTCACTCACTCATTAACTATTTAACTCTGACATTAATCCCATAAACTCTGACATTAACCTCAAAAACTCTGACATTAACCTCAAAAACTCTGACATTAACCCCACAAACTCATTAACTATTAAACGCTGACATTAACCCCACTAACTCATTAACTATTAAACTCTGACATTAACCCCACTAACTCTGACATTAACCCCACTAACTCATAAACTATTAAACTCTGACATTAACCCCACTAACTCTGACATTAACCCCACTAACTAATTAACTATTAAACTCTGACAAAAACTATTTAACTCTGACATTAACCCCACTAACTCTGACATTAACCCCACTAACTCATTAACTATTAAACTCTGACATTAACCCCACTAACTCATTAACTATTTAACTCTGACATTAACCCCACTAACTCATTAACGATTAAACTCTGACATTAACCTCAGTAAGTCTGACATTTACTAACTCGGATGGGTTATTTAACAAGTTTCGTTCTGTGTGTGAAGAAGAAGAAGAAGAAGTGCCGTTAATCAGAAACCAGGTGAAACATCAGAACACATCAGCTTCAGGATGAGCAGTTTAACTGAGTGCCTTTGATCCGCCTTTGATGAGCAGCCTCAGCAGAGTCACACTGATGAAGATTGAGCTGAGTTCTCTGAGAGATGCAGAACAACAGGAACACGTTAGTTCTCCTCCACAGACAAGAGCCTCCTGCTCATGTGGAGTTAATCCGACTCTTTCAGGCCGCGTCACGAGGAGGAAACGAGAGCTGCTGATCTCTTTGATCTGTTTCAGCTGCAGAAGAGAAGAGGTGAAAAGGGACGAGGTCGTTTCTTTGGGAGGATATCGTCAACATGTTCTTCAGTTTGATGCTCGATGTTGTGACAGTGACGGACAGCTACTGGAGGTCCAACAAACAAACAAACGAGTGATGACCAGGTGAAGAAGAGGAAGAGGAAGAGGAGGAGCACCTACATCTGTGAAGTGTTTCAGTGCGAAAAGACAGACATCAAACTGTGAAAAACATCGTGGAGTTCATCTTTGAAGCTCCACTGACTCCACTTTGAAGTGTGTGTGTTTGCATGGATGACCTAAGCGTGCACACAAGGACGAGTTGCTGCTTCTGCGAGTGATCAGCCAACGATAAACCAGAGAGTCAAGGTTCACGACCACAGAGCGGCTCAACGCTTCATGTGAGGCGGCCGCGACCACATGACCACATGACCCCGTGGGCATCAAATCACGGCTGAGGGCCGAACTGAGAGCGAGGGATGAATCAAGAGGAGGAGAGGAGGATCCATGTGGAGGTGACATCACGGCTGAGATGACCTACATCCTAAATGTTCCCAGAATGCAGTTCCTCCGACGTCATGATGTCACAGGCTGAAGTAACGGCCAGCAGGCGGCGACTCCGGCCATGTGATGTATGATGAGGAGGTCATGTTTGTTGTTGGTCCTTGTTTCTTCATCCATCTCCTCCCTCCCTCCATTCTCATTCATGTTATCCTCCTCTTCATCATATTCACTGTCTTCGTTGCCATGACTACCGTCATGGCCGCTGACGGCTCAGCTGACGGCTGTGCGAAGTGGACAACAAGGAACAATCAGCGGGAGATGGGAGTGAACACGCCTGACGTGACAGACAGATGAGTGACTCTGTCGACTGCTTCATCATCAGCGCCTCCTCCTCCTCCTCTCTGTGTCTCACCCATGTTAATAATTCATGAGCTCTCTCTTAACTTGTAAATTGTTAATGAGGAGTAGACACCTCCTGCTCCTACTGCTGCTCCTCCCTGGACACATGTTCTTTACCTCTGAATTTAAAGCTGAGCTCCGCCCACATCGACCTGGCTTCATGAACCTGAACGTCATGAGGAGCGTTTACCTCCCCGCCTGTAGTACTGTAGTACCAGTAGTAGTGGTATGTCACTGCTGGGCTGTGAACCTGTGTGGCGGCGCTGGCAGAGACTGGGAGACGTTCCTCCCACTGGAGGAGGAGCTTAGTGTTTACACTGGACTTACTGAGGTGCCATCTCCTTGCCATCCTCTCGCCTCCTCCTGTTATTGCTGCTCTGACAGATTGCTCCTCTCTCCTGCTGAGGAGCTGCATGGATTTACGGCCACATCATCATCAGGGCGTCCTTCATCATGTCTCAGCAGGAGGAGGAGGAGGAACTGCTGTCACACACTGAATATTAATGAGGGTGAAACTATAGAATATATCCTTTTACATAAACTGTCCCTCAGTGTCTCCATGTCTCTTCAGATGAATCTTTCAGGATTCATTTGCAGTCAGAAGATTTAATTTCTGTCATCTAAACTCAAATCATTTCTGTTCCAGTGACTAAAATTCAAACGTCAGGGGATTTTTATTCAAATTTCAGACCTGATTTTTCATTAAGGTCATCGACCTCCTGAGAAATCATGGAAACACCAAAGTTCATGAATGAGTGTCACTCAGTGACCTGAACCTCCCCAAAACCAGAGGAACCAGAATCATCTGGTCCACACACACACACACACACAATACAGCTGCAATTACTTTCATCTCCTCTAAGTGAAGATGTGTCAACACCATTAAAGCTCTCATGTATGTTTGTGTAGATGTGTGTGTTCGTGTGTGTTTTCCAGAAAACAGAAAGTGTGAGGCTCATTCTCACATTCAGACTCTGGACCTCCTCCTCCTCCTCCTCCCTGAAGGTCATTTTTAAAGCGTGTGTGTTCGACATTATAAATAAATGCGTGTGTAATGTTTATTTTTGACTCTTGATCCAAATGTTCCGAGACTGCGAGTTCAGAAAGTGAAACCTGTCTCCTGTGTAGTGATCAGCAGGGGGCAACTACTTCCTGTGTCTGTGGACGTTTTACCGACGCTGCTCGAGGTCGTGGGAAAGACTCCGTGTTTCTCGGGGTCTCTGCAGCCGCATGTAAGTGTTGCAACACAGCTCCGTCTGTTCTCATGTCAATCAGCTGTCCACACCGCTGGACGTGGCTATTGAACTCTGGTTCAACGGGAAATTGTTCTGTAATGTCGGACGAGCGACATGCTGCCACGGCAACCACAGGACTCACAGAGAATGGACGAATGAGTCGTGGGGACAAAGTGCTGCAGAGGAGACAGCAACGAACAAATGTCTCGACAGATCAAGAAGAAGAATGAATAATAAATAATATCTATTTATTATAAATAACATGAAACCAGCCCCTCTGTTCAGGACAGCCCCCTCATTAGCATAAAGCATATCAAAATAAAATGATGCAATAAACAGGGTGGAAATGCAAAGATGGTTCTGTTTATTTATGAATTCCTGTTTCAGCAGCTGAAGCTTTGACGGTGTGTAGATTAATCACTGGGTTCAACATTAAAATGAGACGATCAGTCACTGATCATGTGATTACACGTGTCTCAGGAGGTGCTGTTGGACACAGGGACGGATGAATGGATTCATGTCTCTGTGGACTGAGGACACTCTGTTTCCCTGAGTGAGGCTCAGTTCTCTGAGGTTCTGATGGGTCCAGGTGAGAATCAGAACCTTTGAGCCTGAGGCCGTGGAGCCAGAGGGGCTTCATGAGGAGACGATGATCAGGAGAGGAGCAGGCAGGTGAGGTTAGATCCTCACTGAATGTTTGCTCAGAAGAAACAGTCACACACACAAACTCACTCGTGCTCTGTGGAGCAAAGATGCCTCTGACCGTGTTAAACAAGCCCTTAAATCATCTTTGCCAAATGGAGGGAGCGCAGAAAGAGAAAGAGAGGGGAGGAGGAGGAGAGGAGGAAGCAATTTTCCCCACAGGCAAAGTGCCATAATAAGCGTATTGTTTTTCAAAGACAGAACGTTGAATCTGAGACTTGTCTCCCCAGAGACAAGGGAGACTCATGTTCCTCAGCTATCTGCAGTTTCAAATGCATTTCTGTGGGTGTGTGTGTGTGTGTGCGAGCAAGCGCCTGTGCTGAAATGTGCAGACAGATTCTTAGAGAAAGAGGAGACAGAGAGACGGGGGGGGGGGGGGCGGGGGCCGACGAGGGGAGGGACACACAATGATTTGGTTTTAATGGCATCTGATTCTGAGTCTGAGGACACGTTAGAGGAGCTAGACTGTGGGACACAGGAAGGGGCATGTCCCCAGAAGCTCCACCCCCTTGTCCAGGCTCCACGCGTCAATCTGTCATTTCACTTGTTTTGTCCTGAAAAGACCGAATGAGTGTGTCTCACTCCATCTCCATGGAGGAGATGAGTCTGAATTCTAAGACTCCACAGGGAATAATCCCGCCCCTCCTCCTCCCCCCTGTCCGCTGTCAGGGGTCATCTGTCCCATGACTCTGTGTGCGACCCTGCTCCTCCTGGTTGGTGATTCAGGTTGTGATTTGGTCCATTTGTCAGGACGTGTCCCTCCAAGGAGACAACCTGTTGAGCTGGGCTGCAGATTACATTTGTAGGTTGAGGGAGCAATTAGAGGAGGTGATTCATCACCACGGCCCCGTCCTGTCCCGTCCAGTTCAGCGTGTCAGGCCTGTCACTGAGGAGATGAAACTCTGCAGAGATGCTCAGAGACGCAAGATCGACATGTGTCCCACGGAGACGCTGTCAAGTTTCAGATCAGTTTGTTAAAAGACGGTCTCACCCTCTGCCTCCCTCAGGGGACCAAAGGGACTCGATCCCAATCTCAGGGTCACGTTTAAAAACTCTACGCCTCCTCTCCCTTCATCCCATGCTCCACAGACGCTGAGTGGAGGCGTCCTTAACATTCTGGTGCTTTAGCTGAAGAGACGTCTCACAGGAGCTTATAAACGGAGAGAAGGAGAGACAAGCGGAGGTGTGGAGACAGAGGAGGAGAGAACAAAAAGAATTCAGAGGAAACGGCAAGGAGATGCTGACAGGAGGAGATTAGAACCAGCGGAGCTAAAGCCTGCTCGTACGAAGAAGAGAGGGAGGACACGCTGACAGAGGAGACACAGGAGACGAGAGGAGACAACCTAAAAGTTCTGCAAAGAAAGAAGAGACAAACTAACAAGAGGAGGACGAGGAGGACATTGGTAGGTCAAGGAGGACGTGAGGGAAAGACCATCGGAAGGAGACAAAGCAAGGATGGAAGACAGATGGAGAAGAGAGGAGGCGAGGCAGCGCACATGAGAGGGTGGGAGGAGGAGGAGCACAGGAGGTGAAGAACAGCAGATCAGACCAGAGGGACAGCGTCCTCCTCTCTCCCAGAGCAAGGTGACAGTCCTTTGAATGAGTCGTGTTTTACTGGTGTTGGACAAAAGCAACAGGACAGACAAGGGGACAGACCTGTAGTTTGTGTCAGGTCTGTCCTTAATGTCTCCTATCTCTCTCTAAGTCTTTCTTGTTTCTCCTCCATCCTTCTGTCAGACCTCACATGACGCTGAGTCTCCTCCTCTCTATCCCCTCGATGAGACGCGATGAGCCCCCCCCCCCCCTCTATGGGCCCCCCCCCCCCCCCCCCTCCTGTCATGGCATCCTCTATGGGCAGCGTGTCATGCTTTTAAAACATGTCTTCTCCTTTTCATGCCTCCTGTCATTCTGCCATCATCAGCACTGTCCTCCTCCTCCTCCTCCTCCTCCCTGACTGGACATCAATTATTCAGCAGGGATCGGGTGGCCTACTTACACACACAAGATGTGTGTGTGTGTGTGCGTGCATGGGGAGAGTCTCAGTGTATAATCGACATCACAGCTGAACATGAGTTCAAAAAACAAACAAACATCATGAATGAAAAATCACTCAGGATGAAAGATGAAGAAAATGGAAGAGTACACACACGTGGGTGCATGTCTGTGGTATATATACTGTCTGTCCCTCGCTCTTCATCCAGTCCTCCTGCGGGTGGTTTATGGGATGCTCCTGTGGGGTGGGGGGCGGGGTCTCTTACACACAGTGTAATGGTCCACAGGACACGTCACTGCATTGATCAGTCTCAGAGCTTCTTTCTGTCTCTGTCTCCATCCTTCTGTCACCTCTGTCTCTCATCTGCCTTCCTGGACACCACGTCTTAATGCAGTGGTTCCCAAACTGGGGGGGCGCGGAGCAATTGCAGGGGGGCGCAGGGCACGGGACGAATGAATGAATCGCATAAGATGGACACATTTTTGACGCAGCTCCCACGTAAACGCAAAGCAGAGGTGCCATTTTTGCACAACAAACCTTTAGGTTTTTGTTTTCCTCTCAGTGTTGTGAGATGTACCTAACTGTGTGTAGTACAGGCAGCTCAGTGGGTGAACGGGAGTGAGAGAGCGCATGCGCGCGGCCGAGGTGCGCCGCTGTGAACGAGCCCCGGCGAAGTGGGTGTGTGTGTGTGTGTGTGAGAGAGAGAGAGAGTCGGGCGAGGAGGAATGGAGACGGCGGTCGGAACAGGTAGAGAGTTAGTCCGTTAATCCTGAGCCAGTCTCAGCTGTTTTGGTTTGGTCCAGGTTCATTCACATGGAGGTGGCGTTGTACTGCATCTGGCCACTGAGGGTCACTGAGCTGCTGTGTCGGCTATCTTTGTTTTGTCTGCTGCTGGCAGATGTACAAGTCCGGCAGCAGCTCCTCCTTCTCCTCCTGCAGCCCCTCCCTCTCCTCTTGCAGCCTGTCCCTCTCCTCCTACATCTCAGCATCTCAGCATGTTACAGAAATCCACAGCTGCAGCTCTCTCTCTCTCTCTCTCCCTGTCTCTCTCGGTTGCATCACGTGGTTTACGTGCATCATTTACTCTGTTGTGTTTTGGTAAACACGGAGCAGAGCCGTGCTGCTGCTTGCTGCATCCTGAGAGACGGACACTGCTGCACAGAGAACAATGTCCACTGTGTTATCCAGCATCAATAGTTGTAGTACAGCTGCAGCAGTATGTGAAGAACTACGTCAGTTTCAATAAATGCAGGAGGCGTCTGCGATGGTGAACTCTTTTAATTGGCGGCCGCCCTCGCCACCCCATCAGTGTCCTTCAGACTTGCCATGTGACCCTCACGTTATCATTTGCGATTACTCCGCAAGGAGTTTATGTTCCAATAAAAATTTTTGTTTTCAACTTGACCCAGGACACACGTCTGAAGACACATGACACGAGGTAAAGACACAGTCGTGCTCCTTATCTTTAAGTCAAAGCGTCTTCATCCTCATCCCTGAAGACGTACCTCCTGCTGAGCTGAAGACCACAAACACCTCCATCAGCTCCATCACCTCCATCACCTCATCAGCTCCATCACCTCATCAGCTCCATCACCTCCATCACCTCATCAGCTCCATCACCTCCATCAGATCCATCAGCCCCATCACCTCATCAGCTCCATCACCTCCATCACCTCATCAGCTCCATCACCTCCATCAGATCCATCAGCCCCATCACCTCTATCAGCTCCATCACCTCATCAGCTCCATCACCTCCATCACCTCATCAGCTCCATCACCTCCATCAGATCCATCAGCCCCATCACCTCTATCAGCTCCATCATCTTTGAATCCCTGACTGTTAAATGATGTCAGTGAAGCTGTGAAACTTCAAACTGAAACTCCAGGACTCATCTGAAGCCTGAATTCAGACAGAACCGTCTCCATAGTGACTACTGCTGTTGTCCTCCTCCTCCTCTGTTTGTGACATCTGCTCCTCTCTCTCTCACCCAGTATGCTCTGTCTCTGTCTATCCATCTATCCATCCATCATCATCATCTGTCTATCTATCTATCTATCTATCTATCTATCTATCTATCTATCTATCTATCTATCTATCTATCTATCTCTCTGTCTCTCTCTTGTTCTCTCTCTCTTGTTCTATTGTTGTTATATTCTCTGAGGGAACCCTCCTGAAGGAATCAATAAAGTTCTATCTAATCTAATCTAATCTAATCTAATCTAATCTAATCTCTCTACCTGACGCATGATGCCTGTATTGATGTGTAATAAATCATACATGTGCAGGTAAAACCTCTACACTGGGAGATCAAAGAAGATTCATCAACGGAACATGAGAGTGTTGGGGTGGGCGTGAGAGCTGATTGGTACAAATGAGAATAGAGGGAGCACAAATCAGAGGTTTAGGTTTACACGGGGAGCAATTGCTGCAGATGAGGGAGCAGAGGAGCACAGAGACGTCAGGTGAGGCCGCGCCTCCTCCTCTGAATGCAGATGTCCACCCATGTAACAAACCAGACGGCGCGATGTGCCCAGAAAATTACAGCAGACAAATCTAATATTCATTTCACGCCTCCGCTCTAATTCCAGGCAGAGAACAATCAATAGTCAGGTGCTATGCGCCTCCTGCTCAGGAGGAGGCTGCAGACTCCGAATCAAACGTTTAACACAGAGAGAAGGAGAGCAGATGAGAGCAATTACAGGAGCGGGATGAGATCCCATCTGAGTGCACATGAGGGAGAACCTCTGTCCCACCGCAACCACTGGTGACTGAGGAGAGGTGGGGTGAGATAAAGAGGAGAGGGAGAAGGAGACAGGAGAGGACCGTTCTTTATTCTATGTGCGCTGGAAAGGATAACTGAGGTAATGTGATGGATAGACGAACTGAGAAGCGCCGGGACGTGTCCAGGCAGGGGAGGGAGGGAGAAAAGGTGAAGCTAGGTGAGAGGAGGAGGAGACGAAATATGAGTGAAGAAGCTGAGGTCAGAGGAGGAAGGAAACAAGCAGCAATGACTAATGACATGCACTTCCTCTCTTTTCAAAGTAGATGTCCTCAGCAGACACACCTTCCTCCACCCTAACTCCACCCACATGGAACCAAAGCAGGAGCAGCAGGAGCAGGAGGAGCAGGTGGAGCAGGAGGAGGATAGACACATGCATGAACATTCATGGATACAGGGAGGTGAGGGAGGACAAGGAGATCAGATGGAGGAGAGACGTATAGGCCAACTCTCTCTCACACTCACACACACACACACACACACACACACACACACACACACACACACTCAGCAGGAGGCCACAGACTTGCTGTTGACCTTTTAACTTGATGTCCAGTGGATGGGCGCAGGGCGAGCGGCGGAGTGAAAGGAGGCCTTTTCAAAGGAGCAGCTTGAGACATCGGCGGGACGTCGGTGTTTGATGTGTGCCTGCGCCAGCTGACCTTTCCCTAATGGGCTGAGGTGCTGACACAGCAACAGCACCTCCTCGACTGCTGCAGAGTGTGAGAAGTGAGCTGGAGAGCGGAGCTGAATGAAATCACTCCCAACATCAGGGCTCTTTGTTTCTGCGTCCACGCTTCTCTGTGAGTGTGTGTGAGGGCAGTATATTTTAATTATCAGCATGTGGTGTGATTTATATGATTTAGCTTCAGAGCTACATCGAGCAGCTTCATCTCCTCCCAGAACAAAATACCAAACACACCCCGGAGTTTTCAAACTCAAGCGACACCAGAGAGTCCAGACGTAACCATGGCAACAGGGAGGGGTTTGGAGCTTTAATCTTCGGTCTGATGCTGAGGTCAGTATCTGAATCCAACAGCAGAGAAGCTCTAAACCAGCATTAACCAATCCACGTCCTCCATCGACCATGAGGCACCTCCTCCTCCTCCTACCTGAGTCAGGGGGAGGCCAGACAGCTCCAGATTAAATGTGACACTTTTCTATGGATCCATCACTCTCAGCTTTGTCCCAGCAGAGTGTGACTAAGAGGCTCCGCCCCATTCCTACAGTGTGGGTGTAGCGGGGGCGGGGTCAGAGCTCAAAGACTACAAAGTCATTTGGCAGAGGCTTTTATTCAAAGCGACAGACTTAATAGACTTAAAATGAAACTCCAAAAAAACATCTAAATTATGATGCTAGTCTGACACACACACGCACACCTGCCTGTGAGGACTGCAACACCATCAGGTTCCGCCCACCAGCTGACAGACAGACAGCTGGTGTCTGGGTGTCTCTGGTAATTCAGAGCTCATCAAGCTGTGTCTCTCTACGTTCATCAGGGTCCTCACAGACACATGCCTCCCAACATGCCACATGCCTGACACCTCCTGATACGCCTCCCTACATGTCTCCATACGTGTCACCCGACAGGGCTCCTCATACACCTCTAAAATGTCCTTATCAGGAAACGAAGAGTCAGTCAGCATGTTTGGATTCATCAGGTTGTGTGTGTGTGTGTGTGTGAAAACGTCTCCTGTCACAGCCTGCAACCACTCGCTGGGATGCCGCTGACACTGTCTACTCCCAGCAACGCCAGAGCACGGGCCTCAAATGGGGACAGCATGGCCGACGTCTCTGGAAGGACAGGAGACACACTGTCCAATCAAAGACTCCTTCAACTGTGTCCTCTGTCATATCCCAAGATTCATTGTGCTCCTGTCCTTCAAAAGAGTGAGGAGACTCACAAGGGTCAAAGGTCACACTGCAACGGTGCTACCACAGCTCCTTCTCCTCCTCGGCTGCAGCAGCTTCAGATGTCTGAAGCATGGGGGCATGTCTCCTGTATCTGGGAAGCAGCGAGCAGCTCGTGTGCTCCTGCCACAAGTTCACTCAGGATGCAGCAGGGACACAGAGCGTCCTCCTCTGGGGACGAGGCATGATGTTTGTCTTTTATTCTGTCTCTGTTAGAAAACTTTGACTTCTTTATCAATCTGCATGTTCTTCATGTCTTGTCAAAGGGGGGACGTTTCTGGATGAAGCAGACCAACATGACATCTTAATTTCAGCCGTGTGTTTCCTTCCATCACTTTCATCTGCGGCTCTTCTTCATCTCTTTTTTCTTTCAGTGCCCCCGACTGTTGGGCTCTCGCTGTGTCTCCTCCCCCACTCTGTCCCTCCCTGGCGTATTGAACCGTAGCTCACAGATAGAAACCCACAGGCCGCGTGTTAATACTGTTTCAAATGTCGCTTTCCAGTGGACGAGTACCAGCCTGTAGAAGTGGACAAACATGAGAGGTGAGGACCAACTTGCTGCCGCACAGATGTCCTGAGCAGAAACTCCCCTGAATAAGGCCCAGGATGTGACCAAGTCCCGAGTCGACTTCAGTGCACCCACAGGCCCTCATGCGGCTGTAAACCCAGACACATATAGGCCAAAGCAATTGCCTCCACCACCCAATGAGATAGGCGCTGCTTAGCAATAGGTTTTCCCTTTTGAGGATTAGCCCAGGAGATGAACAGCTGATCGCTCCTCCTGAAACCTCCAGTCCTGTCCATGAAAGCGCGCACCGCACGGATTGGACGTAACATGCGAGTGCCCCTCCCCCGGTGAGGCAGCAAAGGCCACAAGGTAGGATAGGAGAACATGAGCCCACAACCTTAGGCACAAAAGCCGGGTTGGGCCTCAAAATCATCCTTACATCCCCCGGAAAGAGCTGATGACGGATGCACCAAAAGCGCATAGATGTCACCAACTTGTTTAGTTGAAGCCAGATCCAGCAACAACACAGCCTTGAGAGACACAAGTTTCAAGTCTGCTCCCTCCAGTGGCTCAAAAGGAGGGCCCTTAAGCCCCTCCAGGAGCACGGCCAGATCCCATGGTGGTCTGGACAGGGGGAGGAGCCTGCGCGCTCCTTTCATGAAGCGGCAAACCAGTGGGTGCTGGCTCACCGTTTGCTTTCTAAACCCCACGTGACAGGCGGCTGCCAAGTACACTTTAATCGTGGAGAAAGCCCTTCCCTAAATTCCTGTGAATCGGGTCCTGCAAGAATGACAGTATCACACTCACCAGACATTGAAGAGAGAGATGGCCATTCTTGTGACACCACTCCTCAAACACCGTACAGAAGCTTGTGCGGCCAGGCGTGCGCTAGTGCGTCTACGCCAAGTAAAACAGCATGCACTGCGCATTTTCCCTTGCCGCAAATAGATCCACCGTGTCCCGACCGTACCGGGCCCAAATCTGTTCCACAATCTGCGGGTGCAGAGCCCATTCCCCGTACACTGGGGAATGTGTTCAGAGCGCCCGGGACGTGCATCGCTCTCAAGGAGAGGAGATGGCAGCAGCTCCACAGGATCAGTTTGCGTGCCAGCCTGTGCAACTGACAGGAGCACAAACTGTCCTGATGGTTGATATATGCCACCCTCGTTGTCCGTCCTGACCAGGACATGATGGCCCATGAGAGACGGAAGGAAATGTTTCAGGGATAGAAACACCGCTGAAAGTTCCAGGAAATGTATGTGAGACTGCCGGTGGCGCACACTCCAGCGGCCCCTCACAGATCTGCCCTTGTGGATTCCGTCCCAGCCCATCAGGCTGGCGTCCGTAGTGACCACCTTCTTGTACAGAACTGAGCCCATGGGCACTCCCTGGACCACGATGATGGCAGACGCCATCAGTCCAAGTAATCAAAGACATAATCTGAATGGAACAGATTTGCCTGGATGAAAGAGCGCGAGGCATGTCCTGAAAGTTTTCACTCGTTCCGCCGAGAGGCGAGCTGTGAACATCACCGAGTCCAGACATAATCCCAGAAAGATTATATTCTGTGTCGGGGACAGCCTGCTCTTCTCTGTATTTATCACAAAGCCCAGGTCAGATAGGTGCTGTTTGAGAATACGCGTGTGCGCACTGGCCTCCTGCCCTGACTGTGCCAACAGCAGCCAATCATCCAGATATGTGGCCAGGCGGATGCCCTGCTGTCTCAGCGGGGTAATTGCTGCCTCCGTGCACCACACAAACACCCTCGGGCTCAAGGACAGACCGAAAGGGAGCATGCGAACCTCAGATATGGAAATTTCTATGGAAATATGCATCTATCAGATCCTAGAATTGAACCAATCGTTCTGTTGCACGAGATGTATCAGGGATGCATGTGTAAGTATCCTGAACCTGTATTTCCTGAGATATTTGTTCAGAGCCCGCAAATCCAGGATAAGGCGATTACCACTCCCCCCCCCCCCAGGTGGGGGGCGGTAATTGCTGCCTCCGTGCACCACACAAACACCCTCGGGCTCAAGGACAGACCGAAAGGGAGCATGCGAACCTCAGATATGGATTTTTCTATGGAAATATGCATCTATCAGATCCTAGAATTGAACCAATCGTTCTGTTGCACGAGATGTATCAGGGATGCATGTGTAAGTGAACCTGAACCTGTATTTCCTGAGATATTTGTTCAGAGCCCGCAAATCCAGGATAAGGCGAATACTGCCCCCCCACCCCCCATTTGGGGACCAGAAAATACCGCTCTGACATTGTGCGGGAGGGAAGACAGAAATGGCTCTTTTATTTAACAGCGAGATGATTTCTTCCTGTAAAACCCAAGTTGACTCTCCCTGGGCCTGTGTATTAAGCCGGTGAATCGCAAGGGAACAGCAGCAAACTGCAGCCTGTATCCCCTTGAGATCGTCCTCTTGTGGTGGGATAGCATGGCCCCTGGCCAGCGACACCGTGCCCCGGGAGGGACAGAGGCACGGCGGGGGCCCCACGGGGCTTTTTTTATTTTCAGCTGCCGCGCCGGCGGAGCTGCGGCCGGAGGCAAGGGCTTTTTGGGCCAGTCGGGCTGGGCTGGGGCTTCAACTGATTGAACTGTGAAACCTGGGAAGCAGCCTGCGCGAAGCTCTTGCGCTGTGCAGGAGGAGAAGGAGCTGGGGGCTTTCGAGGGAGGCAGAGATGGAGAGCTTCATCCTCCTTCTTTTTCGCTTCGCACCGCTGTTGCATCGAGGCCAGTGCAGAACCGAAGATCCCCTCCGACACAATAGGCATGTCCAGGACATCTTCCTTCTCTTTGTCCGACAGGTTGGCAAGGCTGATATGAGGAGTTCAAAGGCGCCATCTTCATCGTCCCCGTAGTCCACTTCTGGAAGTCTTCCCCTTGTGGGGGATCCGCGAGCTGTGAGCCCTGGCTGATGTTAGCTTCCGGTATCGCCACCGCAGAGACCGCCATATCCTCTCCGTCCTCGATGGCGGCAATGTTGGGGGGGATAATGGGGTCAAGTCCAGACAAGCTAGTTTGGTGGGCTAACCATCTGTGGAGACTCTTGATTGTGTATCAATGTTGTGTACGCTCAAAATCTTGGCGTTTGCCTGTGTCCACGCTCACGTTCAGATGTATGAAAAGTGACTTGACCGTGGACTCGAGCGGTGCGCCACGCCAACTCCGTGGCTGGCGTACGCAAGTATCTGCGGCTATCTTGCCTTTGACGATGCTCACAGGGTCACACTGGGAAACTGTCAATGATGTGAAAACAACTCTACAGCAGCGTGATGCGCACATCAGACACCCTTATGAACAATCAACACATCCACCTGTTTGTAATAATATGGGCGGATATAAAAGCATGTGTTAAGTGATGAAAAAAGGTATTAACAATGGCAGCGTTTGCATGATTGCAAAAGGTGCAACGGCGTGAGCAAATATTCAGGGCACGCACAGATTTACTGGCGAGCTGTGTGCAGAGCTGCAGCCGGCTATAGAGCGCTACACGGCGAGGAACCAGGGGCTGTCCGTGCCCACACAGGTGATGTCCACGCTGGGGTTCCTGGCAATAGGTGATTGGTCAGGAGTGTGCCAGTCCACCCTGAGCCGTGCCGTGCCAACTGTGTGGGACAATTTGCAGCCAGAGGCGGTTTCCCTAATGTAATCGGAACTTTTGACTGTACACACATTGCTATAAATGTACCATCACAGGATGAATTTGTTTTTGTTAATGGGAAGCATTTTCATTCCATCAACTTTCAAATCATATGTGCAGCGTAAATGCAGCCGACTAACAGCATTGGGAGGGGGAGGGGGGGCTGGCACAGACATCTTTCATTCAGTCACCCCGAATATAAACGGGACGTGAGTTTTTATGTTAATGCTGGTGAAATTTCATTATTATTACTTATGTCAATAAACTCGTGTGTAATATTACACACAATCATGAGCCGTGACGCACTTCTACATTCATAAACAAACGCAGTTCAGCGGTTCAAGGACAACGGAGCTGGTGGAGGAGTCGGTGCTCTCTCCTGGATCATTGTCTATTCAGAAATTTTAAAAGCACAGTTTGATACATCTGAATTTTTCTTTGCGTATGGCAGTTTCTGGGTTTGCGTTCGCCAGAGTTTAGTAGCAAATCCACGCAAGTCTTTGTACATGAGGCCCCTGGTGTGGATCTTTACTTTAAATCTTATTCCCACAGTGACAGGGATGGGCCCCGGAGTCTCTGAGCCCTCTGGTGTGAGGGGTTTTAGCCTCCATCCCTCATGAGCTGGTGCACATGCAGGGAGTTAAGGCAGTTAATTGGTGTGCTAACTTTGAAGAGCAAAGACCAAGAGATAGCCGTGGAAGGGCGGTGCTAACCACAGCCCGGTTAGCACCGAGGACAGTGCTAAACAGGTCGTGGAAGGGCGGGAAAGCCCTGAATCCGGTCTGGTGTGGCCGATGAAGCAGGACCAAGGCTAGTAGCGCCCGGCGACGGAGGCTGGCAAAGAGCCGTCTATGGACAGTTCAGCTAACTAGCCCTGGACGCGAGATGAGTGAATGAGGTGGTGCGGTCCGCGTGAGCTATTTAAGGTAGGTGGGACTACCTGTGGCGGACGGACATGTTTCACCAGCCAATCAGGATTGGCATAATGAGATGAATGCTTCTGAGGTCTGCAGTGAGGCGTGCATCCCATAGTGAGACATCAAACGAAATGTTATGAAAGAGAAACTAGTTATACTGTGGTGAGAATCCTCACCTGGACATCCTCTGACGGTCTGTACGGGGATGCTGTCCAAACTATGGGTATCGAGCAGGGAGGAGACTGTCCTGTCTGTGCTCATATTCTGTCAGTCATAATGATGTTATGAATCCTTATTGGGGCAACCACTGGAGCATGCATGGGCTGAATTCAGTGAGGCTGAATTAATAATGGATGCGGGGGGGGGGGGGGGGGGGACCCCCCGGGGGGGGGGGGGGGCATCAGCCTCGTCTCAGTGTGGACACCAGTGAGGCCTTAACCGTTCAGGACCTCACTTCTGTTCCTCAGCCTGTTCCTCAGTGAGAAAATGAACAGGGGATGGCCTCCATCTTGTCTCCTTGGTCCCTCAACTGTCTCCCTCCTCAGCGCTGGTTTATGTTTGGATTCTGGTGGACAGAAGGAAACGCTGGATTTGACACGGAGCCGAACCAGAAGACAAACCCAGGACATCTTGTCACGTTAGCTACTGCAGGCACGTATCCCAGTCTCCTGCTGGAGGTCACAGCGATGACAGACTGGTCCCAGGGGTCAGAGCAGAGTTTTCCATCTTTGTGTCTGCAACGTTTAAAACTTTCTTTCTCTTTTTTTAAAACAGTCTCACATTCAGACGTTCCAAGACAAATTAGTCTCAGCCCCCTCCCCGGGTATTCACAGCTCATCAAACCCAACCACCCCGTGGTTTCCAGTTCTGTTAAAGAATCACAGAGTCCCCCCCACCAGATGTTCCCTTCACATGACCGCACAGAGACAGTGTGGTACGAGCTGGGCTGATACTAACTAATTAAAGAAAGACCCACAATCCACTGCTTCTCTCTGTGTTCCTGTGCCTGGCTGGCCAAGGCCAAGCCACACGACCCGTGAAGAGAATGAAGCAAGTGACCCGAGAAAGACCACAGGAAATAGAGAGAGGGAGAAAGAGAGGGATGGAGGGAAAGGTGATGGGCGTGAGAATAAAAACAAGACAAACTGAGGCAGAGAGAGAGAGAATTAACAGACACAACAGTAATAACGTCAGGTCACGACCTCATGGGCAGGGCTCTGAAACTTCTGATGAGTTTGGAGTTCACACTCAGAGCTGAGGTCCAACCCCTGTTCTACAGAGCCAACATTAAACAGTTCTATTATATGATATATATAATATATTATTTATATTATCTATGGATGGAGCTGTGAAGACACTGGATGTCTTCACCAACAGAATTAACTCGTATCAGAGCTTCACGTCTCAGCAGCAACTCCAGGTGGGCAACAGGTGGGAGTGTCCAGGTGATTTCCTCCTGATTACAGCTATAGCTTGTTTCCCTGCCCCTCCGTGGCTTGTACAAACACCAGCCTGCAGCCACGCATCAGTATCCATAATGATACGCACGGAGTCGACCGTTAGCTCAGCACAACAAAGCAACAACGTGCTCGGCCAGTTTGAGTTTATCGCCCTGATGCTGCATCCATCTGACATCCTTCATTTCCCTCCAGCCAGCAAATCCCTTCCATAGAAACCAGTACCCATCAGCCCGGGCAGGAGGCGGAGCCTCAGCTCCGACAAGAAGTAACATGGCCTGATCTGCTGTGTCTTATGACTCGTGTGTGTGTTTCTAGATTCATCTGTGTGTGAGTGTGTGTGTGTGGAACTGAAGAGCTGCCATCTATTAAATCCTCTATGTGCACACACTTTGGTGGTCCTTCATTGTGTGTGTGTGTGTGTGTGTGTGTGTGGTCTGTGACTCAGACTCCTTCACCTCCCAGCATGCATTGTCATCACACTGGCTCAGTGCTGCCACCTGTTGTTGAGGTCAGTCCATCCTCTGGTTCTGGTTCCACCACACTAACAGCCCCAGAGACATTCTATGGGTCCAGCTGGTTCCAGCTGGTTCTGGTGGACAGTGCTGGGTTCTCAGATCCAGGCCCCGCCCACTGGAACTGAACCGCTGCCCACAGAGGGTCCACAGAGAGGAGCCTCCTCAGCCTGTGGGGGGCAAAGGTTCTGATTGGTCCGATCAAACTGTGTTATGTCAGTTCCCACCTGGTTCTAGACGGTCTGGAGTGGCTGTGTTCGTCTACCTCTGCCTGAATCTGAATTCCAACCAATACAAGACAAACAGCCTCGGCCCAGGAAGAATATCAACCGATGTGCTCCTCCTGAGAGGAGGAGATGATTCCTTTGATGTCATCGCATACCAGCAGGCTCACATCCTCCCACCTGACTGAAGGAGTGTGTTTATGTTGTGATGGTAAACGTCATCAACGATGCACATCAGAAAGAGAGAGGAGCGAGAGAGGAGGAGGAGAGAGAAGGAGAGGGAGAGAGCGATGGAGTGATCATGAGAGGGAGATTCAGAGGAAGAGAGGACATGTGCAGTCTCTGCTGATTGAATGAGTCATGACACAGAGTTTGGGGGGGGCAGGAGGAGGAGGAGGAGAGAAATAAACAGAACAGAAACAGACTAAACAGAAGAATGAAAATGACAAAAACAGAAGGATGATCATCATGTTTCAGCTTCAAGGTCACAAACCAAGAGTTTCATCACTTACGTATATATGTGAAAATACATATATATACTGTATATATTCTAATCTCTATCTGTGTATATATTCTAATCTCTATCTCATTTCTGTGCTAACACGTGTTGCTACTTGAGCCCCATGATGTCGCGTCACCTGGAGACACAGAGAAATCTGTCTCAGTGGAAGTATGTCCCTCTTCTCCTTCTTTCTTGCCCCCTCTCTGGGAACTGTCGCTCCACCAGCTGATATCACCACCACCCCCCCTCCCCTCCAGCCAGGGTTCAGGATCAGAGGGCTCTCGCCGGAGATAGAAGAGGAGAAGGAGAGGAGAAATTATCCAGGCTAAGGGATTTGCCACACTACAGCAGAGAGAAAGAGCAGATGAAAGGAATGGAGGAGGGAAAGGGGGGTGAAGAATGTGGAGAGCAGGAGGATGGGACTGGGAAAGACAAATGTAATAGTAACCACTGCAGTGGACATAGGCCAAGGAACAAAAGACAGGGACGCTGTTCTCTTTAATTCGTCCTTCGGCCAAGAGAAGGAGAGGAGGAGAGGAAACGACAGAGGAAAGGAAGGAAGAAGGTGCTCCTCATCACTTCAAGACAGAACCTGACCACGGTGAGAGGAAGTGCTGCCCATGTCCTCCTGTCTCTGCAGACTGCATGGACACCAAATATATATAGTACAGAGTAGTACACAGTTCTGGGGGACACGCTTGCACCATCAATCCCACTTTGCGCCGACTGAGTCTATGCATCGCCCTCAAAATTGAGATTTTCCGACACCACCCTTGGGAGTAAGGGCTATCCAGAAAGCACGCAGATCATCTCAGAATAAACACAAATCAACAGCGTTAAGGAACAGCTGCCTTTATTAAAGGCCATGTCTCAAATGAACAGATACAATATTAGCATTGAACCGATGTGAAAGTTAAAGTTAGCATGTTGTTAGCTAGGTAAGCTAGCCGACAACAATACCTACGCATCTGCGGTCTATTCAATACAGTGATTCCCAACCACTGTGCCGCGGCACAAAAGTGTTGCGTGAGAAATCATCGGCTGTGCTGCGGAACATCAGTCACTTTCACCCGTTGTTCTGTGTTCGATCCGCGGCTGACGCTTCGGCTCTAGTCAGAGTGCTTCTGAGACGTCTGAAGCCGGCGCGCCGCTCTGCTTCCCTAAAATACGGGCTGTTTATTTCCATCCACCCACAGCACACCTCAGCTCTGCTCCATCTGGTTGGACACGGAACCAGGCGGAGACCCCGGCGCGGTCGCTCCACGGCTGACGGTGGGACGGAGGGACAGTGTAATGACAGGCTGAACAGCAGCCCTGCATGCTGCCCCTACAGTCTGAGGGCGGAACTGCATTTGAGGGGTGTCCCATTTCCAAGTCACAAAACAGCCCTCAACACTAGATTTTGAGGGCTCAAGCTCAACCCTCAGATTGAGGGTTGACCTGCTGTCCACCAGTAAAACCACCATATTCGAGACAGAGACTCAGGGTCCCGTCAACACCCACACCAGAGGGACACCGTCTCAGCTGTCAATCACAAAGTCATCACAGGCTTCAGTGTAAGGGGGGGCAGACACATGTGAAGACACATGTAAATCTTAAGGACAAATATCATCAGTATTGAGATCGTCCACCTCCTGATGACATATGTCTTCGTCCACCTCCTCCTCAGAGGAACATGGAGTCCATTAACAGTTAGGAATCCACCTCCCTCCGTTTTCCTTGAACTGTATTGGACGGTGTCTCAGTGTCCACTCGGTCACTGTCAGGACACTGAGCCAAGTGTCCACCTGGACTCAGGACGCTGCTCGATATCATTCTACGAGGAGAGAGAGAGAGAGATGGCTTATTGATGAGAGGACACACACTGGTGAGGACATTCCTCTCCTCCTCTTCTCGTGTCGGAGTAAATTATCTTTTCTCAACAAAATTGAATTTCTGGATAAAAATAGACCTTTCAGCCAAGGATGATGTCATCAACATTCAGAGGTCATGTGCTCCAGCACCTGCTGACAAGAGTACAAGAGCTCCGCCCCTGCCCACCAGAGCCGTTATCTCAGCACGCCGGCCTGCTGATCAGCCAGTGCCGAGCGCACGGTTCAAGGTGTGTTGAGCGGCAGCGAATGAATCACCAATGTAATAATTAAATTTCACAGGGCGTGATTAGAAATGAGTGCAGCTTCCATTTTAGTATGCATGTTATTGTCAGCGTGCCGCTCCTCCGTCACTGCACGGACACGCATGTGTGTGTGTTACCACGGGCCTGGTGACAGCGTGCAGCTCATGAATCATCACCCGACACGTGAGGCACGGTGATCCTCTGTAAATACCCTGAGCTTTACTGGCCTCCCCCTCCACGCTGCCACGCCACAAACACCATCCGGCGCTTTGTCCTGTGGAACAAGACGGGCTGGACACAGAGGGTCAGATCTTTATCCACCTCCTCATATCATCACCATCATCATTATCAACAACAACTGCATGATCTGAACCCGATAAAAGCTTCTTCTTCCTCGTCCCGTCTGGTCGATCTTCACCAGCTGACTTCGCCTTTCACCTCATCACAAGTTTTAGCCTGAGTCAGCTGTTCTGCTCAGTCTGATGTCCATCCAGCTGGTTCATACACACACACAATCAAAGCGTCAAAGACCAGGTTCTAATCTGACACAGCAGACAGGTTTAGACCCGTCTCATCTCTTTACCATGAAGCTGATGAGTTTCTACCAAACTTTCCAAACTGTAAACGGCTGCATCCCACATCACTGCCGGCATCTAAGGCCTCTCCTCAGGTCAGGCAGGCCCCGCAGAGCAGCAGGAGAGAAAGAGACGGACTTACGGAGCAGCGTCAAAACCAGAAGCTGCAGCATGAGGAGCTATAAATGAATGGGGGGAAAACACTCAGGGACACCTCCATGTCTTCAGACTGGAACAAACCAAACCAGTTCATGGTGACTGGTCTGAACTGGTCCACAGAGGCTAACAGGTTAACACAACATGCTGATGCCGGCAGGGGCCCGGGCACGTGTCCGGCTCTAACATAGCTGTTGATGATGTCAGGGCAGACGAGCTGTCACTGCAAATCCACTGTGGCAGCCCCGCGACTAATGAGCCGTCAGTTCGGAGAGCAGCAATTCCCAGATCCGCCCTGCCAGGAGGAAAGTCGCAGCCAGGCTGGGGCGCCACAGCACTGGCGCAGCATCAGCAGACGCTGGCGTGCATCTCTGCGTGGCCCCGGGCCCTGGAGCGACTCGAACGCAGTTGAACGAGCCTCTCCCCTCGCCTGACCTCCGAGGACGACCCCGGGATTCGTCTGATACGCAGCTTCAGATCCGGCTCTTCAGGGAGGTTACAGGCTGAGGACAGGACGCCGCGCTGCGTCTCGTGCTGCAGATAGTTTCCATCGTCAGGTTTGCGGTCACGGTTCATGAACACGCCTGTTCCGCTATCGCAGCGTCGCTGACAGGCGTGATGATGAACGCTGGTGAATTATGACACAGAATCCATTACTGCAGCGTCGACTAAATGTGGGAACGAAACCAGACAATATTTATGTGCCGGTTCTATTTCACCAGTTCCAAATGTAACTGTCACACAGTAAACAGAACCTGATGCTGGGTGGTTGTGCCAGGAAAAATATCTGAAGGCTACAGCTTCGAGTCGACAAAGCTTCAGAGTCGGTTAATTCAGCTGCTTTATATTCATTTATCAGAGTTCTGTCTCTGTTTGACAGACACGAAGACACGTCCACCTGAATGGACCTGAGGCTGTCCTGAATGTCCTTCAGTGGTCAGGTCTCAGGACTTCATACACAGCTTCAGCCGTGATGTCATTTGATTGACAGGACCTGATCAATCCCCCCGTATCCCCGAGTTACACTGGCAGGTGAGGAGACGCTGTGCAAGCTCTGCAGGACTGAGACTGATTCAAACCTGGAGGTTCCCCAATCGAGAGGAACAATGTGTCCATCCCCGGAGACACTGAGACACTTCGTTTAGCTTCTTACAGGGAAGAGGGAATCTGAGAGGACGGACATTTCAAGATTTTTATTTCAAACCTGAACGAGTCTTCAACCATCAGAGCCACGAGACGCTGTCTCTCAGAGACATCCACAAGGACCGGGTCATCTTCAGTCAGACAGCTCTTCACTGGTGTCCCCTGAAGACAGGACAGGCCCAATGTATGAAGCTGCTCTGAGACCAGGGGCCTCATGTATGAAGACTTGCGTGGACTTGCTACTAAACGCTGGCGTACGCTAGGACCCAGAAACCGGCGCACGCAAAAAAAATTTCCGATGTCTCAAACTGTGCGAACGCCGGGACCCAAGCACCTTTCTTTTGTACATCCCAATCACCTTGGAATTGAACGCACCTGCTGGCGCACCAAACTCCTCCCTGCCCACGCCCCTCATTTACATAGGCAATCCTATTTAAATGAGCCGGAACCTGTGATTCCCTATCAGAAATCATGGAAGAAGAGAGGAGAGTCAAAAAGAGAAACTTCACCGACTCAGAATTAGAAGTAATGGTCGGTGAAATTGAGCTCAGACGAAATGTTCTTTTTGGTTCCCGGTCCTCAGGGATTAACTTAAAAAGTAAACGGTCGGAGTGGGAGAACGTGTGCCAGGCAGTTAACGCGGTGGGGTCAGAACTGCGCACACAGGCCGAAATAAAAAAAAAGTGGTCAGACATTAAGGTGGAGGTGAAACGGAGGATGATGGCCCACCGGCGGAGCCTAAGCACAACGGGCGGGGGTCCGGGAGTGGAGGATCTCAGCCCCTTCGACTGCAGAGTGGCCGCTGTAATGGGTGACACCGCTCTCTCCGGAGTGGTGGGAGCCCATGAGGGAGAGACGGATGCTTTGAAAGGTAAAGTTGCGCCTCATAAATGTTGGCCCTATAGTGCTTGTACAATAACACAGGCAAAGCTCGTGCACAAAGACGAGAGGATATAAAACAATTTAACTCATGGATAATTCCTTTATTTGCTTTACATGAACTTCTGAAAAGATCCACAAGTGGCTGAGGAGCCCTCCACCGGCGTGCCTGGCCCCAGCACCTCCACCGGCGTGCGTCGTGCCAGCACCTCCACCGGCGTGCCCACCCGCGGATCAAGGCTGGCTGTGGACGCGCGTCCGAGCGTTCGCGTTTTGAGCCAAGCTCTCCTTCAATCACAGGAGGAGTTAGTCAGGGCAGTCAGGGGAATCAATGATCGGCTGGATCAGCTAATAAGTGTTATAACTGCTTACACGACTGCACAATTAAAGAATACTTAAAAGTAAAAATTGTCCTTGCCTCATTACATGTTTGCTATCACATGCTGCCGGACACGTATGGCTTGACGGGGTGGGTTCAGGCGAACGGGTTCGGCATCCAGTTCCGCAGGTGGGGTAGATTCCCGTGGTGGCACGGGAATTCCGTGGCGGTGTGCCACATTGTGGAGGACGCCACAGGCCCGCACGATGCGGAACACCTTCTCTGGCCGGTACATCAACACCCCCCCTGACCTGTCCAGGCAGCGCCATCGACCCTTAAGCAGGCCAATTGCCCTCTCCACAACTGCCCGAGTGCAAGAATGGCAGTCATTGTACCTCCTCTCTTGGTCGTTCGAAGGGTTTGCGAGAGGGGTCATCAGCCACGTTTTCAGGGGGTAGCCGCTGTCCCATGGGTCAAATGAATGCACAATGCAAAACCCCACTTAAAGGAACCGAACACAAGCAGATGTGCGCCGCGGACGTGAATATTACATTTCCAAGTTTACGCACGCGATCGAGAAATACTGACCACAGGGAGACTATCGGGTGCTTGTTATAAGACTTTGCATCTTTAATATCAGCAGCAGGAACAGAATATTAGAATGAGCACATGGCCAAATGTGCGCTGCATTGTTTTACATTCGGTTAAAGCAAATGAAGATCATATGTACTCACCCAACAACCAGCCATCGCGCACCATGCAAGCCTCCAGCCTGTTCCCAAGCATGCTGTTCATCAAAATGAATGAGTCGTGCGTTGAACCAGGCCACCGAGCCACGACGTTGCTCAGTTGCATTTGTGCATCACATATGATTTGTACATTTATGGAATGGAAATGCTTCCTATTCACAAAAACAAATTCCTCACGTGATGGCGCTTTTATAGCAATGTGTGTGCAGTCAATAGCTCCGATTACATTAGGGAAACTGGCTACCGCTGCAAATTGCACTTTAATGTTGGTCTGTTCAACAGCACTGTATGGGAATTTAATGTACCTGGATGACATCCGGATGATGCCGTCCCACACAGCGGGCATGACACGGCTCAGGGTGGACTGGCACACTCCTGACCGATCGGCTAGCTCCCGCTGAAATGTTCCTGTTGCCAGGAACCCCAGCGTGGTGAGCACCTGTGTAGGTACAGACAGCGCATGGCTCCTTGCCGTGGTGCGCTCTAGGGCCGGTCGGAGCTCCGCGCACAACTCCAGCAACACTGCCCTTGGTAAACGAAATCGGCTCAGGAGCCACTCGTCGTCATTCGCCAGCAGATCTTGGCGTTCTCTAAAAACGCGCTCTCGCCGTATTGCAGCATTTGCAAGGAGCTCTAATACCGCTAACGCTGCCATTGTTTTGACCATCTATTCATCTTTCATCAGACGACGCTTTATAGCCAGCCGTGTAATTGCAAACAGGTGTTTGTGTTAATTTTTCATACGGCTGCGTTTGATGAGCGCATGACAGTGAATTGGATTGTTTTCACATCATTGCAGTTTCCCTGCATCGCCTGCCAGCGGCAAGATAGCCGCAGAAACTTGCGTACGCCTGCCACGGAGTTGGCGTGGCGCACCGCTAGAGTCCACGCTCAAGTCACTTTTCATACATATGCACGTGAGCGTGGAAACGGGCGAACGCCAAGACTTTGAGCGTACGCAACATTCATACATGAGGCCCCAGAGCTGGGTGGTCCAGTGTCCACCAGTAGACTTCCATGAGACGTCTGACGTCTCGGAACTCCTCACACGTCCTTACACATGTTGGGGGACGGACAGCCAGCCGTCTTTGGACAGCAGGAGCCATGAGTGTGGACCACACATCATCCAGCCAGAAGAGATTAATAAATGGACGGAGGCGGAGCGTTCGGGGGCGTGGCTATCATCTGGACATGACCACGATCACAATCACTCCCTGACAGATTCTGAGAGGACGTCAGAGGACTCCTGAAGACTCTTACTGTGAAACTGTTTCTATTGAGATGTTATATATAGAAGAAACTCCGCCCCCCCCCCCCCCCCCCCCCCCCCCCCCCCCCCCCCAATAATGTAAAAAAAAAACTCCCCCCCCCCCCCCCCCCCCCCCGTCCCCCGCTCTGCATAAATCCCACCTACAGATCTGTACACAAACATCATGTCACAGTTAAACCAATTACCTTTGTTAATATGAATTCAGGAGAGCACACAGAGCTGCTGAGTCTGTGTGTGTGTGCACCACCCACAGAGATCATAACAGTTATTTCCATACTGTTTGCTCTCTGAGCTTCTCCTGGTTCCTCCGGTCCAATCAGGGAGTAGCAGAATGGAGTTTGTTTACTTGGCTCCGTGCACGCACACACACACACATATCATTTACACTCCAAAAGATTGATGAGAAAACTGCTCTACACACACTGAGGAGTTGACTCCTCCAGCACACGCTGCTGGAACTAAGGTCCATGTGTCTTCATGCCTCAGAGGATGAGGAGGCAATTACATGTCTTTAACTTTCATCATGTCAGTCACAGACAGGAGTCACCTCATGGACACCATGGGACCAGCATCACAAAGGGGACAGTGAGTGAAACACCATGAGACAACAGAGGGGACGGGGACACAGCCAACGCGGAGGACGTTTCCTCCTTCACACGCTGAGGAACACTTGTCTCTTTGTCTCACTGTTGAATCCTCAGAATTCACTGCTGACTTTTCATAAACTTGTTTTTGTCTGAATCGGTCTTTCCTCCCTCCCTCCTTCCCTCTCTCTCTCTCTCTCTCTCTCTCTCTGGGCCTCCTGCCACATCCCCTCACTCCTCCTCTCCTCCACCAGTTCATCAGCAGTCTGTCGAAAATAAAAACTCTTTAATTAAGTTTACCGCTCTGGAGACTCATCCTCTATCAGTCTTTTTCTCTCCTCATTCAGTTTCCCCTCCGCCATTATCCTCCCTTCCTCTCTCTCTCTCTCTCTTTCTCCTTCACCCTTTCTCCTTTCCCTCCCTCCTTTCCACTGAGGGTCTCTTCTTCCCACTCATGTTTCCATGGAGCATTCTCCTCATTCTCCTCTCCCACTCCCTCCTCCTGTTCTGCTCCCAGGCCTCTGACTGGCACTGAGCAGATGTTGCCTAGCTGTCGAGGAGCAGAGAGACGGCTCCTCTTTGTCTGTTTATCCAGAACCTCCTCACTCCCCTGCTCTGCGCCTGTCTCTCCTCAGAGTCACAGAGTCGTCAGATCAGAGACCTGATGTTTCAGCTTCAGTCGACAAGGCGTCCACTCTCAGACCAAGACTTCCAACGACTGAGGACACAAAGGCTGAGGGGACGAGACGTGAGGACACTAGAAACAGGAAATCAGAAGATCAGAACCTGCCTCTCATTGTCAGAGGATGAATCCCAGCAGGGGGCAGAGCCACAGGAAGAGAGATGCTGCTCCTGTACGAGTGGTTCTACATACACTTAGAAATCAATACTGATAAGGACTGGCTTTGGCATCAGTAGTAGTCATCGGTGGGTTCTGAGCAGAAGCTAACACGCTCCTCACTGAGGTCAGCGCCAAACATAAACCCTGACTCCGCCCCTTTACCAGATAAACACAGCCAAAACTTCAAAGTATGACATCATCTCGTCATGTCATTATTTATTCACGCAGCTGTCCATCAAATCCCTGATGTGTTTATGTCTCATGTGATTGACAGTTCTGGTTCTTTCTTCAAACAATGACATCTGCAGCGGACCCCCCGCCCCCCCCGAACCAACCTCAGGTGACAAATTGGATTATATAGTACATTATAGTATATATATTACAGTGTATCTATAGCAGCCTGACTGGATCCAGCCCATCTGTGAGGAACAGATTCAGAGCCGAGCTCCAGAACCTCTGATTCAGCAGCTGCGAGCAAGCGAGAGGAGGGGATAACATACACACGACCACAGTTAGAGCACGACTACACAACACACCAACACACTGCCGACCTTCAACTGAGCAGCTGGAGGTGGATCAGACTCCTGTTTTACTACAGCATATATGTACTGTATATATAAGCCGCATATAAATATTCAAACATGAAGTATTTGAGATATATGTGCTAATTAGATATATCTTACACACATACACACGAGAAACGAAAACCAGTCAGCACCAGAACTTAGCTTCTGCTAACTGCTAAAGCTAGCAGTACGATTAGCAGTTAGCAGAAGATTTGGCTCCATGTTTGGGTGCCGTTCTGTCCGCCATCTTTGTTTACAGTTCAAGTTAGATCCTCTCTTCACAAACAAACAAACAAACCAATAATTTCACCTGTCTGACCCTAAAAAAATAAACAAAATGGATCTGAGTAAACAACGTCGTAAATAAACAAGATGACATTAGAGTGACATCATCGCTGCTGTGTTATGAAAGAGTAAAACTGTAATTCTCACAGAACAAACGGGTAAAATCTGTTCACTTCTCCAGAGCGAATATAGCTTAACCTGCACACACGCAGATAAATAAATATAATGGCACAAGTTAAAAGGTCTGGACTGGCACATGCTGCATAGAAAGAGTCGCCGTCCCACACACACACTCTCTCTTTGGCAGAGTGGTGTTTCTTGGCGTTCTATAAATGTCAGAAGGATTGTGTTTGTGAATTCGACCATGCACCTGGAGATTACATTTTATCAACATACAAATGAGCAGAGCTTCATGCGACACCGGGCACAGAGATGGAATACTAACCAGGCCCTGTGTGTGAATAATCTCTAGCTGCAGGGAGATGCTGCTGCTTTTTATTCTTTTCTCAGTCCAGAGACATCTGTAGAACAATGTGTTATATTATATATAAAACTAACATGAACCCTTTGTCCTCGTGGTCTGTGGGTGGAGCTTAAGATGATAAATGTCAATCCAAAATCAATCCTCCTCTGTTCCTCGTCTCCACTGAGGTCTGATCCTCTGGAACCCGTCCATCATCACCTCCGCTATTTCCAACTCCAGGAGATGAGGAATTACCACGGAACTGACAAACTGTGTCCATCTGATCGATGTCCTCACAGATCAATGGACAGGATCTGTATGCAGCTCTGCTCTCTAATGGCCCCAGCTGTCAAACCCGACTGTCCACCGAGTCATTCAACAGCAGAATAATTCAGTACAGAAAGGACCGCGGCCCGGGGACAGTTGCCAGGCAGCGAGATGTCAGGGGACGCGAAACCTCATGTGGACTGGAGACAAATTGATTTGTCAATTCCAGGCTAAGTAGGAGCAGCAGACAAGTGTCAGTGAGCAAAAACCTCATCTGCAGACATGGCTCAGGTTCGGATGGGGACGAGAACATCCCTCAGCTCACAGCTCCAGGGACGAGAACGTCCAGCTGTTTTCATAAATAATTGGAAACAAATGTCCTCTGTCTCTCTCAGTGGTCCAGACAGACCGATGGGGTTCCTGTGACCTTTGACCTCGGACATCGAAACATTTGGACCAAATTTAACAACTCCCCCAGCAGGTGACTGAGGTCACTGACGCCTTTGACCTTTACCTGAGGCTCAGCAGCAGCAACGAGGCAAAGCAGACAGAGTTTTCGTACCACTCGGTTTTATTATGACAATGCACACTTCAAAAGCAAATGCCTTGGCATCCTGCAACACCGACGCCGGCACAATGTGTCATCACCGTTATTATTGCAGAGGGTCACTTTCAGTTCCAGCTCATCAGCAAACAGAAAAATAAACTTTGTGATTACATCAGTCCTTCTGTGTATAATGGAGATACATGTCGATACGCAAACTCACACTAAAATAAAACACCTGCGACCCATGATGAAAAGAAAGTACATAACTGAATCAAATCTAAGATTTTACAAATCACAGAAGACTAATCATTAATCTGATTTTCCTTTAATAATCAAAAAATTTGAGGCTGTATCAAAAAGTCTGTAAAAAATTAAAATTCTGAAAATTACAGGGAGATTTTATTTGATCGGCTAATTTCTAGAAATGTACGGTTCTGTCTCAGCTTGTCTCCTCTGTGACCTTTAAAATGTGAGAATCTGTACAATCCCGTCCGGGACGGTCTCCATGGCACAAACTGTCTCCTCAGAGTAAAAAAATAATCGCCGCTGGACCAAAACACACCAAGGAGCTCTTCTTCCTGTTCGGATTCAATTCAACATGAGACCGTTTGTAATCCTGGCCGACCATTAAAATATTGATTTGTCATAAAAAGGTGGTTTCTCATCTTTAATCATCGGTACACAGAATAAAAAGCTCCCGCAGGTTGTTTTAGTCGGCGCTCCCTTTCTCCTCTCGCTCCTCCACCACCCAACAAAATATCAGCACTTCCTCCGGATTCAAAAATTAATGAAACAAGGAAATGATTATTTATCTCTAAATCTTTTTAGACTACCATGTTATTTGCATCGTTACTAGACATTGTGAATAAGGACAGAAACAGACAACTAGTGTTAAAAGGCAAACCGCACTGACTCTGATAGACACACCCACTCAGTCAGATGTGCACAGGCACCGCCCCCTCGAGTCGTCTGGGACTCTTTGCTTTAATCTCCACCTCCTGCAGCCCACCATCTCCTCGTGTCATTTCAAAACAAGACAAATTGTTGTTAGGCAAATGACTCAGCCCCACCCCCCCCATCCCCCCAAAAAAAGAAAAGTGATAATCTCGGGCTAAAGATGAAAAATTAAAATTTAAAAAGAAGAAAAAGTGAAATGCTGCTGGGAAGGGAGCGCAAGTCTCCCAATTGTTGCTTCTGACCAACTGGTCGACCCGAAAGCCAGTGCTGACGAGAATTTGTTTGTCTTAGGCCACTGCAGTAGCCGGGCGAGCGCTGAAACAGTGGTCACTCCCGGCTGTTTCCACTGATCCTCCCATGTCCATGGTTAAACCCCACCCACTCATCGCTCCCCTCCCAAACCTTAATCCCTTGTAGCTGTTTTGTACTTTAGCACCTCTTGTCGTCGCTCCCTGTAAATGTCCAGACAGACACCAGAATGGAAACCGTCGCAGTTCCTCAGGCATCCTCTCCCTCCGCCCTACGAGGGGAGGGTGGAGCTAGTCTTAGGGTGGCACGTAGGGAGGTGGCGATCTGTAGGGAGTCATGTTCTTGGGACGAGAACCCTTGCCCTCCATAGGAGTGGAGAAGGGAGGCGGCGGCTGGTATGGAGGGGCGTTGGGGTCCTCATCCTGCAGAGCAGTGTACTCCCCCAGCAGTTCCTGGTTCAGAGGCGTGGTCTCTGGTGTGGCCATGTTGGGGTACTCGGGAGGTGGAAGTGGGGGTTTCTCCTCCTGCAGAATCAGGGGCATGCTGGAAGATGGAGGCGGCTTCGAGTCATCAAGTTCATCTGCAAAGATAATGGGAACACCCTTCTTGATGAAGGTGGCCTGGTCTTCAATGGTCAGCTTGCCCTTTCGTTTCTTCCTGTAGCAGATCATTGCAATGATCCCTGCTATCAGCAGGATGGCTGCCACCACCACAGCAGGAATGACCGTGTGGAGATAAACATCATCAGTGCTCTGGCGGCCCATCCCCAGAGCTGGGGTGACAGCTGGAGGCTCAGGTATGTCGATCTCCCCCGGTGGGACAAAGGAGTACTTTCTGCAGCTTGCCCTTCCTTTGACATTGACATCCAGAGGTCTGAACTCGGGCTCCATAGCGTACCTGAAGGTCTGCGAGGGCCTCCCCTCGCTGTTGGCGAGCGTTCTGCTCATGGACAGGAGCTGCTCCCTTGGACACGGGTGCTGCAGGAGGCTGGTGTTTGTCCACTCCACTACAATGGACCCTTTGCTGATATTCAGTAGACTCACGGTGCTGCTGTTCCGGTCGCCGAGGGCATACGCCAGCTTCTTGACCAGAAGGATTTTCTTGTGGATGTCATGCGTCACTGAATGAGGCGCTCCATCAAATCGGGCTGTGAAGACCACCGGGGTCTTGTCATTGACAGGCCAGCGGTTTACACGGACCTCAAAAGCATCAATTGCGTTCAGGCCTCCTTTGTCTGTTGCATATATGAAATACTCGTGTTTCCCCACATGCTGGACGTCGGGCAGGCCATACAGAAGCTGGCTGGTGGTGTTGAACTGGATCCAGGAGCCTTCGCCAACCACCTCGTTGTGGTTCTGTCTCAAGGTGAGACGCAGTTTGTCTGTTGTGCCATCTTCAAAATCAAAGAATGTATCCAGCGGGATCTTAACCTCGAAATAGGTGCCCACCAAAGCATTGACCTGGTCGAGGGGGTTTTTCAAGCTTGGCTTGTGATTGGATGGATCCACGATGACACCTGGGGATGGGGTGGTGCGTGCAGCTGGCTTTGCTGTAGACGTCTTTGACTCTCTGGGCACCGGTGTGGATTTAGGCCGCTTGGGTTTCTTGGTCGGCCTTCTGGTTGTCGTGGGCGGTGTGGCGGTGGCTTCCACGTACGTGGGCCTGGTCATGGTCGGCTGGATAATGGTGGTGATGGTGGTGATGGTGGTCTCCATCACCCTTGTCGGTTGAGGAGGTCCCAAGGTTGGAGTGTGGGCGATGGGGTCACGGACTCTGATGGTAGGTTTTCCTGGAAGGGGAACAGGGCCTCGTACAGGGGGGGCTGAGCTTTCAGTTGGTGCAGCAATAGAGGGGGAGGAGAGGGTCGGGATGATCCTCACCGGGGGCTCCACCACGGTGGTCGGGGGGAGCACAGCCAGGACAGGGGTGGGAGTGTTGTTTAACTGTCGTCTCACTCTCTTCGGGACGTGGGGCTTCTTGTTAGCAATGTGCCACCCCACCACGGGGTAGCCTAGCCTGGCCGACATGGTACCTTCCTTCGCTGGACCCTGGACACTGTTGATGTTTGGGACTGTGCTCTGGTCCAATGAGCAGCCCAGTTTCCAGGACAACAGGGCTCCATTCTCCACTACCTGCAGGAACATGACAACCAGTTAGAGCCGACTGCTCACTGATTTATTTCAGAGACTCGTTCGTCACTCACCTTTTTAGCGTTCCCGGGCCCAGCCATGAAGGCAGACATGTCGAACAACCGGTTGTTGACCACAGGCAGTATCTTCATCTGCTGGAGACCCACCCCTGAGAACCTCCTCATCTTATCCAGCAACTCCACCCTCTGGTCTGACCTCATCTTGGTCAAATCTGCATCCAGGATCACTGTGAGCACTGTGACTGGCTCCTCGTTTCCACACGCGAATGGCTGGACGTCGTCCTCGGCAGTTGCCTGGTTGGACGACAGCTGGGTTGCATCTACGTCCTGATGATCTTCAGGATGGACCTCAATAGAAAACACCTCTGAAGAAGACTTAGAGTGGTTGGAAACGGAGGCTAAGATGTAATGGACGCCTTTGTCCTCGTCCAAAGGAAGGCCCTGCAGGATCCTGCTGCTGGTGTCCCAGTGCAGCCAGGCAGGGAGGGAGTCCTTCCCCATCTCAGTCATCTGAAAGACACACAGGATGATAAGTGGGTGATTCACTGTGAAGTAAACACCAGAAACAAACACACACCCCCTGATGATGTCACATCAGGGGGGTGTGATGATGCTTTACTGAATCTCCACAATCACTTTCTGACGAGCATTTACGAATTTACGATGGATGGATTGTTACTGGTCACAGACCAGTGACCCATCCAGTTTCCAAAAGGCTGTTGTTATTTATTTATTGCTGTCTGTTCCCGGAAGAGATTTACTCAAACGTAGTGCTGGACAGAATCTGTCTCAGTGTCCCCCTTGTCTTCAGAGTGAGAGCGTCTTCCACCGAATGCAAATTAAGCTCAAATTTCAGCTCATCATCGCCGTCATAAACTGCTCTGAGAAAGACTGGAGGCAGAGAGACCTTAAAAATACAAACACCGCCCCGATCAATCGATTCAAACACACAAACCAGATATTAGTCTACATTTAAATGAAGCGTTTGTCTTTGAATCTGTCACAGTCGGCTTTGTCTCAGTTCATCTCCCACCAAATGTCCAGAGACAAGTGGACGATGTAGGGAAGAAACGGATCAAACTGTCACGCTACCAGCACAGCGTTCATTTAAAAGATTTAGTTAAAGATAAAGTTCACTAATTATTAAAAATGTCGGACTGTACCCCAACAGCTCCTCTCACACTCTGAGCGTCTCCACACACGAAAAATACATCAAATCCCCAAATGTCAAAACAAACTCTTCGTATCTCGTCCTGGCACAAAGCTCCGGTGCGAGGGCGCTTGATGTTTATAAAGGTGATCGTGCACTCCCTCGCACACCAATGGCAAGGTTAGCGCCAGAGCCCTTTGAACGCAGCCAGGGACTCTTTGCATTCTGGGAGATTTACCCAGGCAGCCATGAGATATTAAAGGTGATCTAAAGGGCGGTGGAATCGAACCAGAGCTCTAATGTACAGTCGCGGAGAGATTCCAGCTGCGGCGCAACGTGCACAGTGAAGTGGTGACACATGACGAGGTCTGAGAGCAGCAGCCTCTGAAAGGACTCTTAATTAAAATGAAATTAACCATAATCTCATCAAAGTTGCTCAGAGTAGTTTGATCATGGGCTTCAGACGTCAGGCTCAAAGCCGCTGTGACTATCGCAGCCGCCGCAACGGGACAGCTGAGGGACAGGCGTGAGACACTGAGAGACATTATCTCACATCAGCAGCAGCCTCCTGATTCTCCTCAGAAGGAGCAGTGCAGAGGCCGCACACACCGCCGCTCCACATCCCTGACCCCACACACACACAGACAGACAGAGAGAGAGAGAGAGAGAGAGAGAGAGAGAGAGAGAGAGAGAGAGAGAGAGAGAGAGAGAGAGAGAGAGAGAGAGAGAGAGAGAGAGAAGAAGCTGGGATATCGACAGAGGCATTCATGGCGATGGGGACATCGTCTCTTCTCTTCAGGGAAAGAAAGAGAGTCATTGTTGCAGCCGCAGGAGAACGAGAAGAACGTGGAGAAAGGAGGCCAATGTCAGGCTGACTGCTCCACTGATAGCGCTCATATTTTGGAAGAGGAGGCGGCAAGGGAGGAGGTGCAGCCAGGGCCACACTGCTGCTGTGATATGAGCCGAAAGGTAACCGGGAGGAAAACAGAGGGAGCAGGGAGGGAGGTGAGGCAGAGGACAGGAGGATTCAGATGGAAGGAGGAGGAGGAGGAGGAAGATGAAAAGAGAAGAAGAAATGAAGCGAGACCGAGAGAAACGCAGCACCAGGGGAGGGAAAGAGAGACTGCATTTAAAGAGAGAGGGAGAGGAGGGGTGAGCGATAGAGGGAAGGGGGGGGAGAGAGAGAAGGCATAGAGGGAATTGTTGGCATAGTGGATTGTTTTCAGTGGAAAAAGTGATACGAGGAGGGAGGCAGAGATGGAGGGAGGAATGGAGGAACCACAGCATGCAGACATGTGGATGATCCGTCTTAAATGTTGTGATTCCCGAGCGTCACAAGTGTGGACCATGTGATCATTTCATCCAATCACTGAGGCCTTCCTCAGTCAGTCACTTCCTGCTTTAAAGAGTCACTACGTTTCCATGGAAACCAAAACTACCACAACATACATCAAAATAAAATATTGTGTTGATCCATGTCGTTATACTACATGTGACTCCTGTCAGACATGTTGAATGTAATTAACACACACACACACACACACACACACACACACACACACACACACACACACACACACACACACACACACACACACACACACACACACACACACACACAACACACACACACACACACACACACACACACACACACACACACACACACAGAGAGAGATATATAAACTCATCTACGATCACAGGCTAAAAATAATCTTCTCCTGAGACCTTCACACACCAAACATGGTCGGACCCGCCACGCCTGGAAAACCAATGAAATCGCTCCTGGGCCAAAACCGAGTGCCGCGGTTGCTAGGCCGGAGGACACACCATAATAACACTGCACTGGAACCATCGCCGAACCATGTCATGTTCTCCGGGGTCAGAATCAGCTGCTCAGCACCGTCTGGGATCATTGGTGCATAGGTCAAACTGAAATCTGACCTGACGGGCGGTGGAGGAGCAGAGGATAACTGTAAATGTGGAACATGTGAATCAAGAGGCTGCCGTGTGTGTAATTACATAGCAACATGGCCTCCGCCGCTGTGGGGCGAGTAAACTGACGGCGGCGTACAAACTGCAGCGAGGCTGACTCATACGGGTGTTTTTATCTCCTCCTCCTCCTCCTAATACCACTTTTCCACTGCTGTTCTGCCAGCGGCCGAGCAACGGGCTCACAGTGAAAAGACGTTTTAAAGCAGGAGGAGGCGCAGAGACTAGAAAAGACAGTGCGTCTCCTCTGTCCTGCATCACAGGAACATGGCCTCAGGAATCTCAGTCTTTAAAAGATGGTGGTGAGGAGGGAGCAGAGGGAGCAAGGGATACCGGAGAGACGCTGTGGTTTGAAAAGCGACCGAGAGAGAGAAAGAGAGGAGAAAAGTACAGAGGGGACAAAATAATAGTTGCTGGTGTTGTGAGTCAGGAGGAGATGAGAAAGGCAGAGAAAGGGAGGGAGATGCTGATGTGGAAGAGAAGGAAGGATAACAGTGATAAAAGGAAGCAGAAGAGGGGCTTCCCTCAATTAGAGGCAGTGAGTGAAGGAGATAATAATAATGATGAACAACACAGCCAGAGGAGGAGAGAAAGTGAGTTTTCCCACTAAACAGCCCCCAGGAGAGGGGGGTGCACTTCAACAACAGCGGGCTACTGTCGCTATTCATGAAGGGGGGGCTAAAGCACGTCAATATCATCACACACACACACACACCAGAGTGAAAACTCTTTTTCCAGCTGGCGTCCGTTCTTTGGAGGCGTGGCCCCACCATGCGGCCAGCCGGTCTCGTCTGTCGGCCAGGAATGCCGTGCACTTCCATTAATAATAGCCGATCTGTGCATATACACACACAGGTCTGCTGAGTGATCACTTACACACACACTCACAGAATCAGAAGCTGTTTCCTCCACTACATGTGTGAGGTCTTCACGTACAAAGAGGGAATCGGAAAGCATCTCTAACAGCCGTTAACATCAGCATCACATACGTGTTGGGGAACAACTGTCTGTCACTGGACACCTCTCAGAGACACATTCGTCTGACTGCACATTTCCTTTGCTGAGAATGTAAAACTCCAGCGCTCAGCTGGACGCAGCATGAATGGACGAACGGTGCCGGCCTGGCTAAAGGTGAGCCGGCAGCGGGGGGGAAGGGCTGGTTCTCAGAAGAAGAGCATCAGTATGAGAGCAACGGCAGCACAGCATCGATCGGACCTTTCACTCCTCAACCTTGAGCATCAACCTCAAAAAACCTGAGGGGAGGGTGGAGGGAGGGTGTGTGTGTGAACACATTCCTTAAGTTATTGTTCCCTGTTCAACCCTCCTCTTCATCACTCCAGCCTCAGAGGAGCAGGGGGGTAAAACAGGGAGGAGTCAGGGAAAAGACTGGGAGTGACAGGGGGGTTAAAGAACGAGTGTGAGAAAAGAAGATGGCGTCGTCTGAATCTGGTCTCACCTTGATGATGTCACCCAGGTAAACATCCTCCATCTTGTTTGGCACCTTCATCTGGAAGATCCGGCCCACCACCGCTGAGGAGTCTGGAAAGGTGGTGGGCACCGCCGTCTCACCGGCTTCTACGGCAACAGCCTCCATCTCCCGGATACCTTCCGTCACCTCCTGGAAGTCCTGGAGGATGGAGGACTGCATGGAGGCCTCCAGCTCCCTGCCCGTCTCAATCAGTGCCTCCATCTCCACCTCGCCACAGACGGGTGGGTGTAACCAGGCAGCAGCGAGGAGGAGGCCCAGCAGTAAGGCTCTAGTCCTGGGCAGTCTGCTGTCCAGGCTGCTGCTCGCCGCCAGGCCGCCCGTCAGCCTGCCGAGCATGCTGTGGTCGTCCCGTCACTAAAGGAGCAGCAGGAGGAGGAGAATGTGCAGGAGGGGGCAGAGGGGGGAGCACGCAAATCCTTCCTTTCAATTCTCCCTCCCTCTTCTTCTCCTCTGTGCTTGGTACTGAGCAGGAATCCTCCCTCTTTGTCCTCCTTCTCCTGCCTCTTCCCCTCCTCTTTGTGTCAGCTCCTCACAGGCGCAGGAGTCCCATGGCACCAAGCTCCTTCAGATCTGTGGGGGGGGACAGAGGGGGAGTTAGAGGAGACACTTCAAATAGAACCGCTTAGTAATCTGATTACTTCTTTCAGAGTTCAGAGGAGGAGGTGATATACGATAGGACCTGGAATCAGACAACTCGACAGAACCAGTCAGAGCTCTGATGAATGGAGGCATCTCCATTGTGAGCAGGGTCAGTGTAGGTGTGAGCCGGGGTGGGGTGGGGGGATGTCCGTTGTAAACTCTGGCATTTGTTATTCATTTCAGCTCTTTCATGGAGCGGAGGATCTCCTCCTGAGTGACTGTCACAACAAATGATTCCCCCAGAGAGACGGATACAAAGGGGGCGGGGGCCCTCCATGACTCCACCTCAGCTCACAGCTGAGGCCTCGGGGAGGAAGTGATGTCACTGAGGTTTCACAAGTTCTCTGCTCTTCTTCCAGTTAAACCCCGCCCCTCTTTAACACCACCTTGAGCATCTGTTTACACGGGAAACTTTTCCCGCCTTAGAACTAATCCAAGATGGCTGCCAGGGACGGACTACCTTCAGCTGAGTTGCCTCGGGGAACAAGCCTCCCATTTCCTCTGGTTGTCTCGCTGCTGCCATCTGCTTCTCCTTCGTTTTATACATTCATTCTTTCTTTCTCTTTTCCTCGTCTCCTTCACCTCACACACCCCCCCCCCCCCCCCCCCCCCCCCCCCCCCCCCCCCCCCCCCCCCACACACACACACACACACACACCCTCACCCTTCCTCTGCTACTCGGAAACGTCTAAGAGATTGGCGGTGGCAAGGCCTGAGCTGCCGGCTAAAGAATGAGGGACACACAGACAGAGGACAGGAGAGAGAGAGAGAGAGAGAGAGAGAGAGAGAGAGAGAGAGAGAGAGAGAGAGAGAGAGAGAGAGAGAGAGAGAGAGAGAGAGAGGAGAAATACTGATGCCGTCACCTTGACGCCCACAGTGGCGCCCATCACGCGCTCCCCGCCCACCCGATGGCTTTTCATCATTCAGGATGGAGAGATGAGGGCAGGGGACAAGGTCACAGAGGAGAGGTGAACGGATAAAGAGAAAAGGACGAGTTTATTACTCCTGATTGGACAAAAACACCACTGCACTTCAGTGGGCGCCATGGTGACACCTTTGTCCTGAACAGCAATTTTGTGTGTGTGTGTGCGTGTGTGTGTGAGCCTCTCTCCACTCTTCAATTCCTGAACCAGAGGGGTGGAGCTTTACAACAACAAGGACTTTCCCACAGTCACTGTGGGGGCAGGGTTAAAGCTCCTCAAATCTCTGCATGACGTTTATTTTGGTTTCAGAGATTAAAGGAGAAAAGGTGGAGGAGCGGATGAAGGAGGTGAATGTGTTCTCAGTCTGGACTTAAGGGATCCAGATAGAACTATTATAGAACTATAACATTATTATTATTAACAATGAAAATAAACTGTAAAAAGGTTTAAGATGATGAAACGTCCCACAGCAGCTGCTCACTGATAAAAATACAAGTCAGCTGCACGCTCAGGTTACACAAGGCCGTTATAAATAACACTTGCATGCCGTCGCCCTCTGAAGGGGGAAATGGGGTGGAAGGGCGGGGTGATGGGGAGCTAACAGAGAAGCATGGTGTGTCTCTGGACACAATGTGAATGCTGCAGCGTGACGTCTTTAATTAGAAACGTTCACATGCATTTCCTATTTGGTGTTAACAGCAGGGGGAGGGAGGCCCCGCCCTCTGACCACCGCCTGTCCAAAGATAGCGCATGCGTGTTTCACGCCTGCTTTAAGCTTCCCGTTTCGGAAACAAATCTCTTCAGCTACGATCTGAGAAACATCGGACACACACAGATGGTCGTGATCTGGCGTAAGGGTCCAGATCGTAACGCGTCTAAACTGACGGAGCATCAAACCACCATAATGCTGGGGGGGTAAGACTCACAGCTCAGCTCACTTCCCAAGGAGACCAGCAGCAACAGGTCCGAGCCCTTGAGGCGACAGGAAGTCACACGGTTCGATCACAGGAACCCTGCCCAACCCTCGCCATGTCCCATTCAAAAACGTGGCGTCCTGTCTTTGTTAAGGGGCGTGTCCAACAGCTCAACGAGCATTACGCAGAGAAACAGCCACAAACACACAGAAAGAGTTCAAAGGACTCACTGTCTGGTTTCCACACACAGGAACTGTTCCGAACACTCAGGAAGTCCTGCCCCTGACCCCTCCTCCAGCCAATGAGCAGCCAGGCCTCACGCTCAGATAGAGATAGACCGACCCCACCCCCCCACCCCCCACAGTCACACCAATGCATCTATTTTTGGCTCGGTTCCTGACGCCCCCAGACAGACAGGTGACACTGACGCCACGCAGGACACAAATACTGCCACTGCACAAAAATACACATGTGTGCCCTTTCAACATGGATGAGTCTCTCCTCACAGGTCAGTCAGTGTCGCAGCGGGAGGACATCAGGCATCAGGTGTGAGACGCGTTTGATTCAGACTCCTCAAGCTCTGACTCACAACGACGCTTGTGACGAGCAGCAAATCACGACGCGGAGCCACCGTCAGGTGTCAGCGGCCACGGCGAGGGCCCAACAGAGGGAACATATGTGTGAACATACGGCGGCGAGGGGACGGCTGCAGGAAACCAACGAGCCAGAGAGTTACCAGAGGGGGAGGGGAAAACATGATGACTACATGAACTGAACCCCCAAGCTGGAGAAGCTCTGAAGACACGGGTTCATCACACAGAGGGGGCGGAGCGGTGGGCGTCAGAAAAACATACATGTTACAGAGGTGAAGGAGAAGAAAAATCCTGAGGAAAACAACTTCACCTCCAGCTGGGAGAAACAACTGGCACCAACAGTGAGTTCCGGCCGCTCTTTGGCCGCGCCCGCTCTGAGGGCGCGGCCGAGGAACGCATGCGTGACAGACAGCTGGAGGCAGATGTGACTCTGGAACATGGGAGCAGCGAGGAGCAGCGAGGAGCTCAGAGTAAACATGACCTGTCCCGACCAGCAGACATCCTGCAGCCGTCCCATCAGGACCAGATGTCTCAAACAGAGACAAGCCCGTCCATCAGGATAAAGGGTCTCAAACTGTGCTCCGTCAAATCACTGAGAAGAGAAACTACCGGATGTAAAGCTGACCCTGTCCCTCCATCCCATAATGCCTCCAACATGTGAACTTCAGTGAGATGAACACATGCAGGTCGGAGGCTCAGGGGCCTAAGGGGCCCTCGAGATGAGGCTTTAATTCCAGACCAAGCAGAAAAACAGAAATAAATTTTAAAAAATCAGATAAAAATGAACCCATGGGAGGAGCCATGGGAGGAGCCACAGGAGGTGAGCATCTTTTGCCAACGCAGCCAAACACACGTCCACTCTGATTACAGCTGTGTTCAGGAAACGCCGCAGCATCAGCGCTTTCACCCGCTCACTCAGTGTGGGTGTGTGTGTGGGGAAGCGCCACAGTGCCTTGTTAATTACAACACGGTTGCAGAAACACAACATGGAAGAATTAACAGTCATGGGGGAGAAGTACATTTGATTTCCAATTAGTCTGCTGACGTGTGTGTGTGGCCTCAGCCTGGGACCACCAGCTAAGACTTGACGAACCCTGACAGCTGGGGGCAGCTGGTCAAGAGTGTGTGTGATGGACAGCTGGGGACAGAAAATGACAGCAGGGCAACATGAGACCTTGTGTCCGACGCACACACGAACGCACGAACACACACCATCTGTGCCCTTTAATCCGAGGCCATGCTTCAATCCCTGAACTCTCCCTCAAGGTTTTATCCAATTCCCAGTGAATGACTCCTCCCCCTCTGACGGCTCGCAGCAGGTAAGCGACCTGAGTGTTGAACAACGTCAGAGCTGAATTGAAACTTGTCCCAGTTCGTGATTGATTTAAAAAAAAAAAGTCGAACGAACTGTGTGACCTCGGCTCCTCTCAGAGGACGAGCAGACTCTCTTATGATTCACTGTAAGAGCAGGCGTGAGACGTGTCAACAGTTTTCTGCTTCGCTAGAGGAAACAAACAGAGGTCTGATCATCAACAACATCACGTGACCTCACTTCCTGCCCTCGCCACCTGTACTCCACTCTGATTGGTCGCTCAGGTTGTTTACATCTGAACACCCCTCCCCACTCAATCACCGAGCTTCCACACGCTCAAATTCTAAAAAGCCTTTTGACGTTGTTTAGAGCTGCAGGTTCGAGGACCCTCCCCCATGGGCTCTCCACTAATCATGAGTCAGCAGCAGCTGACTCCCTCCAGCTGCTTGTCTAGCGCTCGTAGCTGGGATCCTCCTTCCTCCTCCTTCCTCCTCTTTATCTCCGTGATAACCGCAGGCCTGGCTGATCGCTCTGCGCAAAGCACCGTGACCTCCAGCGTGCTGGGAAGGTTTTAAAGACGCCGCCATCACAGCCGGGAGGAGCAAGGAGGCGAGCGACCTCTTATTTATCGGTATCGGACCTGAGATACTTCCTGTCTCGACTCAGGGTTCTGATCATTCGAGGAGCTAAACACACACAAGTGGGAAACACTGAGCTGAACAAGTGCTTCCTGTCAGGAAGACACAGTACGGGGGGGGGCTCACTGCCAGTGTCAGGACACACACACACACACACACACACACACAGTCTCTCGTTTCCGTCCATCTCTAACACGTCAAATACATATTTGTCCAACACGTGACGGAGGCGTCGGCATGTCATCCGTCTGTCTTCATAATCCGAGACGTGGACGCTGGAGACGTCTGGATACTAGTGAAGTGAAGAGGACAGGCGGAACGTGTCCACCTTCAAACAGAATTCTCATCATTCCTTGTGGTTACAAATCGCGGCTGCACACCTGGTTTGAGGTGAGCTCTTCCACATGTTGGAGTTTATCAAACTATGCGAGGTCACGTGATGCAGACCGAGGCAGCACTTTTATTCTGAAACTGGACGTGAGGGAGCGAAAGTGTGGCGATCTCTCAGCAGCCACCTAGGCAACCTGTGGTTTCCCTGACGACTATGTGACCTGATAACACCGGCACCGCCATCAAACATGTCTAATGACACCCAGATAAGAGACGCAGGACAGACAACTGAGACACGGCAACACGTGACGACAACATGCAGGAGGGACAGTGTGGAGAGGAGACAGGAGAGGACGGGTCTCTGTGGTGAGCAGCAGGATGTGGGTGCGGCCTCTGCTCTGCATCACACTCCAGTTACCCTTGAACATTACGGCCTGATTAGATTGTAATGCTCCTTGAAGCAGCAACTATGTAAATCTCTCTCTCTCTCTCTCTCTCTCTCTCTCAACACTTGAAGGACTCAGGGATAGTAAACTGCTCCCTCAATCGATTCCTCCAACCTTTGCTCACCTGTGTCCTCCACCAGGCTTCATCACCACACCCCTCTCCCTCTCTATTAACCTCCTTTCTCTCCATCTCACCCAGCTGTCCCTGTGCATCCCTGCAGCCTCACACATTCCATTACCACACACACACACACACAATGATCATGATCCGTGTTTTCCAGACGTGTCCACAGATCCTCTGAAAAGTTCACTATCGATATAAATGAATAATTGACATCAGCTGCTACCTGAGGGAGAGCGATCATGATGATGATCAGCACGCGTTGATAACGACCGCTGACAGGAATCTAAACTAGTGAAACTTTTCCTGGCTCTAATGGACACTTTCGAGTCTTCAGCATCATCGGGTCAATCTATCAACGACGGTTCTGTATTCACAGGTTCAGCTGCTCTCAGATCAAAGCAATGACATCACAGACGCCAGTTGAAACACACAGGTTCAGACTTGAACAGAGAGTGTGTGTGTGAATTCCTTCCAGGAAGTCACCTATAGAGAACACACACACTTTGCTGTTTACTTGTTAGATTTAACATGTCAGCTTCTCTCCGGTCTCATTTCCTCTTGCTTCTGTTTGTCTGCAACTGATCTCACACACACACACACACACACACACACACACACACACACACACACACACACACACACACACACACACACACACACACACACACACACACACACACAAAGTAGGTCTCAGGCTGGCTCAGGCTCGTCGATTTCATTTCCTCTGCAGTTGCTCGTGTTAAAAACTAAAATAGTCTGTGAACAGGGAGGCTGTCGCCAGGCGGATCAGGCTCTTCTTCGTTGGTTTTCTCGCCACGTGTCAAACGAGTCACAATGAGCAGCTTTAACTAACAAAATAACATGCCTCAGGTATTTGTGACGGGTGTTTTTGGGGCTCTTGAACACCCCCCCCTTCCCCCTCAGGCAGCCACATCTCCATGGTTACTGCAGCGGTATGCATTGACGCGCTGAGGCTGTGGCGGCAAGGCAGGATTCTTTCATGGAACAACGTGTCAGCACATGCACGTCTGTCTCCACTGCTCTAACACGCCTGGGACACAGCACGTCCCAGAGTCCTCTGCTCCCTCACGCCCTTTCTCGCTGTCCAGAGGCATCGGAGGGTGGGGACGGCCGCCATTGCTGACCCAGTTGGGGGGATAATAAAGCTCTCCACTGACGAACAGTTAATGCTGCAGAACTAATTACCACACACGCACGGAAGGTGAAAGGCATTATGGGAGGAGAAAGTAAACGTGGGAAAAATACAAACCCTCAGATTTATTTCTGAAAAGGACTGAAGAGATGGAAATGAAAGGAGGTGTTGGTTCCGAACCATCCCCTCCTCCTACTGAGCTCCTGTAGCACCTCCTGCAGCAGGGCTACATCAGCTGTGGTCAGACAGCTACAGGAGGTCTGTCACCTCCTCGGCACACAGCAGGAGTTCAGACAGAGGAGGAGGAGGAGGTCAATGAACACCCATGTTCTCAGTCCAACTTTGACACAAGAAGTCAACTCCCCCCCCCCCTCCATATTCACACTGGTCAGTGGAGCCTCCTCCTGTGGGGAGTGTCTCCTCCACCTCGTCAGGACACAGCCCAGAACAAAAGACAGCAGGAGCTGAGACATCCTGATGACGAGCAGCTCCTGGCAGGAGGTTCTGGATGGAGACGAAGACGAGGAGCTCTTTGCCCCGCCTCCTGCTGCTCTGCAGGCTCCACCCCTCATTGCCCACAGCTTCCTGTTGTAAATGGTTCTGTCTTTACGGGCCAGGTCCGGTTCTCTATTTTAAAACTCATTGAAACCATGACAACAGCGTGGGCTCTGCATCTCGAAGACCAGGAGGATGTGCGTCAGGGCCCGGGGCCCGGCTCCTAATAATAGCCGTGGAGCAGCCTAGGTCCACAGCTCCTGGAGCCCGGGAGGCTCTTCAAACATCCAGGATCATCTTATTTTAGAGTTCTGACAAACGTGCCGTGTGTGATCGTGACTCAGAGACGGAGCCAACTGTGCACAACTCATCCCTGGTTCTGCCCAGAGGGACCGTGGGAGGACGAGGAGACAGAACCTCTTGTGCCAGTGGCACGAGCCCTGAGAGGAGCTTTGGGTTTGATCCCAGAGCCACGAGCAACAGGAGGTCCAGGACTGACCTGAGCTCCTGATGACACCAAACCTCCAAAGGAACCAAACAGCTGGCTGCTCAGGGTCACTGGAGGTCAGAGGTCACTGAGCACATCAAGATTATAGAAAATAAGTCTGTCCTGCAGAGCCACACACAGAGAGAGAGTTGGTTTAAGTCTGAGGTGAGAGCAGGTGACACAGTGGAATCACAGCAGCTGAAACATGACCAGTCAGAGCTGACTAGATGATAGATATAGATTATAGAGAAAAGAACCTCTGTGGGGACATAGTGCTTCTTAATCTTCTTCTTTCACTGGGTAAAGTCCAGTTTACACATTTGTCCTTTTTCAGCAGGAACATGAAAACAGACTAACGACCTCGTCTGAAACATCTGTGCATACACACACAGGTGCAGAAAGGTTGTTCCTGCCACTCTGATGGAAACAAACAGTGTCTCTCACTGTCCTCTGTGGAGGATTAAATACAGCACACGATGTTGACGCGCACACACACACAACTACTGTGTCAGGAGCAGACGGCCTCCAAATGTTAAAGGGCAGACTACAACAACAATCTGTGTGTGTTTTAGGTGTGTGACTCATCACAAACTGAAGCTCCAGCCTCTGTCCCTGTCCCTCTCTCTGTCTCGTGTGCTGACTCCATGTCCTCCGGTGGACGGGGACACCTCTGCGGGCTGTGTAACGTCTCCATGGAGAAGCCTACGTGAGCGGAATCACGACACGTTCTCCGGAGAGAGCTCCCCTCAGCTCCCGGAGCGGGCCCGGCCTCCTCGGGTCTCCGGCCGCCTGCAGCCCGCTGCCCCGCGGCTGCCCGTGCCTGACACACCGGGGAGGAGACGCTACGAGAGGCTGTGTCCACTGAGGGGTTTCAGCCCCCCGCAGGAGACCCTGCTCCCCCGGTAGATGCCGAACATAACCCCGGAGACGGCGGGAGTTACGCGGCCAGGCTGGAGCGTCACGCCGAGGCCCGTGTCCCCTCTCAGCCCGCTGGACCGCAGCCTGTCCCCGGCACCTGCTCGGTGAGGGAGCCGGGGAAATGAGGCTCCAGGCGGGTGCAGCTGCTGCCCACGCCGGTACCAGTGGACACAGGGAGCGGCTGATGAGAGCAACAGCCGCGGGGCTACAGGCACAGGAGCCCCGGTAATGAACAAAGAGAGAGCGCCGTAAAATTCCCGGGGCACAGCGACTCTCCGCCGCCGCCGCAGCCGCCACACGGCCCGGCCACGCTACGCACACAACCCGCCGAGCGGCCCCGGAGCTTCCACACGTCGGCTGTAAAGACGCGATTAACGGGACTGACCGTGACTCTCCCCGGCGGTTAAATCCTCCTCTTCCACCAGGAGCGGCTGCTGACAACGGGGCTTCAGATTTCCTGCTTCCGTTTTCCGCGCAACGTCAAGCGGACAAACGAGGGCTCGGAGCTCGGTGTCGACTCTCCAGCGTCCCCCGGTGACCGGCCCCGGGTTGCGGAGCTCCGTGTCCGGGCTGAAGTCTGTATTTCTCAGCGGGAGATGAGGGTTGGAGATGGTGAAGGGCAGCCGAGGAGAAGAACCCGGAGAATCAAAGATGGAGAACCGCGTTCTGTTCTGCGGGGCTCTGGAGCTCTCCAGCGGGGAGACGGAGCAGGATGGGGGGAGGAGGAGGAGGCGGCGGCTGCTATTGCTGCTGCTCCCCGACTTCGAGTCTCCTCGGTGCGGACACACACCGCTGAGCTCCTACGGTCTTATGTCCGCTGCTCGGGTTGGAGGATGAATTTCCACCCGGAGGAGGAGCGGAGAGAGGGAGGAGACACCACCTCATTATGTGGATCCCGCCTCCACCTGCCCCCTCCGCCTCCCCTCCTTCTCTTCCATGTCGAACATGTTCTCTCCTTCACCTGCGTCTCTGAAGGCATGTGTCCTCAGAGACTGATGATCTTCACGGAGGCTCCATCAGTATCAGTCCAGATATATCCCTCGCATGTCCCCCACGTGTTCTTTGTGAGGACAAATGTCTCTGGACATCATCGGGATCTTCTCCTGTCTCTTGGGTGTGTTGGTGTGGACAGGGATGATTTCTGATGACACTTGATTTGATAAAAGATAAAAACAGAAGATAAAATAAATCTCAAATGAATATTAGACTCAATATTTAAATAACCCTTAATCCTGTACACCTTCTGTGTTGAATGTCCCTCAGTGTCTCAGTCCAAACATGGACCAGCTTCACTAATGTCTGTCTGAGGACAGATGTACAGATGAACTGTAGTACAGACTGTAGTACTGGAATGGACACATGGGAGATAAAAAGAAAGAATAAGACGAAGACACGCAATACATGTATATCGAATATGTCTGTGTAGATTGTATACAAGCACTTTGAATATAAGGACAGGAAGCTGAATTTGGTGTCATGTTGGTGTTATTCTTCATCATTGTGGAGCTGCAGTTGAATGTGTGGAGAAACTTAATCTTCTTCTCCTCCTCCTTCTGCTTCTTCGTGGATCTGTGACGGCTTCAAAGCGAAGGGACTGATGTCTGTGACCCTGGAGGCTTCTGCCCCAGTGCATGCTGGGAGCACTCAATTGTGACCATCGTCATCTGTTGTACGTGAAAAAATGTCTTTCTTCTTCTTCTGGACGTCACACAACAGATCCCAGTGAGGAGCTTCAAATCACGGAGGAACACACGAGGATCAGCTGACTCCGAGCATCACGCTCACGCCAAGGTGACGGCGCCCCGTGTTTCTTATGCATCACAGAGACGACTTCGTGTGTGTGTTCTGTGCACGGTGCACTCACTTCACGTGTTTCATGTTCTTCATGTTCTCCACTGTCCCTCTGCAGAGAGACGGAGGACACACCCTTCAACCTGAGAACAGAGACAAACTGATCCAGAGAGTGAGAGGGACAGGTGATCCCCCCCCCCTGCACACACAGTATGAAGACAGAACAAACACTCATTACATGATCAATAACCATTTACAGAAGCAAACACTCCCAGATCCCTTGACTAATTACAGTGCGTGTGTGTCCACTCCTGTCAACACCTGGACATACAGACATGTGTCCTCTGTCCCTGTCCTCAGGTAAAGGTATTCTCTACAGTACAGAGGGACGTGCAAAGTCACGCATTGATCCATTGTTCTGAGGAGGAGGAGGAGCAGGGCTCCTATCTGAAAACATCTCCCCCTCGGGTGGGGCCGGCTGGAGACGCCTGCTTTGGTTCTCCGGGGCGCATTGATCAGCCAGATGGAGAGGGACAGTTCTCCGGGACGAGAAGTGACACCGGCGGCGTTATTGATCTCAACTCGTACTCTGTCATTAAGTTAATTAGCGAGGGGGGCGTGGTCTGCTGGTATCTCGCTCCACATACCATAGAGTTTTCTTCTGATTTTATCTCAACTTTCTCACTGTGTCTCAGGCCTGCACCTCACACACTCAGGGCTTCTCCAGCCACTGGTACTTTTGGTGGAAAAGCCCTGAGAGGACGGAGGTGGGGACCAGGAGGTCCTCCGGAGGCTCTCCAGGGACGGCGACAGAAAGATGGACGTCAGCGTGGTCCTCAGATAATCTCCAGGTCCCTGAAGGCGTCATCACTGGTTCTGAGACGATGGCGGCAGAGACAGTTTCATCAGTTCATTATCTGCAGCTGAACCTTCAGAGTGTTGTCTGTTAGCGTGGAGCCGTGAATAAGCCGAGCCCCTCCCAGAAGGTGTGGTGTTAAAAAGTCGCCATGGAAGTGCAGAAATGAGGAAGAGGAGTCACGTGTTTCAGTGCGGCAGCTCCACACTGCAAAAAACAAGATTCATCACCGGCTGATGAGGATGAGGTTTTTTAGGTGCAGCTGCTGAGGGGTGTCCACAGGTGGAACAATCAGAGGCAGAGCTTCCTGCACCTGGAGCACACGGCTCACCCAGACCGACTGTAACATGGTCTGCTGATATTTGAACCACAAACATCACAGAAAACCCCTGGAGCCGAAAAACAGAAGTGTCATGGCCAGGTACATGGTCCAGCTCAACCCCGAGAGTCACGGGACTGACAGGAGCCAATCAGACGGCCGAGCATCAGCCATGGTAAGAGGATTGGCTGTAAGTGACCTCCAGATCTCTGACCACACAGAACCGCAACACGGATCAGAACCAGACGAACATACATGGAGCTGTGTGTGTGTGGTTGGACCACACGTGTTAATAGTTTGAATGTTATTCTAATAATCTGAATTGCGTGTATGTTCTTCTGCTGTTCGGTCTCAGGGTGTAAATAAAGTAAGGGTAATTAAAGCCCCTACCCCATGTTAGCAGGCAGGACAGGAACCAAAATAAAAAGTGAAAGAAGACATTTCAAAGTTTCTCAAAATGATTGAATGAGAAGGGGGG
>JAFBJW010000171.1:361036-690889 GCA_016785235.1 Pseudorhombus dupliciocellatus
GGGGGGGGGGGGGTAATCTGGATTACCACAATCCTTAAATCCACAGGAGATGTCCCACAGCAGCAGGTGACACTTAGTCTGTCCCCGTCCTCGTCCTTCAGCTGCGCTCAGAAACCAGTGACCACATTCTAGATCTGATCTGGAAACAGCACCTTCCACTGAGTCACACACACACACACACACACACACAACACATCCCAGGTGACCCCCTCCTGCTCGACGACCTCTGACAGGAAGTCAGTCGGTGAACCTGAGCTCAGTTTTTAGAAACGATTTCTGTGACTGTGACAGTGAAACTGAGTGTGTCTGTATATATGTGTGCAGACTGGCTCGACTTCAGAGCAACTTAATGAGTGCAGAGGAACAACAAGATGAGATTAAATCTGAAGAAAATACAAACTGCTGTTCTTGGACATGAATTAACGCATTGACATGTCTCTCACACGTCCTGTCTCGGAGGACACATGTCTCAGTGTCTCTGGACATCCATCCGTTCTCCTGCAGCCTCCTGGTGAAACAAGCCTTCCCAGGGACCATGTTGATGAAACTGAAATAGGACAAATCTCTGCTGCTGCTCCACAGGACAGACTCAGCCTGTCTCTGAGGACAAAGGAAAGACATTTAACATCATCCTGAACAAAGGTCAGGAGAGCAAGAACATTAGGAAACGTGAGGAGGACAAAAGAGGAACCAGAGACGAGACAGACAGAGGTCAACACCAATAAAGACGCAGAGACAAAGACCAAGGATCATGTCTCACCTGCAGGCAACACGACCACACCCACTTAAAAATTTATATTTTTACTGATTGTAATCATCCCTAAAGACACTTGTCTCGTGGGATGAGCAGCAGCTCAGAGACACCATGAGCCAATGTCTTGATGTGAACTTTTGTGAGGACAGATGGAATAATTAATATTAATTAATGAAAGAGTCATTAGGGATCAAACCACTTCGTTAAGGGGGTGTGTCTCAGGTGTGTGAGCTCTCAGGGTTACAGGTGGTCACCTGATGACCTCCTCCTCCAGCCTGGAACACAGATTTATTGTAAAGTGTCCTGGGTCAGGTGGGGGCATGGTCTGATTTCACACGGAGGGAGGGTGGAGTTCAGCCGTCTCTCACACACACACACTGAGAGTGAGCAACCAGTGTGACGCCATGTGTGTTATGTGTCTCTCTCTGATCCATCAGTGTCATGTTCCCTCCGGCATGCTCTGGCTGCCATGACTGGCGCCCCGTGCAGCCTCGTCAGCTGTTGGAACCTACCGAGCCCGACCAATCAGCCACAACAACAAGGTGCTCTGATAATTACCTCATCCTCCTTGTCCACTGCGGTGCCGTCAAGACCGGGTGGCCATCTTCGTGCCCCCACTCCTTTGACCATTGAAGAGACGAAGAGGCATCACGGGACCTTTGACTCTGACAGTGGAGTCACCTGCCTCACCTCTGTTACTGTTTATGGGGATCTGCATCGTCATCATCACACTGAGCTGGAAGGTCGTGTTGGAGGAACCTGACAGATTTATCTGCCCTCTCATTATCAGCCGAAAAACAGCTGTGAGTGTGTGTGTGTGTGTGTGTGTGTGTGTGTGTGAGAGAGCAGGAGGGAGCCCTGTGATAACATACCAGGAGCAGAGAGCTTCATGGGTAAACTTGTTAAGAGCTTCAGTGCACCCCACCCACACAAACATACATTGACTGAAGTGCAGCCTCAGTGAAATCATGAAGCTGCAGTGACGAGGAAATAAACAAGGAGGAGGAGACTGTCAGTGTCCTCGTGAGATCGGAGTGGTTCCACACGGCTTCACTGAGAGAGCAGTTAGGGTTATTATCATCCAGCTCTCAGAGAGAGAGTGTGTGTGTGAGGAGGGGGAACACCAGCCCACAGACCTCAGCAGCAGCTGTCGTAAATTAGAGCCAAATCAGGTCCTCTAATTGAGATTCCCATGATCCTCGGCGCTCTAATTGGTGTACCTGAGCCCTGATTGGTTACCTGATTGTAACTGATTAGTGGGCTCAGCTGGGCCGAGCTGTGGAGACAATAAATAAATTGCGATGGTCCATATGGGATGTGGCGGTGGAACAGGGAGGAGGAGGAGGAGTCTGTGGCGAGCCATCGGGAGGCGTGCGGTTGGTCATAGCTCTGGCCTCGGGGCTGTTCGTGACTTCAGAGACGATTCAGGAAATACGATGTTGACACAAAGGTTTCAGAATATAAAATACACAATAATAATATATAGTCCCATCCATGACCACGATTCACCTTGAGCCTCATGTCGCAGACACAGAGCTGAAGCAGCATGTGTTTACTCTTGCATCATGGCCGCCATCGCCGTTTTCAGAAAATGGGATGCAAACCTCTTGCCTGTCGCGTTCTTTGTTTCCGCACAGGAAGTTGGGTGACCCTGTGTCCCTGAACTTCTCTCAGTATGTCTCCCATGTGTTTTCCTGCTCCTCTGCTCCTCGTGCTCCGCGGCCTGATGCCAGCTCATGACTCAGCTGCTCCTCATGATTTTTGAGGGTGCACTTCACACATGTTCAGCAGAAATCAGAGCGTCATGCTCGGACACTCATTCAAAATGACCTGTGAAGAAAATGAAGATGAAGGATGAGGAGGAGCAGCAGCGGAGGGGCTCCAGACGATGAGGGTCTATTTTCTTCTTGTTCTCCGCTGTTTGTCATATTCACTCAACATGTTTAACTTTAAACTGTAACACTCCTCCCCCTGCTCCTCCTGACAGAAGACTCGACCTTCCGCTCTGCTCCTGACACACAGCGAAGCATCGACCCACAGACACTTACGGCTCCGCCCACAGATCAAACCCCACTCACTCAGGCTGTAGTTGTCCCTGAACTGTTACAAGGCCGTAAACTTTACACCAGTCACAAACACCCCCCCCACCCCCACTCCCCCCTTTATTATCCCAACTGTTGATCTATTGATGACATTGCAGCAGATTGCACTTCTCCTTCTGACTCCTCCCGACCCACCTGGTTCTGGACAGGGCGTGTCCTCTCCCTCCATCCTGATCCTGTCCTCCTCCGTTTTTGTTTATGGTTTTGCAGCTCCTGGTCCTGGAGCAGAGCATCTGTCATGTTTGCTGGTTCCTTCATTTGATTCATGATCCTTTAATACAGGTCTCCTCTCAGAGGAGGTCAGAGGTCACACACTGCTCAGATTCTCCTGGGGGGGGGGTCATGGTTCAGTTTATAACAACAATTCTCCACCAGGCATAACCATAGCAACAGTGATGAAGCGTTGGGCGGAGGTTATGAGCAGCCAATGGAAACAGGTGCCTGATGGACGACAGTGATGGCCCCCTGGTGGCAGTCTGCTGGAGACATCTTCATCCTCCAGTTGTGGACCCTTAAAACAACTATGAATAATTTTCTGGAGATTCTTTGGGACAGAGGCTGCAGAGGTTCTGAAAACAGGAAATCAGTCCCGCCCCCTGACCTCCAGTGGTCCCCTGGTGGGATTTATTCTTTTCTGAACTCAAAGCACCCCCCCCCCCCACACACACACCTGTGAGAGGAGGATAAAGGATGAAGATGAAGCTTTCGCACCACTTAGTCTGAAACACCGAGGGGGTCAGAGGTCACGGCTGCTGACACAGAAGCTGAAACTAAGGCACTTCCTGCCTCCTGCTGAGGTCATCATGTACATTTAAATCTGAACACTGAACACATGCTGCTCCCTGATGTTTACATTCTTGGGCCTCAGCAAGAGGAGGAGGAGGAGGAGCTGCAGAGACACTTTACAGCTCATGATGTTACACCCACCTTCTCTAGAGAGGAGTGGGACTGTCTCTTATGTTGGACACAGGGGACACAGAAACACTCCTCTCATCTGCACATCTCTGTTAGGGCTTTTCCACTGAGCTGGTGCTAGTGCTAGTTCAGTGCTAGTTCAGTGCTCGCTCGGTGCTAGTGCTTAGTTGGTTCAAAAGCCGTCCTTCCTAAGAACCTGTGTGGTACGGAGCCGAGTTAGAGCCACGTCAACACGTCACTGCATAACTAGCCAGTCCCAGATCTCTTTTTTAACTTTTAGAGTTCCACAAGTAACCTGCTGGAGCTTTTCATAGACCGGTATGGTCCGCAGGGCTCCGTCCGTTCGTTTGTCAAGAAGCACCGGTTCTCCTCCGACCACTGCTGCTTCAGTTTCCACTCATTTCATTTTTACAGTTGAATGAGAAACGGTGACAACGGACGACTCGCTCGGCCGCTGTTTACAACCGCTTCGCCACAATAACCCCTCCCCGGCCCCGCTGACATAGTTGATGCTTGGACCTGAAACTGTCTCGTGTCTCACTTGAAGAGGGGGACTGATGGACACAGTCTGACTCACCTGTACGTGGGACACGTGGCCCCTCAGGGCCCCACAGATAACGGAGCCAGTGTGTGCCTGTGTGTAGCTGCTGTGTCAACACACGTTGGTATGCCGGGAATGTTTACATAAATAAACTGCCACTCCTGAAGAGTTTCACTATGTGTGTGTGTGTGTGTGTGAGAGAGATCTGGTTCAGATTTTAATTTCAATACAAACACAACATGAACCAGATGAACTGTGTGAGAAGCTTCAGTGTGTTGGTCGTGTTGATGTGTTGACAGAACTGTGTGATAAAACACACACACACCCTATGGATAAGAGTCAGTGGAGAAATGTCTGTCTGTATTTTTAGGTCTCCTCTGTAACTGGACCCTGCAGCTGCTCTGCCCTAATATGTCACACGGCCTGTTTCTGTTAGAGGAGCACACACATAAACACACACATGCACACACACACACACACACACACACACTTTAATGAGCAGTTAAAAGTTGAGTTCATCTTTAAGATGCTGCCTCCATCATCCCTCCACTCCTCTCTCTCATCTCTTCTTCATTTCCCTCCTCTTTGCTCTTCAGGACAGTGTGTGTTTGTGTGAGTGTGCAATAGTGCAGCGGGAGATGACATTATTGTTTATTATTAGTTCTCACTGCTCAAATCAGACTGACACTGAAATAGAGGCCACATAGCCACACAGGAACACACCTGTCCTCAAACAGAAGTTTGTTTCTCGTGTGGATGGAAACACTGAAGGACCTTGACTTCCTGAGGCCTGAAGTCGCTGTTTTTCACTGAGGGATACAGAGGACACATGGGAGGAGGACGGAAGGGGACAGAAGTCTGGACCACTGCAGAACATCCACAGATCCTTTATAAAGTCAAACATGTGACACGGACATCACAGTATGAGGACACACTTGTCCTGAAGATGATGAGAAGACGATGAGTGAGACAATGACGAACAGATGGGGCCCTCGACAGAAGGGGTGGGGGGTGGGGGGGAGCATTAATGACAAGAGTCTGAAAGAGTTGATTGTGATGCGTTCAGCTCCGAATAAACAGAAAGAGGAGACATGTGGAGCTTTAGAACAGTGACAGAGGAGAGAGACACACACACACACACACACACACACACACACACTCACACGTGGCGTTATCAACGTAGAGAAAGAAAAGTTTTTATGTCTATAAATCTGGAATCATCAAGTTACTGCCACTTTGTTGCAGCGGCAAATATCGAACATTCAAACTTTATTTAAAGGCATTTGGCTTCATTTATAGTTACATCTGTAATCAGACGTAAACCTCATCCCTCATCACAGTTTAGGTCCTCTGAATGTTTCCTATTGTTATTATTAAGTTAGAAAAAAAAGAACAACTAATAAAAACAAAAACAAAAAAAAACATCTTTTTAAACCATCACGTTTGTTTACATGTGATTGTTGAGGCCACTGATGTGGCCCATTCACTGATGTGAGCAGAGAGGGGGATGTTGGGAAATAATGAGGGTGGGTAGAGGAGGTGTAAAATCTTCACACACACGCAAACACACACACACACACAGGTGACAGGAGATGGAGAATGTTAATAATCACAGTGGGAAGTGTTTCACAGCTCAGTCTCACAGCTAAAGATTCTTCACATTAATATAATATATAGTCTGAGTGTGTTATGCTGAATAAACATTTTGTTCACAAAGTCCAGGCAGAAATGAGATGTTCTGGTATTGTTCCTCTGGGAGTCTCTGCTCTCTGAGTCACGCGGCCACAGTGTGACGCCGCTTCTTGTGTTTGTGGAGCTTACACCGTGAAGTGTGGATGTCCCAAGTTGAAAAGTGGCCTCCCAAAGATCCTGGAATGGAACAAACGGGGGAGGCAGCTCCATAATTACTTCATTCATTTTAATCTGATCCAATTAATTACATTTTCTGCAGCTGCCCCTACTCCGACAGGTTGGACGCCCCCTGTAGGAGACCTTGCACGTCCTCTCGTGCGTCCCCCCAAATCAATTATTTTCTCCGCTGGCCAAACTAAGACCCCGCCCCCTCGTTATTGTGTCATTATTCGGGGGGGGGGCGGTTACTGGGTGTTAGTGCAGCGGTCCCCAACCCCCGGGCCGCGGACCGGTACCAGGCCAACAACTCTGCCGGTGTTCTGGATTAAAGTCATGGCGAAATATCCTGAGATTGCTACAACAGCACTGAAAACGCTGTTGCCATTTCCAACATCCTACCTGTGTGAAGCGGGGTTTTCTGCAGTGACGGCGACCAAAACAAAATACGAAGTAGACTGGACAAAAGCCACACGCTTCGGGTGTCATTGTCTCTCGTTGCAGAGAAACAAGCTCAGGGCTCCCACTGATTCAGCGTTGTGGTGAGTTGTATTTTTAATGCACTTTGTATTTGTGGTGTATCTTATTTTGAAGGCATGTTTAAACATTACCATCGCGACCAGAAAGCATTGTAGGCAGAGAGGACGTTACTCATGTTATGATGTTGTAGCGATGTTGAGAGGATGCTGTAGTAGCAAAGAGGGAGATTCACGTTTATTGTTATGTTTAGAAAATACCACATTTAAGATGCAGGTCGTATGATACTATTTTGTTGTATTTATCCACCACACCTCAAAGGCCGGTCCCTGAAAATATTGTCTGACATTAAATCGGTCCGTGGCACGAAAAAGGTTGGGGACCGCTATGTTAATGCACCACGAACATGTGGAACATGCTCCTCTGTGGTGTAAAAGGCGGAGCCATTGTGACACTTAATTAGAGCGAGATGGTTGGTTAATTGGTCGAGTAATATGGAGGGAGGAGGAGGAGGAGGAGGAAGAGCGTGCACTTGATTCATGACAGGGGAGTGTCCCAGATAATCCGGCAAGGGTCATTAACATCAGCTCCTGATGCCAGCTGAACACGTAAGAAATATCCTGTCTCCATCAGGAGGAACCAGAACCTCGTCACCTGAGGGTCACTGAGGTTATTTTTGAGGGGGAGGAGCTCCTGTGTTCCTCTGACGTCCAAAGATCTGGACACAGTCCACAGTCCTCTCTGCTCGGACCCCGGGGGCCACACTGTGTTTGTGTTGTGTGCTGACCTTTGACCCAGACTTGCACAGACTGATGGGACTGGGAGTTACATGGTGTCTGACCCTGAACACAAAGGGGAGGGACATTCCACAGCATTGAGTCTCTCCTGTCTCACTGCTCCTCTCTCCATGTTCTCACCATCCCATGTTTTATTGCTCCTCTTTTCTCCTCTAGTTAACCCATCCCTCCTCCTCTTCCTCCTGCTCTTTGCTCTCCCCTGGGCCTGAAGGTTTCAGGATGTTTGGGTGTGTGACAAAACATGAGATGACAGAGGACAGCTCCACATACAGTGGACGAGGGACATTTCACTTTCTCCAAGCTGATCTGTGTCTCAGCGTGAGGATCACAGGAATCAAACCTGCCCCCCTCCCCAGGTGAGAAGAGCGCTGCTGGAGATTCAGTGAGGTGAGGAGGAGCCCCGGCTGGAGGAGACCAACAAAGACATTCAGTCCACCTGCTGCCCACCCCCCTCCCCAACCTCTGGATAATCTCTGGAATTCTGTGGAGGGACAGAACCTAAAACAGCACAGTGACTTTTGACCCTATGAGCCGCGGTGCTTGAGGACGTTTTAAAGAGCTCCTCTCAGGCTGATGGGAGTCGCCCTCTGCTGGCGACACCCACAGCTGGACCAGTTAAAGTTAACAAATGTTCATCCTCCAAAAAACCAAGATGTTGTTTCTCATGTCGACTTTATTCTTTAAGGAAATCACTTTTTAACCCCTCACCAGACAGTTCTGGACCAAACCCCAGCACATATGTATATGTGCTAATACAACATGTATGTATGTGCTAATACAACATTTTTGTCCTTAATTGACATGTTTGTTTTGCACCTGCACATCCTCTGTCCCATGGGTACATGCCTTGGTTAAGCTGCGCATGCTTTGCTGTTTCAATTTCAGAGGCTCATGCCTCCTTTTGCACAGTGTCTCTTCATGAGACTTCAGTATTCATTCATGGACTACATTAGTCTACACATATTTAGCGTATGTTGTTTTTTGTACAACTTCTCACTGGCATTCATCTCCATCTCCGAAATAGTGTGCTCTTGTTGACAGAAAAAAAAATTGATGTCGTACTTGATTGTTGGATTGTTTCATACATATTGCTTGTTTGATACTGTATCAAAAGAATTTCCCCTCAGGGATGAATAAAAGTACTTTCTATTCTATTCTAACATGTATGTGTGTGCTAATACAACGCGTATGTATATGTGCTAATACAACGCGTATGTATATGTGCTAATACAACATGTATGTATATGCAGAGGAATCGCTCCCCAGATCTCTGTAGACTCACGGCTGAACGAGGAGCAGTTTAAACACTTCATATGATCTAATCTAGATCAGCAGTTCATTGCAAAACAAGATGATGCAAGTGTCTCGGTTCCAACCCAAAGACGACACCAGGAGAGATGAGGAGATGCCGTCCATCTGTCTATCCAGGACATGAGTCCTGAGCTGCTGCAATAAACCAGGTCGTTACGAGAGGAGACTCTGACTGAAGCTGGAAATAATCGGATACACCAATAAAACAGAATGCTTCACCACGTGGCTCCCGGTGCTTCGCGGTGGTTCTCAGAAACACCTGCCGGCGGAGAGGAGCAGCGTCACTGGAGGCTCCTCTGGCAGTAGGAGAAGCTCCAGCGGCGATCACTGTCCAAGACAAGACAAGAAGTTCAGCAGGAGCCTCACGGACGTGGAGCTCAGGGAGGCACAGGGTCTTACCTGGTGTGCGAATCGAAGGTGCTCGCCACTCCGGTCAGGTAGTTGTTGCTGGCCACTTTCCAGCTGAAGTATTCGTCCCAGTAGTTGGTCACTGGCTCGCTCCTGCAATTGAGCAGGGAAATGTCGGGGGCGCTGCAGCACTGGAACTTCCACCTGCGACAAAGGGACCAGCAGGTCTTTACGCGCACATTTTCGAGTCTGAGCAATTCAGTGGGGAGCCGAAACCCCAATGGATGACTTACTGTCGGTCGCTGGACACGTTGCTGTATATGCTGTACACGCCTGCGATCACTTTGTTGTCTGCACAGTGGAAGTTCATGGGCCCGCGGAACTCGTTGACCTCATCGGACCAGAAACAGGCCTTGGTCAGCTTGAAGGCTTTACACGAGACCCCCCAGAGCCGGTCGTTCACTGCGTCGCTATGGAAACTGCAGAAGAAAACAAACCACCTTAATACCCTGTGTGTCTCTAGAAACTACCAGAGTATTCCCCCCCTGCTGGTCATTGCACAGAAGACAGGTTTTCAGAACTAGGGTATGAATTCAAACCCAATCTTGAATCACAGGAGTTTAGCATTAGCGCTGCTCACCTTGTGATGCTGGACACAGCTTGACCAGAGGGACACTGGCGGCTCAGAGTTTGTCTCAACTCATTGTCCCAGTTTCCTTTCTTATGGAGGTAATCGGCTGCAACCACAAACCAGGGTTACAGCAGAAACAACTGTGATGTGGATTCAGATGTAAACATTTATCATCTGGTACTTACTGCAGCCGTAGAGCTTGTTGATTTTCAGGATGTCGTTTTCTGACACGCCGATCCTCTGGCCCATGGTTGCCATGGCTGAGAGGGCGGAGATGGTGTTCATTCCGTTCTTCGAGAAGTCAGTGGGGCCGTAGTGCATCACGGATGAGTAGTCGTACGGGACGTTCAGGTTGTTTGTGTCCAGTTTGTTGAAGTTGTGCAGCTGGTTGTCCTGGATGTTGTCTCTGTGGATCTGGATGTAAATGTCCCTGTCGGTTCTGCTCTGCTCGTGCCAGAAGCCGAGGGCGTGGAGGAGCTCATGCTGGATGATGCCATTGCTGAGGCAGCCGTTGGCCAGAGATAATTTCTGAGCTCCTCCGATTCGTCCCACATACGACCAGCACCCTTGCTCCTTCACGATGCTGATGTAGCTGCTCTGGCCACTGAGAGGAACCAGGCGGACACAGGTGCTCAGGTGGAGGCTGTTGATGGCGTTCTGGATGGTGGCCTTGTCGGCGCTGCTGAAGGTGTTGCTCATGGTGTACGCCACTTCCACCAGCCCGCTGGACTTGGTCCACCGGCAGTCGGTGCAGTCTCTGGCGCTCCTGATTGATGGGACAAGGACGTCTCCTTCGGTCAGCTGGGACAGGATGGGACCGTTGGCAGTCAGGATTTGTGAACTGACCGCCTGAGCGTCTGGAAGAAAAAGATGGAGTCCAGGTTAAGTCCTTCAGTGACATCATACTATTACATAAATATAAAGTATACTTTTACTCACCCAGTACTACTGCTCTGCAGTAGTTGAAACTCCAGCGATGATCCCTGTCGATTAAAAAGTCACTGTGTCACATAGAATTTACGACTCCTGAGCAGCCGCTTTAACTTCACCTCCAATGGACCCACCTGTGGTTATCAGCACCATAGGTGCGGGCACCTGTCAGGTAGTTGTCTCCGGGGACATGCCAGTCGAAGTCTTCACCGTAGTAGTTGACCTTCGGACTCTCCCGGCACTCGAATGTGACCAGTTTATCCACAGAGCAGCAGAGGAAGCTCCACCTGGAACCGACACGGTTAACCATTACTCACTGAGTCTGCGACCAGAGACCTGGACATTTGTGAGATCATTCAAACCACGCACTGTCGGTCCTGGTGCTCACTGCTGTACAGACTGTAGATGCCAGTGATCACATGGTTGGCCTTGCAGTTGAAGTTGAGCTCGTTCTCGTAAACGTTGATGAACCCGGACCAGGAGCAGTCTGTGGTTGCTGCCGCCGAGGGTTTGCAGTCGATGGTCCAGATGCGATCGCTGCCGATGTAGGAGCTGTGGGATGACCGGAGCAGATGGAGGGTCAGCGGCAGAGCGGCGGCAGCTCAGGGACAACGTTGGTCAGACAGTTTTCATTTACCTCCTCATCCGAGACACAGCTTCCGTGTGGCTACAGAATCGAGCCAACAGTTCTCCTGCTTCATTTTCAAGTATCCCTGCACAGCCTCCAGCTGCAGGGCGGAGTCACACAGATCCATGACACACCTCCTCCCCCCCAATCAACCACCACACAACCAGGCCACATCCACAGGACAAAGGTCTCACCTGTGGTAAGGATGAAGAACACAACCAGGGTCCACATGACGAGTTTCAGGATGAGCTGCTTCTTCTTCTTCCTCCTCTTCCTCTTGTGTCTCGCCGTCTGAGCCGTCTGACTCTGTGGCTGTAAGCACCACAATTTATATGCTTGTGACAAGGAAACTGTGACGTGTGAGCGCATGTTCTCCACCCCAGTGTGCATGAACATGTGTGTTTCCTCATACCTGAGCGCCACTTGTAAACAAACCCTTCAAAAAATCCCTGGGACAATTACCAGAACCGTCCATCCTATAATTAAGAAAACTTAGATGTGGAGTTTCCTGCAGTATCTGAAGACACACGGCTACTACTACTATTACTACTATAAAATGAATTAAATAAGATCAGGAATAAAAGTTAGGATGAATGAAGTAGGTTGTAGGACATTCACTTTGACTCCATTTACATGGATCTGCTGTCCACACATGTCCACACGTTCACACAGGGTTCTGATCTGTGTCCAGTCGGATTGCTTGGGCCTGACCTCAGACCATCTGTAGAACCCAGAGAAGGATCAAGGACCCCCCAAAGGAACAAGGCCCCCCCCCCCCCCCCCCCTCAAGGAGGAGCTGAGGTGTTCCCCCTCCTCCAGCAGGTGGCAACAGCAGCCGGAGCACCAGGCGTTGGGTCGCCGGAGTGGAGCGACTAGTTGGTGACTCAGAGCTGGACCCACTCCAGACGCAGTGGTTGAGGACCTATACACTCAGTCTAAGGACACGTGTGTGAGGCGATTCCCCACATGACCCAAGACCTCCCTGAGGATCACACGGGATATAACACCTTCACGGAGGTCGTTATCCCTCTGGGTCAGAGGTCAGCTGCTGTCACATGCACCAGATTGGTGAGGCTTCAGCGAGAGGACACTTTGTCCTGATGAATACATGTCAATCACCTGAGAGACAACACTGTGAATTCCTGCTCAAACAGGCGTGACTTTGATCATCAAAGCATCACTCTGACAGATGAGTGTGTAAAGTACACGGGCCAAAGTATTGACAGTACTACTTTGACACTGTAGGGGATGAGAGATAGTTTGTCCAAGCTGCCAAACAGAACCCAGAGGACAAGCTAAGACAGAACCACATGTCCTGAGAGGACAAAGACAAGTTAATGAAAGGTTTTCATCTGGTTTGATTCCAGTGACAATTAAAGATCAGAAGAGGAGGACGAGACATCTGCTGGGACTGTCCCAGTTTGACCCACTTCTGCATGTTCATACACACATGCATGCTGTGTGTGCGTGTGAGTGTGTGCCCTCTCATTCAGCAGTGGAATGTTAAGCTGCACTTATGCCGGAGCTTTGTTCTCAGTCTGCAGAGCAAACAAAAGGCAAAGTGGCTTTTCAATCCCCAACCCCCCAACACACACACACACCAGAAGATGTGTGTTAGGTTTCTGGGGCCACCAGGAATGCTTGGGAACCGGGGGGGGGGGTCTGTTACTGCTCAGTCAGTTAGGATGGACTGTCCCCTGAGACATAAGGACATGTGTCCCCACAGCTTTAGTTCTGGGGCCTGTTGATGGTTTGAAGACTATTCATACATGAAACACCTGCCTGTGTGAGAGTGTGTGTGACAGTCACATTAATGGACCTTGAGTAAAGGTTGAGGAATGTGACCGAGTTTTTTTTTAAACACACCTTCTCTTGTCAAGCTCCTCCCACACTGGCAGCTTGGCTTTAATTGGCCTGTTACACACACACACACACACACACACACACATACATACGCAGAGTCCCTTTTAACTGAATCATTTCCAGAGGGAAAGAAAGAGAACAGAGAAAGTGATGGAGGGATGGAGGTAAACAGAGGGGGAGCGCTGTGACTCTGAGGTCCAGGGAGGAGGAGGAGGAGGATAAAGGAGACCCCATGTTGATTAGCGGGGCCCAGCGTGAATGGCAATGAGTGCAGCAGATTAGCTCTGAACACGTTCAGTCCTCCAGAAGAACTCTTATCTGAACCGCAGGAAGAGGAGGAGAAAAAGGCTGGAGGAACTTTGTCGGTCACAAAAGTTTTCCATTGCGTCCTCACCTCCCTGAGGGGGGGATAACATGAAGACAAATGGACGATGGTTGAAGCTGAGTTTCCTGAGCAAACAGGGAAGAGCAGGAGGAGCAGGAGGAGCAGGAGGAGGCCTCCTGTCTCTGATCCAGATGTCTGAAAATCCATCTGTCTAAAATCAGCAGGGTTTTGTAAGTATCCGTCCTCTGGTGAAGAGATGAGGACGCAGGAGACACACGTCTGTCTGTTTATTACATCTTATGTTTATATGAATATAAAAAATATAAAGTGTGGCTCTGACAGGCTGCGTCCATACGTGACCACGAACCACAGCTGATGTCACAGACACGGGCCGGGGGTCGTCCTCTGCTCGCTCTGTCGCTGACTGTATGGAGATTTCCCAGCATGCACGCTGACAGATGCTAACACATCATCTCCACACATGGCAAGATAAGGACAGAGAGAATCAGCTCACAACGAATTAAACATCGTACAAATACACAACACACGCCTTGTCTGAACCTCCCTACAGCCTGCATCACGTGGACACCTGTGAGGACATGTCTGTCTCGTACAGTGTTGGAGAATCACCATCTCATCATAGTCAAGGACACAGAGACATGGAGACAGAGACCTGGCAGAGACAGACAGACAGAGGGGGACAGTCTCCTGAAGATCAAACTCAAACAGGATGTCAGTTAAAGAAACAAAGGTTCACAGGATTGGTTTAAGATTCATCTGTGGTTCAACCTCTGAGGAAACCAAATACACAATGTCCTGTTCACTGACAGAACTGATGGGGTCACAGAGGTCAGAGGTTGTGATCAAACATTTATCACATCAATCAAACTGTAATGACACACTCACACAGGACTACAGTAAAAAGTGTGTTTATCTCACAGAGGGTTCAGAGGAATGTGTTTACACCGGGGCAGCGGAGGAGGTCTGATGGGGAGCAGGCTCCTGAACGTACCTGGTACCTGAGGCCCACTCCTCCTCCTCCTCCTCAGGGAGCCTGAACATCAGGAGGTTTCTGGTAAAAAAGGTCAAGTTGCACCTGTTCTACCAGCAGACGATGGAGGACACACAGATTAACTGGGTGTGTATTCAGCTGCGGTCACATGACTTCACTCAAGCTTCACACCCTCCACCCAGTAAAATTAGTGACACACACACGCAACATGCCTAACCAGCCATCCTGTCATGTGACCGCTGGGTGTTGCCTTCATGGAACCCTTTTTTCAAAAGTGTTGATCGCGACCTTAAGATCAGACAGAACGAGTCGACCCTGAGGCCGGAGGCTCGTGACCTGTGAGGAGAGTAAACAGGAAGGAGGTCACATTAAAGACCTCCTCAAGCTGAAGGACGCAGCGTTTGCGTTTCCTGAGGACACCTGGCTCCAACTGGGCTCTGTGCCGACGGAAAACCAAATTGGTTCTTAGGTAGAATCAGATGATCATTTAGTCGAGGCAACTTGACTTCTTTCTTTCTTTGTTGAAGACGTTTCGTCCTTCATCCGAAGGGCTTCTTCAGTTCTGGTTTAGGCTGGCACAAACCAGGAGATATATCTCTAGATGTGGGTGGAGCTGTGAGTATCAGCCATTCCCCCCGTTATGAGACTATAAGTCACATGAGTGGGCCATTAACACATGTGGTGGAAGTGGACCACTCCTCTCATCATGTGACAAAATGTCACATGACTCATTCACTTGTGCCAATGTGTGAAAGACTGGGGGTGAATGGATCCTCATGCTCACAGTGTCCAGAGGATGTTAACTGCTGTGGTGTAGATGAGCAGCTAAACTTCCTGGGATGAGATCTCAAGGCAGAGTGGTATGTAGTAGACAGACGCAGTGACGCAGTCCTCCTCCTCTGTTCAATGTTGGCCTTTCCAAGTGAGTGTAGATGGCCTCCTTTACTCCTCTCTCAAACCACCTATCCTCCTTGTCCAGGATGTGAACATCAGAGTCCTTAAAAGAGTGTCCCTTTTCCTTTGTGTAAACCGCTGACTGCGGTCCTGTTGTTGCATGTCTTCTGTGTTGGTACATGCGTTTGTGGAGTGGTTGTGTGGTTTCTCCAATGTACAGATCCGGGCATCCACATTGTTGAGTTTTTCTTTTGGAGTTTTGTCTTTGTCACTGGGGTGAACCAGTCTCTGTCTGAGGGTGTTTCCTGGTTTGAAATGGACCGGGATGTCGTGTTTGTTGAATATTCTCCTGAGTTTCTCAGATAACCCAGATACATATGGAACTGTCATGTGTTTTCTTCTGTTCTCTGTATTGGTGCTGGTTGGATTTTCTTTCTTCTGACCATTCTTTGTTTTGACAAAGGACCAGTTGGGGTAGCCACAGGTTTTTAGTGCCTGCTTGATGTGGGTGTGTTCCTTTTTCTTCCCTTCTGTTTGGGATGGGATGTTTTCTGCTCTGTGTTGTAGGGTCCTGATTACGCTGAGTTTGTCTTCCAAGGGGTGGTGGGAGTCGAAGAGTAGATATTGGTCTGTGTGTGGGTTTCCTGTAAACCTCTGTGATTAAGGTCCCATCCTCTTCTGCAATTACCTTGCAGTCCAGGAAAGGTAGTTTTCTGTCTGCCATGTCCTCGCTGGTGAACTTGATGTAGATGTTGATGGAGTTGATGTGTTTGGTGAAAGCCTCCACCTCCCGGTTTCTGATCTTGCACCATGTGTCGTCCACATATCTAAACCAGTGACTGGGTGTTGTTCCTTTGAAGGAGGCCAAGGCTTGGGTTTCTACCTCCTCCATGTAGAGGTTGGCCACAATTGGTGATACAGGTGAGCCCATGGCGCATCCATGCTTCTGTCTATAGAAGTCTCTGTTGTATTTGAAATAGGTGGTGGTGAGGCAAAGTTCCAGAAGTGGGCAAGTGTCCAAGGTGCTGTCCTGTAGTAATCTGTTTCTGGCTGTCTCAATGGCCTCTGTTGTGGGGATGCAGGTGAATAAGGAGGTGACATCATACGACACCATGGTCTCCTCTGGATGTAATTTTAAATTATTAATTTTGTTAGTGAAATCCGTGGAGTTGTGGATGTGGTGTGAGGTGCTTCCTACCAGTGGTCCTAGAATTGTTGCCAGGAGTTTGGCAATGTTGTATGTGACAGAGTTGATGCTGGGTGTATTCTCCAGTATGTACGTTCCTCAATGGTTCTTGCCTTCTTCCAGGGTAGAATGCAGTCCACTATCCTTTTCTTGTATTTGCTGGTTGGGTCTCTTTTCAGTTTTTCATAGGTGTTGGTGTCGCTGAGTAGAGTGTTCATTTTGGAGTGGTATTCAGCTGTGTTGAGGACTACTGTGCATCTTCCTTTGTCTGCTGGTGCAGAGCCCTCAGTCCAACCAGACCACAGACGTCCACAGGACAACCCCGTGAGGACGCCCTGGACTTGCAGCAATGACGGCGTCTTGAAGGTCGCCTGTAGGGAGAGGGGTCGCTGTCAGAGACCTGAAGACATCTGTGATGAGGGGACCACCTGAAGGAGTGGACTTCTACTGGACAGGCGTCCCTCAGGTAGGGACACCAGGACCCGGGTGTTCAGCACTTGCCTCCAGGGCAACCTCTGGTAAATGGAGCCAGAGTGGGTGGCCAGGACTCGAGCCACCAGGCTTAAGCCCGCTCAGCTCCTCTGGGACCATCAGCCGGAGGAAGGTGGTGGACGTGGGCAGGGTTGACCCGGCCCCGGGCAAAGGTCCGTCCTGCTTCGCTGCAGAAACACAGAAGTTTTTAAAAGTCAAAATCCAATTGTTTTTCTTCTGATTCAGCACTTCTCGCTCCCTCTCTCTCTCCTGTCGCTCTCTCTTTTCCTGCTTCTTCTCCTCTTCCTCCTCCTTCTTCTCCTTCCTGTTCAGCTCTTCTCTCTCCCTCGCTCTCTCCACTAGCTCCCTCTTTTCCTGCTTCTTCTCCTCTTTCTCTTCCCTCTTCTCCTTCCTCTTCATCTCTTCTCTCTCCCTCTCTCTCTCCAGTCGCTCTCTCTTTTCCTGCTTCTTCTCCTCTTTCTCCTCTCGCTTCTCCTTCCTCTTCATCTCTTCTCTCTCCCTCTCTCTCTGTAGGCGTTCTTTCTTTTCTTGTTTCTTCTCCTCCTTCTCCTCTTTCTTCTCCATCTCTTCTCTCTCCCTCTCTCTCTGTAGTCGCTCTTTCTTTTCCTGCTTCTTCTTCTCTTTCTCTGCCTTCTTCTCCCTCCTCTTCATCTCTTCTTTCTCCCTCTTTCTCTCCATTAGCTCTTTCTTTTTCCACTTCTTCTCCTCCTTCTCCTCCTTCTTGTCCCTCCTCTTCAGTTCTTCTCTCTCCCTCTCTCGTTCCAGTTGTTCTTTTTCTTTCTGCTTCTTCTCCTCTTTCCCCTCCTTCTTCTCCTTCCTCTTCAGTTCTTCTCTCTCCCTCTCTCTCTCCTGTCGCTCTTTCTTTTCCTCCCTCTTCTCCCTCCTCTTCATCTCTTCTCTCTCCCTCTCTCTCTCTACTCGCTCTTTCTTTTCCTGTTTCTTCTCCTCCTTTTCCTCCCTCTTCTCCCTCCTTTTCATCTCTTCTCTCTCCCTCTCTCTCTCTACTCGCTCTTTCTTTTCCTGCTTCTTCTCCTCCTTTCTCTCCCTCTTCTCCTTCCTCTTCAGCTCCTCTCTCTCCCTCTCTCTCTGTAGTCGCTCTCTCTTTTCCTCCTTCTTCTCCTTTTTCTCTGCCTTTTTCTCCTTCCTTTTCATCTCTTCTCTTTCACCCTCTCCCTCTAGTTGCTCTTTCTTTTCTTGCTTCTTCTTCTCTTTCTCCTCCTTCTTCTCCCTTCTCTTCAGTTCTTTTCTCTCCCTCTCTTGCTCCAGTCGCTCTTTCTCGTTCTGCTTCTTCCTCTCTTTCGCCTCCTTCTCCTCTCTCATCTTCATTTCTTTTCTCTCCTTCCTCTCCCTCTCCAGGCGCTCCTTCTTCTCCTTCTTCCTCCTCTCTTTCTCCTCCTTCTGCTCGTGTCGGAGCTTCATCTTGTACACGTCCGTGTTGAATGCTGATTCCTGAAATATCACAAACTGCTGAGTTTTGTTCTTTGTCTTGAATTTAATCTGGAGTAAGCTGACCTACCTGGAGTTTGATGTTCTGCAGGATCAGGTGCTCCACCTCCTCCTGCTGAACGCACAACTTCTCTTCTTTCTCCCGGATTTGTTTTCTCAGATCCTCCTGCTCCAGCGTGCTGCACCTCACTTTTTCCAGCGTCACCTTCTGATCTTCGAGCTCCTTCTCCAGCTCCTCCTTTCTGGCTCGGACTGTTTCCAAAGTCCTCATCATGTTAGCCAAGTTGTTACTGGCCTGACTCATGGAGGAGGAGTTCAAATCCCTCTCCAGAAAATTGGTGGCTGCAGCCGCCTGCTCCCTCGGTGCAGCCTGCTCTGCAGCTGACTCCTTCTTCAGTGGAGCCACCTGCTCTGCAGCCACTTGCTCCTGCTCTGCATCCACCTGCTCCTGCTCTGCAGACAGCTGCTCCTGCACTGCATCCTGTTCTGACGCCTTCCAGTTCACCTCCAGCCTATTTGTGACTCTGCACCTTTGCCGGTGGGCGACGTCATCAGACTGTGAATGGCAGACACAACACGTCTGCTTTTAAAGTCAAACACCATAAAAAGTACAAAATGAGAAATGAACAAGTTAAGGAAGAAGCTCCTCTTCATTCTGTAAGAAGGAGCATACACTCCAGACCCCGCTGTTTTGAACGTACTTTGTCTCTCAAGTAGTGAATCCTCCTCATGTTGCTCCTTGTGTTGTTCCACTGAAGGTCGGGTCGAGGGGCGGCTACTGGGTTATGAGGAGAGCATCAAGTCCTTTATACATCTCGTTGGGTGACATCAAAGATATATAAAGGGGCTTCAAACTGGATTCCAGTTTGAAGCCCCTTTATATATCTATAAAAACATGTGACATCAAAGGATGGAAGCACTGTTGTGTTAATGATGTCACCTCACTGGACAACAACAAAATCAAACGAACACGTGGCGCCGATGGATGCCAGAGAGGAGGAGCAGGAGGAAGTCTTTTCACCTTCACCTTCACCTCCTTCTTCCTGCACTCAGTCCTACACCTCCTTCCTCCTCCACTCACAGTCCTTCACCTCCTTCCTCCTGCACTCAGTCCTTCACCTCCTTCCTCCACTCACAGTCCTTCACCTCCTTCCTCCTGCACTCACGGAGGCTGAGGTGGATCATTCACACAAGCATGTCCACCGCTCCTCCTGCTTCTCCTCCCTCCCCTCCCTGTCTGCAGTGGTAATGTGATGTTCTCAGCTAATCAGCATCCTCCCTCCGTCCCTCACCAGGTAATTGCATTAGCTTAAGCGCTGCCTCATCCAGGAGAAAACATTCTGCAGAGGAGAGAGGAAGGCAGGAGGTAGTGGAGGTAGGGAGGGGGATTCTGTCCATGTCACATGACCCTTCACATACACGGGTGGTGTGGTTGAAACAGGAAGCAGAAGTTTCAGAGCAAGAAGAAGAAGCACTTCGTTCATGTCCTCCATCCAAAGAGACAGACTCCTCCGTCCTCCGTCCCTCATCCTCCAGCAGCAGCTCAGTAACAAGGCTGTAACTCCCATTATCACTTTCTCGTCTCTCCTCTTCCCTCAGGGAACACACACAGAGCTTGTTAACTGAGCTCAGATCAGCTGAGGCGTGGGACTGTCGATTCATGGTCACATTAGGACACCATGACCTTCTGACCACAACCGCACATTCCGTCCTCCAACAAGACTGGAGGGGACAGGAGACGTCACACATACACTTTAAGAACTCACTTACTGGACTGGTGGGTGGCCATCCCTCACACACACCTGACTCTGAGCATCCCCGCCCCCAGGGTACAGGCGTCAGAGGTAGCGGGTGGAGCAGAAAATGACCTTTCTTTTTCCTGCAAGGATCAGCGCACACTCAGGGAAGTCAGAGTTAAACAAATATATCAAAGCACCTCAGAAGTTTAACAAACCGACTCTTTAACACACACACAGAGTGTGAGGTGTGTGAGGGGAACACATAAAACCTGAGTGTTTCCCTGCAGGCTGGTGGGGACAGGCATCCTCCACATTAAACCATGCTGTGGAAGCAGTTTAATGAAAAGTGAACGGCTCGCTTGGCTCACAGAGACTGAAGGTTCAATTTTCCCTGAAACCTCATGTAAAATGGGGAAGTGTGTGAGCTGAATGTTAGGTGCTGAGGAGCATTTCTTCCTCTCCCAGGGGGAGGGGCTCCCTCTCTCTCTCTCTCTCTCTCCCAGCATCCATGCTTGTGTCGGAAATCTTTTCTCTGTCACTTTCCGTCCGTTCAGTGTGAGAGCAATGCATGATGGTTAGTGACTCCCTCCGTGGGGCGGGAGTGATGTCACAGATACTTCAGTTGGTGTTGTTCATTAAAATCACATGTGCTGAATATTTAATCATGTGTAGTATGAATACTTCATATATTTCTACTGTACTCTGGTTTTTATGAGTCTCATGTTTATTTGGGGAACATGCTAACGATGCGTGTTAAGATGTGGTGTTTCTTAGTCCGTGTGTGTGTTTTCCCTTAACCGCTCTGACACATGAATGTAATAGGCTTGTTTAATGAGGCTTGGCTTGTCCTAAAATTATCTCAGTGTTAGCAAGCACTAACTGGAAACCACATTCACCAAACAGACAACACCTGAGGTGGAAACTGTCCGTCAGCCCAGCTGTTAGCCATTAGCTGTTAGCTGAGCTTAGCACAAACAGCTACAGTCCCAAAGGAAAACATTGCATCACTTCAGAAGTACTTGGAACCTCAGTGTGGTATTTATATTTACGTAGTATTTAGTATTGTATATATCATATTTAGTATGTAGTATTTATATTTTCGATGGCACCAGAGAAGAAGCGATCTCGCTCTTCAAGCTCGGCGTGAAATCCCCGTCAGCTCAGAGCTGTTTCCTGTCACTCACAGCACAGTTACCGTACGGATGGTGCTCAATGGGAGGAGCTCTACAGGTGGAGGTGTTTCCCATCTGTGGAGAAATTCCACAGTGAAGACATGAGTCAGCTGCTCGGCACACTGTAGTCATGTGACCACAGGTCAACAGGCTGTGCTTAAAAAACAAGTTGAGCATCAGTGACCAAACAGGAAAACATGCAAACACACGTTTACTCGCTGGAGGTACACACATCAAAAACTGGACCCTGTTTGACCCGCTTGATGTTCTCCAACCTTCTACTCACACATCTGAGCATGTTCTGCAGCTTCTACTCGCTGATGAACACCAGAAAAGGTCAGAGAATGTCAGATTAAAATGGCTGCAGAGGGCCTCTCCCCAGGATGCAACGGGTTAATTCTGCCTTTGTGTCTCGTCTTGGTCCACAGACATTTCAGGAATGTTCTTTCTTCAGGGTCAGGTGTGTGAGATAATAACACCTTTAGCTTCACTTGCATGGGAACTATTCAAACAAGATCTGTGCCAGTAAATTTAGGTCTGGATGGAGGTCACCTGAGTTCCAAGTGACCTTTAATAACACAAATAAACAAATAAGCTCCTTGACGCCACCCCGGGCATTTGATCTGACCCTGAAGTGCCCTAACTGGTTCTGAAGTGCACACAGCTGAGTCATGTTCTGCTGAACATGCCGTCTGTCTGCACAGCAGCTGGACATGGATCCAGACTAACTGAGGGAGGGATTGTTCTATATTATACACTGCTCAAAAAATAAAGGGAACACTTAAACAACACAATGTGACTCCAAGTCAATCACAGGTCTGTGAAATCAAACTCTCCACTGAGAAAGCAACACTCACTGTCAATCAATTTCACATGCTGTTGTGCAAATGCAATAGACAATAGGTGGAAATTATAGGCATTTAGCAAGACACCTCCTCACTTTTGAATGCTGGTGATGCTTTAACTCTAGTGGTAGCATGAGACGGTGTCTACAACCCACACAAGTGGCTCAGGTAGTGCAGCTCATCCAGGATGGCACACCAGTATGAGGAGCACAGCCAGAGCCTTGCAAAATGACCTCCAGAAGGCCACAAATGTGCATGTGTCTGCTCAAACAGTCACAAGCAGACTCCATGAGGGTGATGTGAGGGCCCGACATCCACAGGTGGAGGTGGTGCTTACAGCCCAACACCATGCAGGACATTTGGCATTTGCCAGAGAACACCAAGATTTGGCAAATTCGCCACTGGCACACTGAGCTCTTCACAGATGAGTGCAGGTTCACACTGAGCACATGGCAGATGTGACAGACTCTGGAGACACCATGGAGAACATTCTACCGCCTGCAACATCCCCCAGCATGACCAGTTTGGCAGTGGGTCAGTAATGGTGTGGGGTGGCATTTCTTTGGGTGCCCACATAGCCCTCCAAGGGCTCTTCAGAGGTAGCCCAACTGCCATTAGGTACCAAGATGAGATGCTCAGACCCCCCCGACCATATGCTGGTGTGGATGGCCCTGGGTTCCTCCTAATGCAAAACAATGCTAGACCTCATGTGGCTGGACTGTGTCAGCTCCTGCAAGACAAAGGCATTGATGCTATGGACTGGCTCAGGGCCTCATGTATGAAGACTTGCGTGGACTTGTTACTAAACTCTGGCGTACGCTAGGACCCAGAAACCGCCGTATGCAAACAAAAATTCAGATGTCTCAAAATGTGCGAACGCCGGGACCCAAGCACCTTTCTTTTGTACATCCCAATCACCTTGGAATTGAACGCACATGCTGGCGCACCGAACTCCTCCCTGCCCACGCCCCTATTTACATAGGCAATCCTATTGAAATGAGGGGATTCCGCTCTCTGTGCGATCGTTCTTCGTGGAACAACAGACAAACAACAAAGGGAAAAAAAAGAAATTTCACCAACTCTAAATTAGAAATACTAAGTGAAGCGGAGACGCACCAAACCATTTGATTTTGTAGCATGTCAGCAGGGATAAACATGAAGTGGGAAGGAGCGAGTGGGAGAGTGTGCGTGTGAGGCCGTAAATGGCGAGGATCAGAGCAGCGCACACACCAAAGTGGTCAGCCGTAGAGGTGTTTTTAACATTTCTGAATAGACGATGATCCAGGGGAGAGCACTGACTCCTCCACCAGCTCTGCTGTCCTTGAACCGCATTTGTTTATGAATGCAGAAGTGCATCGCGGCTCATGATTATGTGTAATATTACACACGAGTTTATTGACAGAAATAATGAACACAGGGAGTCACCAGCATTAACATAAAAACTCACGTCCCGTTTATATTCGGGGCGACTGAATGAAAGATGTCTGTGCCAGCCCCCCTCCCGTGCCCCCCCCCCCCCCCAATGCAATGTGTGTACAGTCAAACGTTCCGATTACATTAGGGAAACCGGCTCTGGCTGCAAATTGTCCCACACAGTTGGCACGGCACGGCTCATTGACTCATCAATGACTCATCTGCACGTGAGCGTGGAAACGGGCGAACGCCAAGACTTTGAGCGTACGCAACATTCATACATGAGGCCCCAGGAGCATGTCCAGGCATTGTAGGGAGGTCATACAGGCACGTGGAGGCCACACACATTATTGAGTCTCATTTTAACTTGTTTTAAGGGCATTACATCAATGTTGGATCAGCCTGTAGTGTGTTTTCCACTTTGGATTGTGGAGTGTGACTCCAAATCCAGACCTCAATGGGTTAATAAATTTGATTTCGATTGATATTTCTTCTGTGATTTTGTTGTCAGCACATTCAACTATGTAAAGGACAAAGTATTTTGTAAGAATATTTCATTCATTCAGATCTAGGATGTGTTATTTTAGTGTGCCCTTTTTTTGAGCAATGTAGATCAGTGTCATTTAGATCGGCCTCAGTCAGGGACAGTCATGTCCAGCACTGGGTTTCTGGGACATTCACCACTCCACCACTCCAGCTCACTCCAGTCAGCTGCTGTGTAGGATCTGAAGTCCTGAGATAAGATGAGCTGTCTTTGGACATCTGTGGGAGACGATAACATCTCATGCTGCCGCACCTTGGTGGAGACGACGGGCTGATGACAGCGACTAAGTATTTGTGGATTTCCCCATGAGACACACGCACACACACACACACACACACACACACACACACAGACAAAGACCTGTGGGAGGAGCTGTCTGACAGTGATTGACAGCACAGTGAAGTCTATTTAATCGTCTCGATGCTCTTACATAACACGTGATTGACATGTCTTCTGAGGATGTGGTTTGTCCCATGTGTCTGGAACACACGTGTGTATCATTGTGCAACGGGAGCTACACTGTGTCCACGTGCTAAAGGACATGTCCGGTACACGACAACGCAGCACTAACACCTCATGTTTACAGGACTTTGGTAGTTTATACTATGTTCATCAGTAAAGATTCAAAACTCCACTCATCGTCCAGTGATGTACTATAAGAGTATGGCACGCTTCCTATGGAAATGGAGCTGAAGCAGAGATTCTGTGTAGTGACCAGCAGGGGGCGACTGGTTCTTCTACAGCAGCAGTCCCCAACCCCCGGGCTGCGGACCGGTACCGGTCCGTGGGTCATTTGGTACCGGGCTGCACAGAAAGAATAAATAACTTACATTGCTTCCGTTTTATTTATTTCAGAATCTGAATGATGTTTTATTTTGAAAAATTACCCGATTCTCTTAGTTACATCCGTGTATGTCACTCTTGACGTAGGTCAAGGCGCTCTTCTCGGACATGTGATAGGTTACCGCTTCGAGACAACAACTCTGCCGGTGTTCTGGATTAAAGTCATGGCTAAATATCCTGAGATTGCTACAACAACACTGAAAACGCTGTTGCCATTTCCAACATCCTACCTGTGTGAAGCGAGGTTTTCTGCAGTGACGGCGACCAAAACAAAATTACGAAGTCGACTGGACATAAGCCACACACTTCGGGTGTCATTGTCTCTCGTTGCAGAGAAACAAGCTCAGGGCTCCCACTGATTCAGCGTTGTGGTGAGTTGTATTTTTAATGCACTTTGTATTTGTGGTGTATCTTATTTCGAAGGCATGTTTAAACATTACCATCACAACCAGAAAGCATTGTAGGCAGAGAGGACGTTACTCATGTTATGATGTTGTAGCGATGTTGAGAGGATGCTGTAGTAGCAAAGAGGGAGAGTGGATTCACGTTTATTGTTATGTTTAGAAAATACCACATTTAACATGCAGGTCGTATGATACTATTTTGTTGTATTTATCCACCACACCTCAAAGGCCGGTCCCTGAAAATATTGTCTGACATTAAACCGGTCCGTGGCACGAAAAAGGTTGGGGACCGCTGCTCTACAGAATCAGACCAGAAACTGAAGCAGCTCACAGAAAACAACAACAGCCAGAGTACAAGCACAGTACAGACAAAGTACAACCACAGTACAGCCAAAGTACAACCACAGTACAACATAGTACAGTCAGAGTACAACCACAGTACAGCAAGAATACAACCAGAGTACAGCCAAAGTCCAGCCAGAGTACAGCCAGAGTACAACCACAGTATAGCCAGAGTACAGCCCCAGTACAACATAGTACGGCCAAAGTACATTCAGAGTACAACCACAGTATATTCTGAGTACAGCATCAAATACAACAATCATGTAGACAAAGCACACATGTACAAAGGCCTGTGTCTCCATGCTAACTACACATGCTACATTTCAGAGTTTAACTGTGAATACTTCGAAATAAAAGAAGAGAAAACACGAAGAAACAAACCTTCAGTTACTTCCTCCAGGTACAAGCCCACTTCCTGTGTCACCTTGAAAAGCTTCCTGGCTGTCCTAAAGCCGTTTGTTAGTTTCAGGCTCTTTTTAAAGACTTTATGAATTTATCCCACATGAAGTTCAACTGTGTGTGTGTGTGTGTGTGTGTGTGTGAGAGAGAGAGAGAGAGAGAGAGAGAGAGAGCGAGAGAGAATGAGAGAGAGACAGAGGACCAGAGGAAGGACGGGACAGAGAATTGGGATGTGGATGGACAGTGATGGATGAGAATGAACTTGAAGAGGGACGTGATGAGACAGACAGAAGGACAGAGAAGGTAAAGAAAAGGGGGGATGAGGAATAGAAGAGAGGAAACCGTTCTGAGGAGGATAATGAGTCCACGTGCTCTCCATAAACACTCAATGGTGAAGGAGGAGGATGAGGGGGAGGAGGGAGCAGGTGATCCTTTTTATCAATAATGTAAGTGAACCCCTTCCACACCGACTACAGGTCCCTGCAGGACGCTGCACCTCGCCATATCACTCCATCATTCATGACCTCATCTCCAGTCTGAGCAGGACCAGGCCAAGGGGAGGTGGGTCAGCACTTCATGTGTTTGACGCCACAGTATGTGTAAACAGCTGGACCAGACGTTCAGAGTCGGACTCTGGAGAATGTCCAGACCAGAGTCTGTGGACCAGCTGACTGGGTCTGGTTGCTCTGCCTGTTGCTCACATGTGTTCTTGCTGTTTCACTGACACGTGTGACGCTGATGTTAGAGCAGATGTTGAGTGCCTCCTGGGTGAACTGATCTTCATGCTGCAGATGGTGCAGTCTGAGGGGATGGAGCCGGTGAAGCTGAGCTCATGGTGTCCTGCCTGTCTCCAGAGGAGAAGCCCGGGCCTCCTCTTCGCGGTGGAGTGAGTCTGCCCTCTGCTGACACCTCCTGAGCATAAGAAAAATAAAGAGCTGAGCTCAGTATCAGCACGTGACTCCAGTCAATGTGAAATAAACTAAACCACATAGAGCTGATTACATGCCCCCAGATAACGTGTGTTATGCCATAGCTATATCATACATAGATTATATTATATTATTAAACAGATTGAAATATTTATAATTAATCAAGGTATTCATTTGACTTTGTGTTCACGTAGAATACACATAGCTTTGTTTTTAATTCAGCATACATTTTATTCCCATTAGAACGTTTATTTCAAAACAAAACAAAGTATTTACGAAGCTGTGTAATACTCAGTGTTGTAGTAATCCAGAGGTAATCACATCATACTTTAATGTGACCCTGTTATTTATCTCTCTATATTTGTTCTTTATATACATCTGCCTATATAAGGGTGGCGCTGTCGGGTCCCCGCCCATAGGGGGCAGCTGGCCTTTTAAGACCTCCTCTGTTGCCGTGGTTACATTAGCCCGTCAACGTCTCCCGGTCCCTCGGCTTGGGCCCGTCTCTCTGCCCCTCCGGACCCGAACACACCGAGTCTGCTCCGTGAGACACTCAGGTCAGATCTGGACCAGCACCCGGTCCTCCGCGTTTCCACTGGTTTTATTTGGCCGGAGAACGGGGGCCTGCCTGTTAGCTTGGCTGCTAGCCGCAGTTAGCTTAGGTGCTAATGACTCCAGATTTTTAGCATCAGTGTTCTGTGCTGCTAGCACGATGCTAGCATGAATACACGCTGTAGTTCTACCGAGACTGAACTATGGTGCAGCTACTCCGGTGTACTCCATGAAGTACTCTCAGTATGATCCAGATACTGCAGTGTACTCCACGAAGTACTCTCAGTATGATGCAGATACTGCAGTGTACTCCACGAAGTCCTCTCAGTATGATGCAGATACTGCAGTGTACTCCACGAAGTACTCTCAGTATGATCCAGATACTGCAGTGTACTCCACGAAGTACTCTCAGTATGATGCAGATACTCCAATGTACCCCATGAAGTACTCTGTGTGTTGTTCTGCAGAGGATGAGCAGCACTACTGCAGAGGTCCAGGCCGTCTCCTGCACCGTCAAGCCTCCGGTCCACCTGCGGCTCGGTGAACCATCAGCAGGGGCGGCTCACTCAGGGATCTGCGTGGTCGACGTATCCCTCCCATTTGGCAAACCTGTCTGTGTGAGTCCCGCCCCCCAGTGGTCAGTTCCCGCATGAGCCGGAGAGATGCACGTGTGGTTTTTCACGCATGTCGCTTTCTGTCTTTCAGATTGAGGAAATCACTTTCAAGAATTACTACACAGCCTCGGTGAGTGTGCGCCTGTTGAGGAGGGGCCCTGGGAAGGAGGCCCTGGCGAAGTGGTGCACGGCTTTGCGGGACCTGCCCCTCATGAACAACCCCCACACCGAGGGGGGCTCCGAAGATTACTACTCCATCCACAGGACTCAGGTGGGCATCAGGCCATCAACAGGTGTGGAGGAAATGGAAGATTGTACAATAGAGGCCTTTTGGCTGGTGATGTCGTCCATCTTTGTTTGTGGTTCAGTTCATTGTCAGATGGTGATGACAGGTCAAATCAACAGATGCTGGTGGAGCCTGATCATGTGACATTGGTGAGACTGATCCTGAGACAGCCGTCCTGCGCCTGGTTGACCTTCAGCCTTGAAGACATCAAAATATTCCCCCACACAGAACCGGTCAGTTTGTTCATATTAAAAACTGGAAAGAGACACGACCCTCACAGAATCACTGATCCGATGAGGCTGACAGGATCAGTTTGACCTGCTGTACTTGTACTGTTGTTGTGCTGATGTCACCAGCAGATGGAGCCACAGTGAATACCTTTTTCCAGTCCCACGAATGTTGATTTCAAAAAGCAGCATTTGAAACCAGGCTCATGATGAAATGGTTCCACAGAGGTTCGAGTCATTTCTGTTTTTCCCCAGGACCCAGAGAAGGAGGTTTCTGATTGGCTGTCTGACCTGACCCTGGTCGACCAACAGCCCGACCTGGAGGTAGCCATTTTGGTTCGTTTTAGTCAGTCAAGTTATTAAGGTTAATGCTGAGAGACTCAGCTTGTGTTCTCCTGCACAATGTCCTCCTCTGACCAGTCTCTGTCCTACTGTCCATCTCTCAGGGCCTCCCTGACCCTCAGACCGTCTCGTCGAGCATCCAGCAAATGTGGGTTCTGACTGAAGTGATGCAGACCAACCCAGCAACAGCGTGCATTGGACGATTTGATGTGAGGTCATCACCTGAGCATCAGGCTTTTCTGATGAGGGACATGGATACAAAACGCTCAGTCAAAGACACATGACTCACTCATGAGCACGTCACTTGTGATTGCTGCTTCACGCTGGCAGAGGACACAGTTCCTCATGGTCTCAATGTTGTGTTTCTGTCTCCAGGTGGACGGATGCTACGATGTCAACCTGCTGTCTCTGACGTGACCTGGACCCCGAGCTTCAACGAATGTTGGAAGGAATGCTGAAGACGTGTGACCAGAACCGGACATCTGCCCTGATGATGTTCAAATAAAAACTGTATTTTATTGTGAAAAAGACTTATTGGATTTAACCCTTACTTCAGAGGGAGGCATTTCCATTGATTGTCATTAAATGATGTCATCATTCACTGATGAGAAGAAACCTCATTGATCTTCTGAAGAGATTTCAAATTGCTGTCTACATTGGGACGTGCCTGTCTGAGAGACAGTCTTCACTCTGTCTCAGCAGCTGGTAACAAGAGGACACTTCATACTGCACACGTCCAGAGTCCAGCTGAGTGAGTGTGTGTGTGCGCGTGCGTGCGTGCGTCCAGAGTCCAGATGATTGTGTGTGTGGATCATCATGGAGCAGCAAAGGAAGAAGATTCTTTGTATTGGACTCGTTTGTCTCGACATCATCAATGTGGTCGAGAAATACCCTGAAGAGGACACTGACAGCAGGTTAGCAGGCAGCTAATGCTAACGCACACTGACAGGTGCTAACACAACGAGGCTAACGCTGAGAGCAGGTTAGCAGACAGCTAATGCTAACGCTGTAAGCAGGCTAGCAGGCAGCTAATGCTAACGCTGTAAGCAGGCTAGCAGGCAGCTAATGCTGTGGCTAACGCCCACTTATCTTGATTAGGAATGTTGGTCATGGACGTGATGACATCATGCTGCTGCAGTGAGGTCATCAGCGTGTCGTTGCAGGTGTTTGTCCCAGCATTGGAGTCGAGGAGGAAACGCCTCCAACTCGTGCACGGTGCTGTCCCTGCTCGGAGCTCCCTGCAGCTTCATGGGCTCACTGTGCACTGGACCTATGGCCGAGTACGTAAGCCTCCATGATGGATGAGATTATTGTCCCTCAGTTCAATGTATGATGACGCTTAACAGCATCAGGGGACCAAGATCACAGGCATGTTCATCAGGGTCTATGACTCCTCTGTTTCTGTGCCCTTCTCTTTTCTTCTTGTCTCTCCCTGAGGACAGAGGACATTAAGGACTTTACTGTGTGTAGATTTATGTTGGAGGATTTTCAGAAGCTCCACATTGACGTGTCTCTGGTGCGTGAGCATGCTCAGTGTGTCCTTCCAGCCTCGGTGGTCATCAGCAATGTGACGACAGGAAGTCGCACCATCCTGCACATGAGCAGGTTCGTCTGTAACTAACGGCTTCTGTTACAGGAACTCCGGCATCGTCGTGGAGCTGCGCTGCACAGCTCCCTGTGTGTGGGGCTTTTATTTTGAAGGACAGAGTTGATGTGTTTCCTGTCTCTCTGGTCCAGTTTCATCATGGCTGATTTCACGCAGCGTGCGGTCGATGCGTCGGCTGTGATCTGGCAGGTCAAAGGTCAAACTCCGTGTGCGTGTTGCGTGGTTTGTCCATCCACTGGATCACGAACTGTTGTTCTCTCCGACATGTAAGATGTCATGGCGTCGACACGACTGCTCCTGAATCGGAATCTAATCACGTGTGGTCACACAAGCCACTGCAGAGCCACTCTTCCTGATCCTCAGTGGATGCACTGCGGTCAGCAGCAGGGTCAGACCAATGTCACCTCAGTCTGTTTCCCAAGATGCTTCCTTACAATCACATATGGTTAGCTTAGCTTAGCATGAACAGAATAATCACCAAACGTGTTATTTTCTGTGTCTGTATGCTAAGCTAACAGTACAGTCCATGAAACATGGAGAGTTTATCAACTTTGAGTCAGTGTGAGTCTCTGTGGTGGTTTTATTGGTCTTAATTGATGGAGTAGGTGGTGATGATAAATCTGATTCGCGATTCCTCGTCGTCTGATCATTTGTTACTCAGATCACTTGGTTTTCGATCAACGTTGTTTAATCAGGTTTAATTTAAAATCTGTAACTTGTTGAATCAACAAAGTTCATGACTCTATAGCGTTTATTGATTAGAAAACTAATTTGATGTCACTTCCTGCCAGGAGCATTCCTGATGTCACAGCCGCAGATTTTTCCAAAGTCGAGCTCGATCAGTTCAAGTGGATTCACTGGGAGGTGAGAAGAAGAAGTTCTCACCTGTTTGACGGAACCCATGACAAGAGCAGGAACAACCTGACCTTTAACCCTTAGTTTAACCTGTCCAGGAGTAGCTTTACTTTGAAAATTGTACGCATGATGATTCGTCAACTCTTGTGTCCGCAGGGTCGAAATGCGGCCGAGCAGGTGAAGATGATCGAGAGGGTGACGAAGTACAACAGCACGTTGCCTCAGCAACAAAGGATCACTGTCTCTGTGGAGATCGAGAAGACCAGAGAGCCGCTGTACCAGCTGTTTCCTCACGGGGACGTGGTGAGCGCCGCCATTCAAATAAAACATGAGCCCGGGTGAAGGTCATGAAGGTCACTCAGGGTCTGACCGTCTGCAGGTTTTTGTCAGTAAAGACGTCGCTCGTCAGTTCGGCTTCCAGTCGGCTGAAGCTGCTGTGAGAGGACTTTATGGCCGAGTCAAAGCAGGGTGAGTGGAGGCCAGCGTCTGTCTCTGCCTGACCTGTCCCGTCTCGCTCTGACCTGTCTGTCTTTCAGGGCTGTCCTCGTCTGTGCCTGGGCAGAACAAGGAGCAGATGCTCTGGGTCCTGATGATGTCATCGTCCATTCTGAGGCATTTCCTCCTGAAACTCTGGTCGATACTCTCGGAGCTGGAGACACGTTCAACGCCGCCGTCATTTACACGCTGTCCAACGGTAGGACATTAACACTGTCCAACAGAGGGACAATAAAACTGTGTAATGGTGGGACATTAAAAGTGTCCAACAGTGTTGTTGTCCTGCTTTCATTGTCTCAGATCAGTTCTCATTTCTCAGTTCTCAATCTTTGTTCTTCTTTTCCCTTCAGTTCTTTTTTCCCAGCGTCTGGATTTTTATGGAAGGTATTCTCTATCTCATTCTGTTTCCTGTCTGTAGGGGGCAGTGTGCAGGACGCGCTGACCTTCGGCTGTAGAGTGGCTGGCAGGAAGTGTGGTTTCCAAGGCTACGACGGCATTCGTGAACATTTCACAGACGAGTGAACGCCTGCGATCTGAAACCTTTGGTGTTGATGATTCATGAGTTCAGACGACAGCTGTGTGTGAGTCACTGGTTCAAATGAGAGTTTGCTCTGAACAATTAAATCAGAAAATGAATTCAGCGATCAGTCGTCAATGTTTCTCCACTGGAGGGCAGCACCTGTGACATCATCACCACTTTACTGTTTACTTATCACATACTGATTCATTTTCCTTCCAAAGCTGCAGCATCATCGCCTTCATGTCACTGTTGCTCCTGATGTCTTTATGGAGGTTTTTGGTTCTACACAGAACACAGGAGGACCTCAGAGTCTCAGTGTGTCCCACTAAATCAGACCTGGGCAAATTACGGCCCGCGGGCCACATCCGGCCCTTTGTACGTCCCTGTCCGGCCCGCGTGAGGCCAATCATAAACACCATAAATTAAACAATTTTTTTAAAAACTTTTATTTTGAAATTTTATTTTGAAATTTTATTTTGACTACGTATACACGTCGTAGACGTAGCGCCTTCACGCGCGTATACACCTGAGTGAGTGAAGGTGATGCTGTTCGCCAGGGTACCCTCAAGATGTCGGCACACCCCATGAAAAGAAAAGTTGATAACGAATGCCGTATTTTCAACAAGACATGGACTGCCAAATATTTCTTTACAGAAATTAAAGGTAAAGCAGTGTGCTTAGTCTGTGGTACACAGGTTGCTGTGTTTAAAGAATATAATTTGAATCGCCACTACACGACCAAGCATGAAGATAAATACAGAAACCTGTCTGGTGAAGAGCGTGCAAGGGAGTCTGATGCATTGCTTGCTAAACTACAAACCCAACAAGGATTTTTCACTAAACTTCACACTCCCAGAGATGCAGCCGTCAGGACAAGTTATGTCATTTCTCATAAAATCGCCAGAAAAAGCAAGGCATTTTCCGACGGAGAGTTTATTAAGGAGTGTTTATTGGACTCTGCTGCGCTGATGTGCCCAGAGAAAAAGGGCGCATTTGAGAACGTTTCACTCTCCCGACGCACTGTAACGAGGCGGATTGAGGACATCACGGGAAATTTAGAGCTTCAGCTGAAGAACAGAGCGGCCGACTTTGACTTTTTTTCTCTGGCTTTGGATGAGAGCTGCGATGTACGTGACACCGCCCAGCTGCTCATCTTCTTACGTGGGATAACCGCAGACTTTCAAATCACGGAGGAGTTGGCAGCCATGCAGTCAATAAAAGGGACAACCACAGGTAATGACTTGTTCAGAGAAGTAAATGCATGTATGGACATGTTAGGACTGAAATGGGACAAGCTTGCAGGTGTGACAACAGATGGTTGTCCAAATCTGACCGGGAAAAATGTTGGACTTTTAAAGAGAATGCAGGATAAAGTGTCAGAAATGAACCCTGATCAGAAATTGACATTTTTGCATTGTATCATACATCAGGAAGTGTTGTGTAAGACAGTGTTAAAAATGAAACATGTTGTTGATTCTGTCACTAAAATAGTTAACTTCATCAGAGCGAGAGCTTTAAATCACAGACAGTTTGTTGCTTTGTTGGAGGAAAATGAGGCTGAACATGGTGACATAAGCTATCACTGCACTGTTAGGTGGCTCAGCCTTGGCAAGATTCTGAAAAGTGTCTGGGACCTGAGAGACCAGATTCAGGAGTTCTGTGTTCAGAAAGGTCATGACGTCTCAGAACTTTCAGATGAAGACTGGTTGGCAGACCTCGGATTCGCTGTGAATGAATGAACAAACTTAATGTCAAACTGCAGAGCAAGGGCCTTTTTGTGCATGAGATGTACAGTGCAGTGAAGGCTTTTATGAGAAAACTGCAGCTTCTATTAAGCCAAGTGAAGGACAACATTCTGACCCACTTGCCAACACTTAAGGAAGCCAAAAGATCAGGCGATCACCTCCAAAAGTACTCAACCATGTTAGAAACATTGCATGCAGTTTTCAAGGCGATTTCAAGATTTCAAAACTCTTGAGAGTGAAATGCACATGGTCTCTTCTCCTTTCAACTGCAGTGTGGATGATGCGCCAAGTGAAGTTCAGATGGAACTCATAGATCTGCAGTCTGACACACTTCTGGCAGATCACTTCAAGTCAGTCTCACTGCTGGATTTTTACTCCTCCCTCAAAGAGGAGAACTTTCCACACCTGAGGAAGCATGCTCAGAGGATCCTAGTCCTCTTTGGATCTACCTATCATTGTGAACAGACATTCTCAGTTATGAAGTTCAACAAATCCAAACACAGATCCTCTATGACTGATGACCACCTCTCAGCTGTCCTTCGCATAGCCACTTCAGACATTCCGCCAGATTTCAAAGCCCTTGTTCAAGCCCAGAACAGACTGGATTATTCTCACTGAAGAGGTAACATGAGGTGGAAAACATTACAAGTTATTGTTTGTGGAGATTAACAAGTTAAAAATAAATTGCACTGGTTCAATGATTGTTTTTCTTATTTAACCAATACACCACAATTTCACATAACCTAATATAAATATTTACAGAGTGCTTTATTCTTCTGATTATCAGTATCAGCTATTCAAAATATTTAATTTGAGCATTTTACAATGAAAGAAAGTTGGTGGCCCTCTGACACAATTCAGGTTTCTCATCCGGCCCCTGATAAAAATTAATTGCCCACCCCTGCACTAAATCCTGATCTGGACTTGGCTCCACTGGTAGGACCCGGCTGAATGTTCTGGTTCTAATGTGGTTAAATGTTCTGTCAGCGATGAGTTCAAAGTGTGTGGGACTGAGACAGGAATGTGGTTGGACAGGAAAGGCCGGGGGCAGAGCGAGTTTGAGGCCCGTGGCCCTGATGTTGTTGTGTTGGCTGACAGTAACCCTTCCACAATGAAAGTCTGATGTGTTTATCTTGTTTAAAGGTCAGACTGGATTTCATTCTATGTGCCGCCCCTCCCCCCAACCCACCCAAAATGTATTTCTGGCTGTTACCTTCAGCATGGGAGGGGCCGCAGGAAGGAAAGAATGTACCACTACATTTCAGCTACAAGTATGTGTGAAATTACAAAATGTACATAATTGAAATCCTTTACGGTACTAGAGTAAAATTAGTAACTGAATTAGTTACTTTTGTAAATTTCGAGGATTACAAATTTACGCACAAAAACCGCATGCAGCTCTTTGGACCTCCTGCCGTGGATCTCACCAGCATAGGAGAAAAAAACATTTAATCAGCTATTTTCATATGTATTTTCTCAATACTCTGCATTATTACACTGAGTATTAACAAAATGAAAATGTTTCAGATAACAATGTCTGCGGCTGAAACACTTCCTGCGTGTCTGGAACTTGTGAAAACATTCCTGAAAGCCAGAGACTCGCCTAACCTCACCTGGAAAACCTGACTTTAAGGTGGATATCACATTAACACGCTGAACACATGGCTCCAGGGGAAAGGCGGACAGCCCTGATGGTGCTGGAGGATGTTTTGGTATTTAAGAGTGCCCAGGTGTCACTCGAGAGACCACACCATAATTTATACTGAATTTAAAACATCGATAAAAATTAAATGGCCGCCTTAGAAAATAATTCACCCCCCTCAAAACTGAGTCCGCATGGCCAAAGCTGTGTTTTGAACCAGGCTGTAAACAGGTTGAATTCTCCTCTGAAATTGGGCATTTTAACATGGGAGGCAATGGGACTGCTGAGTTCTTGGAACCTGCCTCTAGAGGCCACCCTGTGAACTGCAGCTTTTAGCACTTCTGCATTGGCCTCATCGCTAAGCCCGGGATGTTGCCACTTGGTGCAAACTGACGCTGTTTGTCAGAGATGTACAGAGAGGGACATGTCCCCTCCTGGAGGACAGCACCAACGCCAATGACTGTACTGCATTAGTATTTGCAGTGAGACCATTCAAACCACTTCAAAAACCTTCCCTGCGATGTCTCGCAACACCCACGGCCGGCCCTAGGATTTTAGTGGCCCTAAGCAATATTTTGTGTGTGGGCCCAAAACACTCACAGGGCAGCCACCAAATCACACACACACATGTATTAACAAGAAATACATCTGATTGAATCAAAATAAACAGCTACCTTGATTCTAGTCAGCGTCAAAAAGAAAATCACACACTGGTCATGTGATCCCCTTTATTGGCTGTGGCCCAAACAACCGCATAGAGAGTTTATGCCAGTGGTCAGCTCTGCATCGACCCATCACAACTGAATTGTAATGTGAACTCGGCATAGCTGATGAAGATTTAATAATCACCAAATTTCAAACAATGACCGCTGATCTAAAGGTTAAGGCCCAACAGGGGGCTGATCTCAGCAGGAGCACAGATGGGGTGGGACTGAGAGCCCCCCCCCCCCCCAAAGCTGGCAGACTTTTATTTGACCCATGGAATGACACATGTGAACCCGTTCCTTGTGAAGCAGCTTTATACAGGCATATACACGTTATGTACGCATGTATCATTATTATTATTATTCATGTATGACAAATATTGCCCCCTCACTTGATTCAACATTGAGTAAAGTAATCAAAATGTAATCAAATGTAATAAGTTATATTACTTTGAGAAAGTAATTGAAATTGAAGTTACACTACTATTACATTTTCAACAGGGTAACTTGTAATTGTAACCAGTCACATTTCCAAAGTAATCTTCCCAACAGTAAGTACAAACATAAGCAAAGATCTGGGGCCTCATGTATGAAGACTTGCGTGGACTTGCTACTAAACTCTGGCGTCCGCTAGGACCCAGAAACCGGCGTACGCAAAGAAAAATTCAGATGTCTCAAACTGTGCGAACGCCGGGACCCAAGCACCTTTCTTTTGTACATCCCAATCACCTTGGAATTGAACGCACCGGCTGGCGCACCGAACTCCTCCCTGCCCACGCCCCATTTCCTGATTGCTTTCACCTGTTCCCCATTAACTCGTCCCTGTATATATATACTCCTCTCACCCACATCACACTGCCAGATTGTCTTGCCTGCTACCTTGTGTTTTTCTAGCCTCCATGTCCATGCCTGATTTTGAAGATGCTTTGTGTTCCTTTTGAGATTTTTTGCTGAGCCTTTGGGTGATTTTTAGTTCTTCGAAAATAAAAGGACTTTTGTTTTTACCACCGCCTACGGAGTTGTGCTTTTGGGTTCAGTTCCCTGGCCTTGTCGTGACAGTACAATCTGGCCAGCATGAACCCAGCCGACTCAGAGCAATTGGCGGCCGCGGTGCACACCCTCAGATATCCCCATCGTCAGATTTAAGATGTCCACACCGTCAGATGACAAATGTCAACACTGTGAGATATCTGGGGCCTCATGTATGAAGACTTGCGTGGACTTGCTACTAAACTCTGGCGTACGCTAGGACCCAGAAACCGCCGTACGCAAAGAAAAATTCAGATGTATCAAACTGTGCGAACGCCGGGACCCAAGCACCTTTCTTTTGTACATCCCAATCACCTTGGAATTGAACGCACCGGCTGGCGCACCGAACTCCTCCCTGCCCACGCCCCTATTTACATAGGCAATCCTACTGAAATGAGGGAATTCCCCTCTCTGTGCGATCGTTCTTCGTGGAACAACAGACAAACAACAAAGGGAAAAAAAAGACATTTCACCAACTCTAAACTAGAAATACTAAGTGAAGCGGAGACGCACCAAACCATTTGATTTCGTAGCATGTCAGCAGGGATAAACATGCAGTGGTCAGCCGTAGAGGTGTTTTTAACATTTCTGAATAGACGATGATCCAGGGGAGAGCACTGACTCCTCCACCAGCTCCGCTGTCCTTGAACCGCATTTGTTTATGAATGTAGAAGTGCGTCGCGGCTCATGATTATGTGTAATATTACACACGAGTTTATTGACAGAAATAATGAACACAGGGAGTCACCAGCATTAACATAAAATCTCACGTCCCGTTTATATTCGGGGCGACTGAATGAAAGATGCCTGTGCCAGCCCCCCTCCCAATGCTGTTAGTCGGCTGCATTTGCGCTGCACGTATGATCTGAAAATTGATGGAATGAAAATGCTTCCTATTAACAAAGACAAATTCATCCTGTGATGGTACATTTATAGCAATGTGTGTACAGTCAAAAGTTCTGATTACATTAGGGAAACTGCCTCTGGCTGCAAATTGTCCCACACGGTTGGCACGGCACGGCTCAGGGTGCACTGGCACACTCCTGACCAATCGCCTATTGCCAGGAACCCCAGCGTGGACATCACCTGCGTGGGCACGGACAGCCCCTGGTTCCTCGCCGTGTAGCGCTCTACGGCCGGCCGCAGATCTGCGCACAGCTCGCCAGGAAATCTGCGCCTTCCCTGAATATTCGCTCACGTCAAGTTGCATCTTTTGCAACCATGCGAACGCTGTCATTGTTAATAGCCCTTTTCTTCACTTAACACATGCTTTTATATCCGCCCATATTATTACAAACAGGTGGATGTGTTGATTGTTCATAAGGGTGTCTGATGTGCGCATCACGCTGCTGTGGAGTTGTTTTCACATCATTGACAGTTTCCCAGTGTCACCCTGCGAGCGTCGTCAAAGGCAAGATAGCCGCAGAAACTTGCCCGGCAACACCGGGAACGAAAGTCGCTCAGTCAAATGGAACAACCAAAGGTTGTTTGACGGAATGTGGAAGGTATGCCTCAGAGAGTTTAGGGGTGGACCAGATTGGAAAACCTGATTTACAAGAAATCCTTCCTATGCTAGTTAGAGACCAAGTCTGAAGCAGGTTGTTAAGTGAGAGTCCATCCTCTGGCGGAGTGTGTGTGTGGACAACATGGAGCAGCAGAGGAAGAAGAGGATTCTTTGTATTGGACTTGTTTGTCTTGACATCGTCAACGTGGTCGAAAAGTACCCTGAAGAGGACAGTGACAGCAGGTCAGGAGCTAATGGTAACACACACGGGGGCTGACGCCACTTTCACCTCTTTCACTGGTGTCGCGCCTCTGTCCGTCCGTGGACAGGGACATGTCCCTCACATGTGGCTCTGAGGTCCATGTCCCTGTCAAAGGGTCGTCTGTCCTGACTCCTGTTGAGGGTTGGGTACACAGGAGGTCACAGCCCATCAGATTACTGAATGATTGGTTGTGAATGTTGGTCATGGACGTGATGACATCGTGCTGCTGCAGTGAGGTCATCAGCGTGTCGTTGCAGGTGTTTGTCCCAGCATTGGAGTCGAGGAGGAAACGCCTCCAACTCGTGCACGGTGCTGTCCCTGCTCGGAGCCCCCTGCAGCTTCATGGGCTCACTGTGCACTGGACCTATGGCCGAGTACGTAAGCCTCCATGATGGATGAGATTATTGTCCCTCAGTTCAATGTATGATGACGCTTAACAGCATCAGGGGACCACAATCGATGATCTTGAGGACAGAGGTCATTAAGAACTTTCTTGTGTCTAGTTTTATGTTGGAGGATTTTCAGAAGTTCCACATTGACGTGTCTCTGGTGCGTGAGCATGCTCAGTGTGTCCTTCCAGCCTCGATGGTCATCAGCAATGTGACGACAGGAAGTCGCACCATCCTGCACATGAACAGGTTCGTCTGTGGCCTTTATTTTGAAGGACAGAGTTGATGGATGATTGATTTTTATTTGGATCCATGAACAGAATCTTCTCCTCGTCGTCTGATCTGTCTGATTTGTTGTGAGATCAAAGCCAGAAACAAACCAGTAGTTTAATCAAGATTAATTTAAAATCTGAAACTTTTGGAATGATTCTATGAGAAAACTAATCTATGATGTCACTTCCTGTCAGGAACTTTCCCGACATCACAACAGCAGATTTTTCCAAAGTGGAGCTTGACCAGTTCAAGTGGATTCACTGGCAGGTGAGGAAGACAGACTCAGCTGTCCCACAGAGACACGTCAGCGTCGTCTTCGTCAACTCTTGTGTCCGCAGGGTCGAAATGCGGCCGAGCAGGTGAAGATGATCGAGAGGGTGACGAAGTACAACAGCACGTTGCCTCAGCAACAAAGGATCACTGTCTCTGTGGAGATCGAGAAGACCAGAGAGCCGCTGTACCAGCTGTTTCCTCACGGGGACGTGGTGAGCGCCGCCATTCAAATAAAACATGAGCCCGGGTGAAGGTCATGAAGGTCACTCAGGGTCTGACCGTCTGCAGGTTTTTGTCAGTAAAGACGTCGCTCGTCAGTTCGGCTTCCAGTCGGCTGAAGCTGCTGTGAGAGGACTTTATGGCCGAGTCAAAGCAGGGTGAGTGGAGGCCAGCGTCTGTCTCTGCCTGACCTGTCCCGTCTCGCTCTGACCTGTCTGTCTTTCAGGGCTGTCCTCGTCTGTGCCTGGGCAGAACAAGGAGCAGATGCTCTGGGTCCTGATGATGTCATCGTCCATTCTGAGGCATTTCCTCCTGAAACCCTGGTCGATACTCTCGGAGCTGGAGACACGTTCAACGCCGCCGTCATTTACACGCTGTCCAACGGTAGGACATTAACACTGTCCAACAGAGGGACAATAAAACTGTGTAATGGTGGGACATTAAAAGTGTCCAACAGTGTTGTTGTCCTGCTTTCATTGTCTCAGATCAGTTCTCATTTCTCAGTTCTCAATCTTTGTTCTTCTTTTCCCTTCAGTTCTTTTTTCCCAGCGTCTGGATTTTTATGGAAGGTATTCTCTATCTCATTCTGTTTCCTGTCTGTAGGGGGCAGTGTGCAGGACGCGCTGACCTTCGGCTGTAGAGTGGCTGGCAGGAAGTGTGGTTTCCAAGGCTACGACGGCATTCGTGAACATTTCACAGACGAGTGAACGCCTGCGATCTGAAACCTTTGGTGTTGATGATTCATGAGTTCAGACGACAGCTGTGTGTGAGTCACTGGTTCAAATGAGAGTTTGCTCTGAACAATTAAATCAGAAAATGAATTCAGCAATCAGTCATCAATGTTTCTCCACTGGAGGGCAGCACCTGTGACATCATCACCACTTTACTGTTTACTTATGTATTAAATAAATAAAGCTAATTAATATTTATTATAACACTGGAAAAGGTTTGTTCAAACATTCAGTCAGATTTTAATCATTTTGATCCTTTTTACGCTTTGAAGACATTTCAGTATTTAAATAAAAAAACGTTTGTTCCTTTTACTCTTCAGAATGTCATCTAATTTGACTACGTTGCCATGGTTACAGTGCACAGGCAATGATCACCAAGGTTTCCTTAAAAGTCACTCAAACCTGTACAATACAACTATCTACCATTAACTGCACTTTACTTCCTGTTTACACTGGTTACACTAACCTGAACACTCAGAAAATCAGCTCCAGTGGTGACTGGTTGCCATAATACCACTACATGTGCGTGTTAGACATCTGGCTCGGTCTCACTGCTTCCTGATATCATTTCTCTGAGGCCTTTGCTGAAGTGCAGGTTGGCTCCAATCACGATGAAGCCCTGAAGAACACAGGAAGCAGTGGTCACTGATGGGATGGACCAATCATGTGCTGGCAGCTCATTCTGTCAGATCACACTGTACGACTCACATTGTGATATTCCACCACCTCCTCTATGAAATCCATTCCAGCAGCCAGAGGAATCTGGACACCTCGCTTGGTCCAGTCTGAACACACACACACACACACACACACACAGTTAGTGTTTGAGAGTATTATTAGATTCATGGTCTCCAACTGATGGATAATTTTCTTACTGTTGATCAAAGGAACCACAGACATCTGTAGCATGGTCTTGAGAGGAGCCTGCAGGGGAATCAACTGACAGACACACAGACAGGTGGGGAGACAGGACAGACACACAGGCAGACAGACAGGTTGACTGTGGCTGTAAATCGATTAACAGAAATAAATCAGTTCATATTTGGAATCAACTTACAGCCAGAGACTCCAGAGCAGATTGATTAGAGAAGATTTTAAACCTGAGACAGAAGGAAATACAAGTGTGAGTCATATCCAGTTTCAAAATTAAAGCCTCAGCATACGTGTGTGTATGTGTGTGTACCTGCGGAGGTCAGCGTGGACAGCGAGACGTTTTTTTTTCATAGAAACTTTGGCGTTAAACTTTGCTTCCTGTCGAGGCAGAAAATGTAAACATGAATGGATAGTGTGTGTGTGTGTGTATGTGTGTGAGTGTGTGTGTGTGTGTGTGTGTGTGTGTGTGTGTGTGTGTGTGCAGTACCATGGTCAAGCTGCTGAGTTGGACCGGAGGCTGACCTGGAGGCAGCACCATCACCTTCACGACAGCCTTCATGTCGACCGTTGCTCCCGACGTCTTAATGGAGGTTTTTGGAGGTGCGTTGACGGCAAGTTGAAGTGACAGCGGAGCCTCCATCAGAGCCGGGTTCTACACAGGAAAACATCAGAGGGAAGCGGTTGTTCGGCACCTATTCCACCTCCCTATGAATCATTAACAGATAGCTGGAGTTTCCTCTGGAGACCTCAAACTTTTCATGGTCTCTGCTGTGTTCACTCACCAGCATCATGATGGCTCCAAAGTAAGTGGTTCTCAACAGCATCTCCAGATCTTTAGACATCTGGAAGATAGACACACACGAAGATCACTGGGAGAAATCTGTTTTCAGGGTCTGTGGTGGTGTATGGTGGTTTATTGTGGTTTCAGGGTCTGTGGTGTTTATTGTGGTTTCAGGGTCTGTGGTGGTTTATGGTGGTTTCAGGGTCTGTGGTGGTTTATGGTGGTTTCAGGGTCTGTGGTGGTGTATGGTGGTGTATGGTGGTTTCAGGGTCTGTGGTGGTTTATGGTGGTTTTAGGGTCTGTGGTGGTGTATGGTGGTTTCAGGGTCTGTGGTGGTGTATGGTGGTGTATGGTGGTTTCAGGGTCTGTGGTGGTTTATGGTGGTTTTAGGGTCTGTGGCGGTGTATGGTGGTGTATGGTGGTTTCAGGGTCTGTGGTGGTTTATGGTGGTTTTAGGGTCTGTGGTGGTTTATGGTGGTTTCAGGGTCTGTGGTGGTGTATGGTGGTGTATGGTGGTTTCAGGGTCTGTGGTGGTTTATGGTGGTTTTAGGGTCCGTGGTAGTTTATGGTGGTTTTAGGGTCTGTGGAGTTTGTCACCTTCTCATTGACAATGTGCATCTGGAAGACTCCTGCTTTGTAGTACGCAAACATTCCACTGTCGAAGAAGAACTCAGAGAGAGCGAGGTAAACCATCCGGTCATAGTCTCTAAGGACCGGGTCGGGAGCGTTGTTCACCACAGTGTCGTTCGGATCACTCAGCTCGAAAAACATCCCCTGAAGACAAAAGACATCCGTGTTGTGGTCACACCATCACAGGACATAAAGACTGTAATGAAACAGAACATGGACGACGTCTCACCCTGAAGTTCATGTCAAGGCTCCTGGATGTCACCAATGGATCATCAATCAGAGAATAATCAATTCCAATAAACCGATCGACTTCCGTCTTCACAGGGATCGTCTCCAACATTGAGTTAACCTGAACCAGAGCAGCATGGTCCAAAGCTGGACAGATCTGAGAGACAGACAGATGAGAGAGACAGGTCAGAGACAGGTCAGAGACAGGTCAGAGACAGATCAGAGACAGACAGGTAACAGACCTTTTGATTAAGCATGAAGCGCATCCCTGTGGTCAGAAAAGTTGCCAGGAAGTGATAAACTCTCCTGAAAATGGAAAAGACGACAGAGCTTTCTGAGTCACTCACTGGAGGATTACGTGACCTCAGGTGTTTCTGTGAATCGTAACGTCGTCAGTGCTGTACCCGAGCGTTCCGCCGAACTTTGCTCTCATTTTGGAAATCCTGGCATCGCAGGTGATGTTGCTGATCTTCAGCCGCCCTACATCGTCTCGAATCAGAGTCAGCGCCGCGTTGATGTTCGTGCCCTCGGCCGACGCGTTGATGTTTCCTGTGTCGTAGCTGAAACACGTTGCTCGTGATTGTCACAAACAAGACGTGACGAGGCAACAAAGCTTTGTGTCAAAATGTAGTGAGAACTCACAAGAACCAGTAAAGGATCCGTCGGTGGAAACTGAGGGTGATAGACGAGTTCTGGACATCGAACAACAAACCGACCTCAGGGATGAATCGGAGCTCTGTGTGAGTCAGGTTCAGCTCTGTGATCTTCACACTGGTGACACATAAACAGAGACGGTGAATGCAGGATTCAACACGGCACAGGCTGCTGTGGTGCCACAAGCTCTTACTCAGTGATGTTGTACTGGAAGCGTCCGTCTTTGCCGCTCATCTCCGGCATGCTGATGTTACCGAGCTCCTCTTCGACAAACCGGAGCGTCTCAGACTTCACTGAAAAGACAAAACAAAAGAACCCTGAGGCACATCACATGAGAGAGCAGTCACATCTGACATCATCAGCCCCCCCCCCCAATCAGGACACGATGGTCTGGTCTGGGCCCGGCTCCACCTGCGCAGGTAAGTGACAGCTGTGTTTACATTATCCAGTGTACTCACGCATCTCCAGCCCTCTGTCTGTGATGCGGATTTTGCAGCCAGCAGGTTCTGCGGCAGCCATGATGGATGACACCAAAGACATGGTGAGGAGGAGGGGCAATAGACAGGAAGTCATCCTGAACATGTCCACCTGACACACAGGACAAAAGACTGACAATGAAAGCAGGAACATCAGGTGGGCCCAGAGATCCAGATCACCATGCTTTCTCCAGACCCCAGTCCAGCTGGCCGACAGACTTCCTGCCCAAATGTCCACAAACTGTCCTTCGGGACACAGAGGACAGAGTGAACAGTTTGATCTGTTTTTCCTCCTCCTTCAGCTGTTGTCCATAAACAGTTCAAGTTGAGCTGCTGTAACATCTGTTTCACACACACACACACACACACACACACATTAATCATCAGGTCGTGGGCCTTTGAAGAGAAGCCCTCACTAATCCAGATGTCCAGGAACACACATTCTCTCTAATCTGTGTGTAATCACAGCTCGCCGACGGCAGCCAATCAGCATCGAGCTGCTGCAGCCACATCTGGACATCTGCTAACCGCAAACTGCTAACTGCTAACCTTTCATCATGAAGAACCCGCGTTTCAAAGGGAAGAGATTTCACGGACACGTCAGCCTGGGGGGGGGTAGGGTGTCAGGTCCTGGCTAGCTGAAGCATGCTAACTGAGGCAGGGGTCCAGCACCTGACAGTGAATCATTGGAAAACTTTAAAGAGCTCATTGGTTGAGCCATGACTTCCTGTCAACGCCTCCTGAGCGTAGCACTGGATCCCATTCATCAATAAAACAACCTATTGTCATGGCAACGCTAACAGTCAGCAACAGCAACACGTTGCTCAACAAAAAACAGCTGGAAACGTTCAGTGACTCATCCGTCGACTCTTCTTGGAAAGTCAGAACTTTTCTGGAACCTGAAACAGAGACATTGAGCACCAAGTCCAACACAGGAGGTTACAGATAAAAAGTTAAAATGACCTGACTTCATCATGTAGGCATTTTCATCGCTACATGATGCTATATATCTGTCTAATGATAATGAATAGTTCCTAATGTCTCAGTGTGTCTTCTCAGTAAAGTGACAGAAACAGATTAAACTCACAGATCAGTCGAGTTGAGGACGAGTTCAGACCTGATGCTGCTGTGGTCGATGAGTTTTGATCCCCCGCTCTCCTCTCTTCCTTCCTTTCTCTCTCTCTCTCTCTCTCTCCCTCTCTCCTCCTTCACCCCTCCGTGGGAGTAGAGTAGGAGTGTACCTCTGTTTCTGCTCTCTCATCTTTGGGAGGTTTTGTTTAGTTTAGCGGAAAGTGTGTGTGCGCGTGTGTGCGTGCGTGCGTGCGTGTAAGAGGAAGAAAGAAGAACAACACAGAAAGCGAGAGAAAGTGAGATCGCGTCATTGTTGTTTGTAATATTCGTGTTTATTTGGTTTGAGCTTGTTTCTAATCTTGTTTCAATAAAGCTAATTTAAAAAACAGACTGTGAACCGGAAACACACTCTACTCTCTTCCTGTTTCCGCCACGTGTGTGTGTGTACAGAGAGCAACACTAACCCAGCCTGTTAACTAGTTAGAGCCTGCGATTTACCCACATATCGCCCCGGTACCGCAGCGGCCCGCCATGTTGAAACACCTGGGTCTGATCGGGACCATCCGGGACGAGGACCAGAGTCCGGAGGAGCCCGACTCCGAGTCCGACCAGGAGGTGAGCGAATCCCGTCACACAGCTGAGGCTCTCCCCAGAGTAAGGAGCCGTGGAGGCCGTGGGAGTTGAACCAGAGTCCGGGTGGAAAACTGTAGATTTACCGCCGATCGTTTGAAAGGTTTTTAACGTAACAAAAAAATAATATACGAAGTGAGTCAGATGTGACAGTTGATGAATTTCAAGATTCTTCAAACTTTCAGTCTTTAAAAGGCCAAAACAAATCCATAGTAATTACTATAGAACATTAACGTGAGGATGGTTAATCATTCTGTCTCTAACCATCTCTGTGTTTCAGGAGGAGAGAATCATCCTGAACAGGAAGAAGAAGTTTGGGACGTTGGGGTCCAGAGATTTTAATAGTAGTTTTGATTTTGCCGAGCGAGACCCCCTGAACCCAGACGATGACTGGGCAATGGCTGACGTCATCAAACAGCTGAAGAAGAAGGTTTGTTGATGTGGAGCTGATCGTAGTACGCGCTGTGGGATCTGTTCATGTGCTCCTGGTTTGGTTCATTTATTTTTTATTATGTATTAACATTGGTCTGTTTTCTGTGCAGAGAGTCGTGACGACCCTGGATCAGAAAATAGAGAAAATCAGAAAGAAGAGAAAAGCTGAGGTGGGCTCTCAGGTTCTACTACCTGTCTGGCCAGGTTATACTTCCTGTCATGAAGCTGTAGCTTGTTTTGATGTGCAGGAGAAATGCTCTCAGGGTGAAGGTGATGAAGGTCCTGCTGTGAAAAACCAGGAGGTTCAAGCTGAGAGAGAGGAGGAGGAGGAGGAGGAGGAGGAGGACGATGACGACGAGGGGAATGAAGATGATGAAGATGAATTTGACTCCAGTGATGAAGAAATTCTAACCAAATCTGGTGAGTTTGTCTTTTATTTTGCAATTTGACAAGAAGAAATAAAGTTTATGTAAAATTATTATTTTGATGAGTTCCTTCCTGATTCCTGTCAGACACCCTGAGAGACAAAGAAAAACGTGGGCGGAAGAGGAAGACGGGCACAGAGGTGATGGCAACAAGCTGATGGTGTCACAGCTGGACGCACCTGAATAACGTGCTAACGTCTGTATGTGTGTTCAGGCCGCAGATTCGTACTCCGAGGACGCGTCTCAGTACGACGATCAGCTGATGTTCGATAACATGAACCTGTCCAGACCCATCCTGAAGGTAAGGATGAGGGCGGGGCCTGTGCCAGCTCAGCTGGCAGCTTCTTGGGTTCCAGTGGAAGAACCGTGCTCAGCTCTTCCACAGTCACGTGTCCACTAGGGGTCGCTGCAGTAGGGCCTCTGGTTTCTTTGACTTCCTGCTGTGTCTCTGCAGGCCGTCACAGCTTTGGGTTTCAAGCTCCCGACTCCCATTCAGAAGGCCTGTGTTCCTGTGGGCTTGCTGGGCAGAGACCTCTGCGCCTGTGCCGCCACTGGGACAGGTAACCAGTGGAACCAGTTCATCTCAATGGGCCCAGTTCACCACACTGGTACTGTGCACCTTCATGACATGTTCTGTCCTCAGGGAAGACAGCTGCCTTCATGCTGCCAGTGTTGGAGCGTCTGGTTTACAAGCCGAGAACATCCCAGGTGACCCGGGTCCTGGTTCTTGTTCCCACCAGGGAGCTGGGTATCCAGGTTCACTCTGTGGCCCGCCAGCTGGCCCAGTTCACCTCCATCACCACCTGCCTGACTGTTGGTACGACCCATTACTGACCTGTGTTTGGTTCCATCTCAGGACTCGGGTGACCTTTCTTGGTTTTGTCTCCAGGTGGTTTGGACCTGAAGTCGCAGGAGGCGGCGTTGAGGGCGGGGCCAGATGTCCTGATCGCTACACCTGGTCGACTGATCGACCACCTCCACAACACACCAAGCTTCGAGCTCTCTCACATTGAGATCCTGATCCTGGATGAAGCCGACCGGTAACACTGACGCGTGCTCTAGTGCGTTTGCTTGAGAGGCGGGGCCTCTGACTGTGTGCTCGTGCCGCAGGATGTTGGACGAGTACTTCGAGGAGCAGATGAAGGAGATCATCAGGCTGTGCTCCTACAACAGGCAGACCATGTTGTTCTCTGCCACCATGACTGACGAGGTACACTCTGTCATGTGACCTGCGTCCCCAGGTGTGTGTGTCTCCAGGTTCTTCACTGTTTGTCATGTGACCCTCATTTCCAGGTGAAAGACCTGGCGGCAGTGTCGCTGAAGGAGCCAGTCAGGATCTTTGTGAACAGCAACACTGATGTGGCCCCGTTCCTGCGGCAGGAGTTTGTCAGAATCCGACCGAACAGGGAGGGTGACCGCGAGGCCGTGGTGTCCGGTAGGTGCTCAGGTCGTACGCCATACCACAGCGACAGGCTCAGGCTCTCCCACTGATGCCTGTTTGTTGTGGTAGCTCTTCTGACCCGGACATTCCAGGATCACGTGATGGTGTTCACCCAGACCAGGAAACAGGCTCACAGGCTCCACATCCTGCTGGGCCTGATGGGACTGAAGGTGGGAGAACTTCATGGAGAACTCAGCCAGAGCCAGAGGCTGGAGAACCTCAGGTACACGCCGCCCTCATAGATTCAGACACAGTGACGACTGCAGCAACACGACAAACAATGAACAATTCCATCGCCATGTGACTCAACATGCTAATGCTAACATGTTTACATGCCCAAGCTAGTGGGCTAATGCTAGCATCATTTTGAGAAGGGTTAAGAATGCTCCATGTCGTGTTTTATCCTCCATCTGATGGTCAGTCTGAAGGTCACGAAGAGACAGGCTGTGCTCAGCATTGGCAGCAACAAGTGGACTTTCTGTTTAACCTTCAACTTCCTGTCATATGGACAAGCCTCCATTTACTCCTCAGTATTCCTCCCGAGGCTCTGAAATGGTCTCTTCCATGAGTGTTCCTCTCGGCTCCTGTTCCCAGGCGTTTTAAAGATGAACAGATTGACATCTTGGTGGCAACAGACGTGGCAGCCAGAGGTTTGGACATCAGCGGAGTGAAGACAGTGAGTGTCAAACTTGTTTTTATTCAGGAAAACCAACAGGTTCTACTGGGGAACCAGTACGTTCCTTTAGAATCCAAGCTGCAGTCACATGGTTAGTTTACCTGTCACCGTGATGTAATTTACTGACGGCTCAGATTTAAACTCTTTCTGTCTCGCAGGTGATAAACTTCACTATGCCGTCCACAGTCAAACATTACGTCCACCGTGTTGGTCGGACAGCGAGAGCTGGCCGCTCTGGACGTTCCGTGTCTCTGGTGGGAGAGTCTGAGAGGAGGATGTTGAAGGAAGTGGTGAAATCAGCCAAGAACAGTGTGAAGGCTCGAGTCCTGCCGCCAGGTACACTCACCCGAGTCCAAGAAATAGAAGTCTCTGAGGTGAGCTGCGACTCACTCTCTGTGTGTCTCTCGCCCAGAGGTGATCCTTAAGTTCAGAGACTTGATCTCAAAAATCGAAAAAGACGTTGGAGCTGTGATGAAGCTGGAGAGAGAGGAGCGAGAGCTGGCTGCATCTGAGGCCAAGGTACAGCTCACCTGAAGACAGAAGGTTCTCTCTCTTGATTGATGATTGATTGTGTGTGTGTGTGTGTGTGTGTGTGTGTGTGTAGCTGAGTGTGGCTCAGAAACGTCTTGATGGCTCCGCCTCTTCCTGCCAATCCCAGAGAGTTTGGTTTCAAACTGAACAAGAGAGAAAACAGAGTCGTGGTGAGTATGAGTCCTTGTTGCTGTTCAGTCTTCAGTACTCTGTGTAGTATTGTGCAGTACTTATACTTCTGTGGTCTTCAGTGTCTAAAGCTCTGCAGGAGTTTGACTTTGCCCTCAGAGGAAAAAAGAAGAGACAGAAGTTCCTGAAAGACGGAAAGAAGAAAGACCTCACGGTAAAAATCTAACAACATAACAATGATTAAATGAGTATTGATGTCTCATCGTCCTCGTGTCTCTCAGCCCGAGGAGCGCGCTCAGTTTGAGATCTTAAAGGCTCAGATGTTTGCTGAGCGAGCCGCCAAGAGAGAGAGGCGCCCGAAGAGAGCGAGAGCGATGGCGGAGGAAGATGCTCCGATCAGAGGTCAGGAGTATAAACACAGATACACAGCTTCCTATTTGTCTTATTATTCATCAGGAAGTGATGTCACTGACCTGAGCATCTCTGTGTAGCAGCCAATCAGAAGCCTGGGAAAGGAGGCAGGAAGTCGGCCTTCGATAAAGAACTGACCAACACGAGCGGAAAGAGCCTGAAACACTACAGAGCTGGGTGAGACTGTCTGACTCTACCTCATCAGTCCCACCTGTCTCACCTGTCTCACCTGTCTCACCTGTCTCACCTGTCTCTCCTGTCTCACCTGTCTCTCCTGTCTCACCCACATACAGACCATCTTTTGAGGACAGGAAGCGGTTAGGTATGGACAGGAAGCGTTCTGGTGGCTCCAGGTGAGTTTTACATTACATTGTTCCTCCCACTTCAAGGATTCCCATAATACACTGAGCAGTACATCCCATAATGCACTGTCCCTCCATCAGATACAAGAAGAAGAAGTGACAGACAAGATGGCCACCTTCTGGCTAAATATTTTGATATGAAATGAAGCAGTGACATCTGTAACCAAGGAATAAAGGTTTATTGTGGTTAACATGTGTTTGAAGTGATTTTTTAGACCAACCATATTTTAAACACAACATTCTACAGGACCAAGAGAAAAATTAAACTAAAATAAGTGTTTTTCTGTAAAAGCTAAAAAAGTGTTTGGTGGTGATGTTAACATGGATACGGGAGATGCTGCCTTTTATTATAATATGTTTATGATGTAATGAGCCTAAAAGTGAGTCACTTGCATCAGCCAATCACAGTGGAGCTCAGGGGACGCACAGCCCCTGCTGGACAGATTCTGTAACGGACTCAGAATCAGAAACAGCTTTATTGGCCCAGTACGTGTTAACATACAAGGAATTTGTTCCGGCAGATCTTGACTCTTAGAGATTTGTAAGAATAAAGTAGTTGAAGGAGAAGAAGGGGAAAAAAAGAGTGAAGAAATACATCTACACAATAAATATAAATATATGCATATACACACCATGGAATAAAGAGACTAGGCTGCAGTTGCTCAAATCCAGCAGTGAAAAGGATGGTATCTTACTCCAGTAATCCAGTTGAGTGGACTCAGCGTTCAGAGCTCAACAGGGTAATGGCAGAGGGATAGAAGCTGTTTTTGAATCTGGAGGTTCTGGTGCGTTGGTCTCTGTAGCGCCTAACAGAGGGGAGAGTGGAGAACAGAAAAGATCCAGGATGAGTGGCGTCTCTGAGGATGTTCCCTGCCCTCTTCCTGGTCCTGGACACCAAACAGTTCCTGGATTGAGGTCAAGGAGGCTCCGATAATCCGATCTGCAGTTCTAACAGTCCGCTGAAGTCTCTTCCTGTCATGCTGTGTGGCTGCTGCAAACCAAGTTGCCCTTCTCAAACCTGCAGTAGAAGTTGCTGAGGTCGTTCACCAGGTCGTTGTTGGACACGATGCGGGGGGAGGGTTTCCTGTAGTTGGTGATGTCTCTCAGGCCTCTCCACACTGAAGCTTAAAACTTCTCAGCGTAGCTCCCGGTCCCCGCTCCTCAATGTTTCCTCCTTGGTCTGGCGGAGCTTGTGTAGTCTGGTGGTGAACCATGGTTTATCGTTGGGGAATGTCTGGTGGGTCGTGGTTTCTTCACAGAAACTGATGTAAGCTGTCACTGTGTCTGTCAGTTCATCTAGGTTGTTGTTGGCAGCTTCAAAGACACTCCAGTCAGAACAGTCCTGTAATTCCTGCTTCACCTCACTGGTCCACTTCTTCACTGTCTTCACCACAGGCTTAGCGGTCTTAAGTCTTTGCCTGTAGGATGGAATGAGATGGACCAGGCAGTGGTCAGAGTGTCCCAAAGCTGCTCTGGGGACAGAGTGATAAGCGTCTTTGATGGTGGTGTAACAGTGGTCCAGAGTGTTGCAGTCTCTGGTGGGACAGCTGATGTGTTGCTCGAACTTCGGCAGTTTGTGGTTTAATTTCGCTCTGTTCAAGTCCCCCATGACGATAAAGAGCGAGTCCGGGTGTTTGGCTTCCAAGCCGTTAATTTGCTCAGTGAGAGTCTGCAGCGCCTCACTCATGTTGCCATGGGGAGGCATGTAAACACCGGCCATGATGAATGAGGAAAACTCCCGCGGTGAATAGAACGGCTTACAGTTTATGAATAGTGACTCCAGATTCGGACAACAATGTTGTGACAGCACTGTGACAGATGTGCACCAACCCTCGTTTATATAGAAGCATATTCCACCGCCCTTGGATTGCCCCGGCAGCTCTGTGTCGCGGTCCGTGCGAAGGAGGGAGAAGCCAGGCAGATGTAACGCGGCATCTGGGACAGCTTCGCTGGAACATTATTGTTATACTAACATTCCTGCTGAGATTATCGATTCTAATACAATGAAAGGTTTGGTGATTACACTTTATATATTCATGTCATTATTTGTGTTGAGCCCTATCTATGTCAATGTCATTTAAAGCCCCTCCCACTGAGTGTCACAGCTTAACAAATGTAACTAGGCACCAGGACCATCAGGATGTATGAGGACATTAGCTGTCATGAGCTTAACAAGCTATCGCATGGAAGTTAGACGGAGACTCCAAAATAAAAGTCCTGAACAGGAAGTCTGTCGTCATGGTGACGTGTTGACCTTTCGTGGAACCGTTTTGGACTGAGGGGAATAAATGGATCAGTGATCTTCTGATACTTCATTCTCAGCTGGTGCTGAAGTCTCTGATGGTCTCATTCACATTGTAGAGGTTCTGTAGTTTCTGCTGGTTCTGCTCCAGTTTGCCTCTAGCTCTACTTAGTTCCGGTCCAGGCCGGGTCCAAGTGTGGTGATGGGGCACAGAACTCGGAGTCGGAGTCCGACTCGCCCTCAGCGATGTAGGGGTGGACGGCAGCACAGAGGGCGGAGCTTTCGCCTCCTCGCTGGTCCAGGCTGGAGTAGAAGCCGTTGTTGAGGAAGTCCAGGTTCTCTCTGGACTGAGAGATGGAGAACCCACTGAAGGAGCGCTCCAGCTCCTCATGGTCAACAGATGGGATAGAGACAGATGTCTCACTTTTCAGCTTCACCTCCTCCCCTCCCCCCGTGGTCCCTTTGACCCCCTCCCCCCTCCTCTCTGCTCGCTCTCCCGTGCTTTGCCGGTTCGACCTGTTGCTGCTGTGTCTCTCTCCGGCCGGAGGAGGTGGAAGACGAACCAGTGAGCCATCTCCTAAAGGACTTGGTGTGTTGCCGTGGCTGCACTGGGGAGGGGGAGGGGCCTGTTGAGGAGCCTGCTGGGAGCTGATTGGCTGCCAGGAGGTCGAGGGAGGGCACATGGGGGCACTGTAGTTCCTGTGGGCCGTGGAGCTGCTGGAGCGGACCATCTTAGTCTCATGATGAGTCTTCTCTGCATGGTCACTAGGCAACACCCTGCACGGCACACAAACAATGTGAACAAGTGTGGTTCTGGTCCGACACTGTGATGTGGTCTTCAGGAATCAGGGACACTTACTGCAGGATCTTGGGGACGGACTGGCTCTTCTCCAGCTGGTCCACTGGACTGTGGTAGGGTGGAGCTGGGTCCGGCTCCTTGGAACCAAAGTAGGCGTCGGTCTCAGCCTGAGGGATTCCCATTCGCTGGATGTAGAGGTTCACCAGGAAGTCCAACTTTCTCTCCATGGATAGCACCTGCGGGACACATGAGGACCAACCACATCAAAGCTGAAGCAGAGAAATGTGTGCAGCTCCACCCACTGGTCGTCACTGTTCACCTGCTTCTCCACCTTCCCCAACCGTCCCATCATGCTCGGGTCCTCAGGAAGTTCCTCACTGGTTGCCTTGGGACGGTCCTTGTCTGCAGTGGGCGTTCCTCTGCCGATGATTTGATCCACTCTGCCGATCGGGACACAGAGTGCTGAAACTAAATCCGTGACCGGAAACAGAACCTGCAGCCGCCTCCGAGGTCAAAGTCTCACCTGGACTGGAGGTTCTTGATTCGGGCAAGCATGTCCAGGTGGCCAGCCGAATACTGCTCGATGACGTCCATGACGTCATAAGGACGAAGACTTTCCTTAAACTTCCTTTTGGACACCATGAAGCGCATGATGCTGGACAGAGGAAACAGGAAGTCAGCTGGGACTGTGAGGACCCCTGCTGGCAGGTGGTGTTCAGCAGGTGTCCACTGGTCTCTGTGGACTACATTCACACACGGACCAGACCCAGAACACGTTAAAGGTGAACTTAAATCATCGTCTCCAAGACACAGAAGACCTGGATGAAATGTTCTGATTAAGACAGAAGTTCTAACACCTCTAGATGTCACTGCACTCAAACCATCTGGACCGGTACCAGTGATTAGGGCGATTTTGTGTGCGCACACGTCACACAGGTTCTTTTAAACTCTTTTAAAACAGCTCATCACTCTGAAATGTTCTGGTTCCGATCCAATGTTCTCAAGTTGACGAGTCACATGTTTGATCGGTTCTTCTCTCAGGCTGAAGCTCAACAACAAAACACAGCGGTTCTATTATTCCTCTGATGAACTAAGAGTCCTGGCTCTTTAGACTGAATCCACGTTCTGAACTCATCCAGAATCTGAACACCCGGCTCATCAGGGAAGAACCAACGGATCGGAGCAGCAACAAGAAACGAGCTGTGGACACCAACATTGAGAAGAATAAAGGATGTCTGACCACACGGCATGAGGGGAGGAGCAACACAACAGAAAACAATGACCCTAACTGGACATCACACTAACTCTTACCCAACAGCTGATGGTGACCTTTGACCCTGGGTGAGCACAAACCAATAAAAAAACGTAAACAATAATGTGAATAAAAATGATCCAGAATAAGAGCAAATAAAGGTGAGAAAGCGATGACGACTAAGGAGCAGAGAACCACACAAAAGTAAACTCGTACCAGATGGCTCTGATGGTGACCTTTATCCCCGGGGTCAGATCCTGGGGGACAAACTCACAGTGGCAGCTCTTGTTGTCGTCAGCCATGTCTTCTCCTGGCAGGCTGGCGTCTGGAACCAACGACATAATCAAAGTCACTCAGCGCCCCTACCTGTCCCTGATGGACCAACACTGTCTAACAGGAACATGTGACCCCTGACCTACTGTCCTCCGAAAACCTGAACCAGTGAGTGTGTGTGTGTGTGTGAGCTGACCTGGGGAGCTCTTCTGCCTGAACTCTTCATCCTGCATCTCAATGAGCACTACAGGAGGAGACAGAGGAGACACGAGCCATCACCATCACTGAGCCTAGCTTAGCACGAAGACCGCACACAGGAAGAGACCATATCACTTCCTGTTGTCAGAGGAAGTTTACACGTTTTGATGCTGAGGCAGCAGCGACGGCTAACTGTAAACCAGTATGAACCAGTCAGCTCTAAACCAGTCCAAACCAGTTGTCCCAGATGATGTGATTTGCTGTTTCCTCTTTTCACTATCTCCTTGTCTCCTCTGTTAAATCGTATTTTTACAAACTGATCTTAAATGTAAACACCAGCTCAGGGACGTTTGACATTGTTCTAAAGTCGGGTGTGTTCGAGCCGGTGGGCACTTCTGATTGGCTGCACCCAGCTCATTGTACCTTCCGAGTTCTGGCGGGACGCAGCTCCTCGGATCCTGAAGGCCTGTCTGGTTCTGCTGCGTTCTCCAAAGCTCCAACTCTTTGGGACCTTGCTGGGACTCTCCTCCAGACACGGCTCCATGCTGGGGGACCGTCGCAGGGCCTGGACTCCCCCTGGACCACCAGGGCCCACAGGAACTCCAGGGCCCCCGCCAGGAACGGCGGCAGGGCCAACTGTGGGAACGACTCCAGAAGGGAGGCGGGGTCAGTACCATAGTTACCAAGCCAGTCCTGACAGGGTCATTCTCCAAAGCTCCTCCAGTCTCACCGTGTTGGGGGGAACCTTTCCCTTTGCTTCCCGAGCTGCGGGGGGACGAGAAGACCCTCTCCTTCAGGCTGACCTTCTGACTGCACAAAGAATTAACAGTTTGACCGACATGTGATCAGCTGACGATGATGTCACCCATTGACCTGAGCTGAACCTGCAGGCCAATGATGAAACCGTGCTGCCCATGCAGGCGTCTGCGCCACGGCTCTGGGACGCAAACATCAACGACTGTTTCTGCCTCAGACGAACGACGGTCACTAACGGTGACCACTCAGGGTTCCTGGGTTCTCCGAATGATTTCAGGACCGGTTCTGACAAAGACACCAGACATGAAAATGAAGCTGGACACTGACCTGGGGGACGGTTCAGGCTGGACGTCCTTCCTGTGCAGATACAGGTGAAGACTGTCACTAATAAATTAAACTTCACTGTCGTTATTGCTCTGATGGTTTTGTAGTTCTTGATGCAGTACTCTGTGTATTTGCTGTAGCAGTACTTGGAACACATCCTAACCTGAACGAGAGTCCTGATTTGTTCTTGAGGTTCCTCAGTAAATCCAGCTGATTGAGAGGAGGAATCAACCTGAGACACAGAGAGGACGATTTGATCAAAGAGACCGCCAGCTGAGAGACAGATGGGTGAGATGGACACACCTGTACATCGGGACAGACACCGTCCTCTCGTAGTAATCCCAGGTGGAAGACAGATCAGTTCGGCTCAGGTTTGTGGCGTAAACTCTCCACGCCGCCTGGGGACAGACAGATGCTGAGAGACAGGAAGAGCCTGAACAGCTTTTCAAAGATAAAGCCCATCCATGACGAGCTGCGGGACCAGGTGTGAGCTCACCTGGATGAGTCCGGCTGCTGGGTTCCGCCTCTTCTCAAAGTGCTTCTGTCGGTGCTGCTCCTGGACTTTCAGAGCAAAGCCAGAGCCCAGGATCCCCTTAGGACACACACAGGACCCACAGGCCAGGTGTATAAGGGCCAGGTGGACGTCTGAGTGGACCTGTCTCAGGTCTACTCAGGTAATGACTGGAGGGACTTACTGCTGGCAGAGCGAAGAAGGACACTCCGATCAGGGTGAAGGTCGCAGCCAGGAGACGTCCGTTCCAGGTGATGGGGAACTTATCTCCATAACCGATGGTTGTCAAGGTGATCTGAAGAAGACAGAGAAAGACCAATCAGATCGCCCAAACCTCAAAACAATGTGGGAACCACTGAGTGGCAGTCTCACCAGTCCCCACCAGAGGGCGTCAGCATACGTCTCAAACTGTTCATTATCTTCTTTTTCTGCCAAATAGACGAGGAAACTGGCCAGAATGAGACACAGGAAGCCGATGTACCAGGCTGTGATCAGCTCCTGTAGGGGGGCGACAGAGACACGTGACCCAGGCAATCCAAAACGTCACTGAAGGCAATGATCACCAGTGGAAGCATAAATCCTCACTGGCAGCACCACATCTGGGCGGTCGGTCGGATAAACACGCACGCACACACACTCACACACACACACCTTGCTGTGGGCATACACCACTGATCCGAGCAATTTCCAGGTCCCCCCTCGTCGGTCCATGCGGATCATCCTGAGGATCTGAAGGAACCGAAGAGAGCGAATGGCCGAAGTGGCGAAGACGTTCCCCTGAGTCCCCGCCGCCAAGACGGAGATGGACGCTATCAGCACCATAATGTCTGAAAGACAGACAGAGGGACGTGAGACCTGCTGTCCTGCCCCTGAACGTTTCTCCGTCGTAGCTGGACTCACCGATGACGCAGAAGGGTTTTCTGGCGAACTTGAGGCGTCCTCTCCATCCTCTGAATCGACAGCAGCAGCCGGCAGCCCAGATCCTCACCATGTACTCCACCCCGAACACCACGATGGTCACCACTTCCTGCAGCACGACAATGACACGCCGTTGTTGGGCAAACAGTGATCAACCTCTGACCTCCGAGCAGTGGGATAAAGTGTTTTTACCAGGATGTAAAGAGCGTCCTCCGAACTCTTTTCGTACTCCTTGATGGTGGAGAAGACGGACAGAACCAAACAGGAGAACACCAGCAGGAACCTGAAAACAAAACAGCACGCCGACCCTTCATTTCCAGGGGAATATTACAACTGCAACACCTGATCTCTGTTCTTCCTGGAAACTGACGAGTGACTTCGTCTCTGAGAGTCACTCAAGTTTCCTGTTTCTGACTTTTACATTTCCTGTGAGGGCAGTGAGAGGACAGGTGTTAGGAGGTAAGGACAGTGTGAGGACATATGTTAAGAGGTGAGGACAGTGTGAGGACAGGTGAGAGGACGGGTGTTTACACGTAGGCATGGTAGATGAAGGCCCATCCTCGAGGCCTCTCCAAGACGTTGTATAGGAAGTTCTGCAGTCGTCTGTAGAAAGCGTTTCTTTTCGGGGGTTTCTTTCCTCCAGACACGCTGCTGCGCTGCCGCCGTGGTCCCTCCTCCGCACCTGGACAGAGACAGACGGGTTATGCCCCCTCAGGTTGAATAGCATTAATAATGCAGCTTCATGCTAACTACAGTGTGCCAACTTTAGCCTGGAAACAAAAATGGATGACACATGTCCCCTTCCTCCAAACATGACGCTGACATCATGTGGGGATGACATCATTTACAGTCAGGGTCTGTGCAGTAGCTGTAAAGGTCCTGCCTACACACTTTCTGACAAGTGTCAGGTTTTAAGCAATTAAAAAAAATTAACAACCTGAACAAACATCAAAGAGATCAGAGCGAGCGGAAAAGACGTCTGATTATTCGGTTTGTCCCGTCTGCTAACATGGAGGAGGAGGAGGGGCTAATCGGCCCGATACCAGGGGGCGGCCATGATTTATTATTTTTGGGAGCCAACATTACTGAACTTCAATTAGCTTTTTCATTTATGACACACGCACACTGACACACGCGCAAACATGCACGCTCACCTGATATGAGCAGAGCTCCGTCCCTGGACTCGGGGCCTCCAGCCTCCAGCCCCACAAAGCCGACCTTCAGCTTCTTCTGGTCGGTCTGCGCCTCGGGGAACATCACGCCGTTCCGGGAGCTCTGCACCATGACCGAACCGCCGAGCTGCAGCTGTAGAGTCAGGCTCTCAGAGCTCCGGGGCCGGGCAGGCCGAGGGGAGCATCGCTGCGGAGGAAGAGGAGGAGGATGGAGAGTGGAAACTGATCCGCCTGATCAGCAGCTTCTCATCGACTGCCCGCACAAAAAGGAAACAGAATGACGTCACCGACAGGTTATTGACACAACAAAGAAATAACCCCATCAGCTCATCACGTTTCTGTCGTCATGGCAACTGCATAACGTGAAGGCGGTAACCGTGGCAACCAGAGAGAGCTGTAGTTCAACATGACAGGTGATTAAATACAGGACGGAGGAGAAGGAGGGGGAGGAGGAAACCAAGAGAGGGGGAGGGGAGGAGGAGCAGAAACAGATTTGCTTCTGTTTATTTGAACCAAAATAAACAAGTTAATATCATCAGTCTCTCTTTGTTTCGTGAACGTCAACAAACCAGTTATTTTAATATTTGATTGATTTGTCATTTGGAAAGGTTAAACACATTAACATGTTAAGCTCCGCCCTCACAGAAGACCCCTAGAGATACAGAAGTGAAATCAGGCATCACCTGAAACCAAACAGTTTTGAACTTAAAAATCACATTTGTTTAATGTTTTTTTAACTTGGTCAATCAGGCTCAGTCAAAATTATGTTTTTATTGAACATACAGCAGAGGAAGCTTCACATTTACAAAGTGGGTGGCAGTGATGTTTCCATGACAACCAGAAGAGTGTTGATTGGCAGGTGGGCATGGCCTCAGTGGTCAATAGGGATGTCTCTGGATAAATCTGCTGAACATGGCAAAAGCTGCGACTGGTTTATCAGAGGGAACCATGTGACCAGAGCCCTGCAGGAGGATGGAGGACAAAGGTCAGCAACCAGGGGAGTAAATAAAGTGGTCAGCAAGGGTCACCCAATAATGGCAGCAGCTTTTACCTTGAACGTGAGGAAGGCGATGTGGTCAAACTCTTTGACGAAGCCACCAACCTGCCGACCGTCTTCACTGTCATAGACCCACGGCCGCCGCTGAGCCAGCACCTGACATGGCCGACAACCAACCAAACATCATCTTTACACATCTTTGACCTTCTGACTGAATCCTAATTCCTGATAATCCCATGATTATCAGGTCATACAGGAAGTTACCTGCTGCTGCAGAGACTCAACGAACCACTCGTCTCCCATGAAGTTACATGCCATGTCCACGTCTCCGTTATATACCAGGATCCGGTACTTCTGCAGAGACCGCCAGAGGGCGTTAACAACAGTGCTAACCAAAACATGTCATCAGTACACATCCTTCTCTGTGAGTGACTTTGAGGACTGAGACCAGAGCCGGGTTCTGTGTGAACAGTTACCAGATGCCTGTTCTGGTCCAGGCGGTGGATCCCAGCATCAGCTCTGTTTACTATGTAAATCTAAGGTGAAATCCCATCATGCAGTGGGCTGTTTTAAACTGCATCCTGAAGAGAATCTGTGTTTTAGCCGAGACCAGAAGTCTGAGAGTTCACTGACCAGAGCCGAGAGAAGCTTCAGATACTGATCCTTGACGTTCTGGTACAGGCGGCCGTAGTTCAGGTTCACCTCCGCACTGCAACACAGAGATCAGTTACACACACACTCAAGCAGAGGAGGTCAGATGCCATCAGGTGAGCCTCACCTGCAGATGGCCCAGTCTGGGAGGCCGCGCGGGATGTGCAGTGCGGCTCTGACATATGGATCATTCAGGTAGAGGGAGGCGGGGGTGGAGTTGGTGCAGGGGGGATCCAGGCGCACGGACAGGGGACCAGAGGCCAGAGCCCAGAATTTCTGCAGAGCCAAAGAAAAACCAGGTTTGTGCTGACCCACCAGGTGAGCTCAGGATTCCCTCTCACCTGGTTCCACAGCTGACTCCACCGGTGATTGATGAACGAGTTCCCCAGGTCCCTGATCACCAGCTCGCCTCGCTCCACACTGATCAGTAACAGGAAGTCAGCACCTGTCTTAAATGTTGACTCAGGTCAAAGGTCACAGCTCACCTGACTCTGTTTGGAACTCCTCCTGGACATGGTGAGTACAGGTTGTACACGTTCAGACCGGAGCCGTAGACGACCTCCTGAACCTCGGACACCTGCGACAGAGACACCTTCAGAACCGTGGGCGGCCTCAGTTTGAACCAGGTGTCCATCACAAACTAGACTCACACTTTCAGAGCAGTTCTGGTCCACGTTGTTGAAAAAGTTGCACGTTCCATCGCTGCAGCAGAACCTCTGCAGCCGGCTCCACAGGCCGCTGCCCAGAAGGCCATGGTAGTAGGCGAAAAACACCAGGGAGTTGTCGTTCAACTCATAACTTGACATACCATTTCCCACGGCGATGCCCTAACGAGACAGGTGGCTCTTTGACATTTACGCCGCACTCAGCTCATATGAAAGTGATCTCTTGCTGGCGTGGTGCGTACCTGCAGGTTCAGGGTGTCGTCCTCCATCACTCGCTCCGCGAGCGTTGGGATGTAGATTCCTGCGTAACTCTCTCCGGTGAGAAAAAGGTTGGTCTTGTTGAACTCTGGGAACAAACGGAAGAACTCCTTCAGAGCCAGGAAGTTGTTCATCGACACCTGGAAGAGAGAAGATAAAATACTCAGTGCCTCTGAACTAGTCAGGACCCAAGTTTCAGTCACTGACCTCGGTGTCGTTGGTCACATAGTTCTTATCATCAGAGTACGAGAAGCCAACTCCTGCTGGAGACTCCAGGTACAACATGTTGGCAATCTGTTTGGAGACAATGGACCAATCAGCTCTCAGGAATGAAACCGTTACCCATGAGTCCCCCTGATGGCGTGCAGAACTCACCTTGTTCCAGGAATAGGGGTTGTACTGTAAAGTCACTCCATCATCCTGGATCTTTTGTTGAAAGAGGTCAGAAGTCAGCAGGTAGCACTGTGACATTACACTGGTACAGCTGGGTCAGAGTACCTACCAGGAAGGGTCCATGTTCGGTCAGCAGTCCGTCTAGAGAGCTGCAGCCGGGCCCGCCATTCAGCCACAACACCAGCGGGTCAGTGAACGGGTCATTCTGGGACTCCACAAACCTGAGGATAATGCTCAGCTCATGTCGAGAAACTAAAGAGCTGACAGAAACTGTTTGTTAAGAACACATGGTGCCGCTCTGCGCCTTGGGCACTGACCAGTAGTGCAGGTGTTTTCCGTCGGCCACGCTCAGGTAACCGGAGTAATGTCTGAAACTCGGCTGTTTCTGAAGACCAGGCAAGAAGGTCACCTCATCGTCTGCCGGCACCGCGTCGCTGCCCGGCAGAGCAGAGAGGAAGTAACACAATACCACCAACCACATCTGAAACCAGAAAGGAAATGCCATCATCAGGCTTAGTAAGAAACAGGAACATGGAGAACCAGCGACAAATGAATCCACACTGAAAATAAATGATAGTCTATTATCAGAGCCTTTGTGTTGGTGGAGATTTGGAAAGTTTTGAAATATTTTCATTCCTGTGACTTAAGACTTATATTTGACTCTTGTTTATTCAAATGTTTCACTGTAGACTCCAATGTGTGAAGGTTTCAGGAAGTCAACACTTTCATTTTCTGCACATCTGTAGAACTACTAACTAGATCTATTAGCTGCTAACTACTAATTGTATCGACTAGCCGCTAACTACTAATTGTATCGACTAGCCGCTAACTACTAGCTATAACTATTAACGGGTAACTTTTAGCTACTAACTAGATCTATTAGCTGCTAACGTTTAACTGCTAACTAGATACTATATCTACTAGCCGCTAACAAATAGATGTAACTATTAACCGCAATTTTAGCTCCTAACGTTTGACAAAAAACAGGAACTGATCAAACCTTTGTCCATCAACACCTTCACCACGGGTTCCTCTGGTTCCTCTCAGCAGCTGAAGTCGCAGCTGGCGACAATAGAACGTCACAGATGTCACATGACGCACGGCAGTCAGCTGACAGCAGGGGTGTGTACACCAGCTCACCGGCGCAGTACCGCCACCTGCTGGACTGGAGTGAAGCTCAGAGAACTAAGATTTCCTTTCCTGGACAGGTGGTCCAAATCAACAGTCCAGTCTGCTGTCGAACCACAGCCTGAGGTACTTGAATGAGTCCACAGTCTGCACCTAGACCCCCTCGATCAGAACAGGTTTTGACCTTGACTGGTCTCCAGCAGAGATGCGGAGGATGAGATACTGAGGTAGTTTGTCTAAGAGGAAGTGGTCCAGAGATCCCATGTGTGCCAGAGACTGTCCCTGTGTTCAGTGACCCGGAACAGGTAAGAGGCTTTGAACAAACTCTTCTTCTGCAGATGGAAGAAAACACTTTAGACCTCGTTCAGCGATTTTGCTTTCAGTTCATTCTTTGCTTTTATTTTAATATCAGCTTTTTAACTATTGCTAAAATGCTCTAATTGATATTGCATTTCATGTCTGTAACTTTCCTTGGCAAAATGGTCAGTGAATGTCTGGACCTCCCATCTGACCACAGAACCCTGCAGGACAGCCCAGGTGTGAGACACCACGGGGACACCACATCTCAAACGTCACCTATAATTCACTGTGACTGTGGACAGCTCCCAGTGATTAAACTATGTTGAATGTTCACCAAACCCTTAACACACCTAACCCTGCCTGTGCAAATGAGGTCATCCCAGCTGTGATTGGCTACTCTTCCTGGCCTTTATTGAACCAATAACTGTCAAAACTGAAAACAGCCAATATCAAATCAAAAATCCTGAGCAAACTTTATTAAAAAAAAAAAAACAACAACAACAACCAAGATTTTAAAAAAGTCTATACAAAGGTGAGTGAGGGGGTGGCGCTTCTTCAAGGTCGGGGTGGTGGTCTCATTCCAGGAGGCGGTGGCCCTGAAACAGAGCAGATATCGCATGATCAAATACGGCTGAATGACAGCTCTGATCTGATTGGCTCTTCAGAGCAGATCACTCCCACTGTTTACCTCTCATGCCAGGGGGCGGTGGCCTCATGCCAGGGGGCGGCATCCCCATAGGAGCGCCTCGACCTGGAGGCATCCCCATGGGGGGACCCATCGGGGGTCGCATGCCAGGGGGTGGACCCATCATACCTGCAAGGGGAGGAGAAAGGTCAAATCCAACAGCACCCATGTGTTTCCGTGCTGCTGCAGTTCATAAAGATCTCACCTGGAGGTGGAGCTCCTCTGCCCATTGGAGGCGGGGCTCCTCGTCCAGGTGGATACTGTGTAGGGGCCCCAGCGATGCTGGCACCAGCTGCTGCCGCTGCCACTGTCCCTCTGCCCTGAGGCGTCATCACCTGGACACACAGGAAGTCATCAGCACCTGCACAATCACACCTGAGCATGCGCACAAGGTTGCTATAGTTACCTGCTGCGAGGGACCGCCCACACCTCTGACAGGCCCAGCAAGTCCAGCTGGAGCCTGAGGCATTGGTGCTCCTGCAGGAACCCCACGGCCAGCGGCCCGGCCCACACCTGGACCCCCTGCCACACCCGCCAACGGGACTCTGGCTATACCAGTCTGAGGAAAAAAAAGGGAGGGGGGGGGGGGTCAGAGGCTAAAGCCTAAACTCAGTAAACTGGACAACACTGACTGCAGGTAATGCTCACGTCTTTAGGGGGCGGACCCTCCACCGTCATGGACACAAGGTTCTCACCCCTCAGCAGTACCAGTCCCAGAACCCTCTTCTCCTCCCGTTCAGGCTGCTTTGAGTTCTTTGGCCTGAAAATCAACAGCTGTTACCCACAATACCTTGCTAAAATATGATCAGATCAATTAAGTTGTTTCAGAATTAACATTAGTGTCTCCTCACTGTCATCTGGGACCTCACTGTCTGTCCAGGTCAACATCTACAGTCCCTCACCCTGAACCATGACCTCAGACATTTGTCTTCACACACAGACTTCAGTTCATGGCTCACGTAGTAACAAACATGCGAGTTGAGATCTGTTGAACCTACTTGATCTTCCTGAACTCGTCGCAGTCACACAGGATCAGGTTCATATGTTTGTCGAAGGCCTTGAAGGTACCGATGAAGATGCGTCCATCCTGCAGGATGCATCTCATCCGGAAGTCGATGTGCTGCAGCATCTTGCTGCTCTTTCCCACCGTCTGAAAAACAGTGACATCATGACCTCGTCTTGACGTTTGTCGTCTTGGTCATTTAATATGTGACCGTCGAACTGGTGGATGCCAAAGTAGCCGATGGGGAGGCTGGTTGGGTTTTTTGTTTGTGTAGGATTATGGTCCACCCCCATCAGCTCCGCCCTCCCGCTCTTTGAACTCACTGTTTGTTGTTCACATGCGCCTCCTGTCTGTTTTAATATGGCCGCAGCCTCGAAATCATGCCTGTGGAGCCAGGACTTCCTTTGCAAACACCATGTGCAGCCATGTTTCTAAGCATGGTCAGTGTATTGAAGTGCTGTAGTTGGACTTAGTATGGACTTAATTAGGCTATATAGTGCAATTAATGTCTGTCAGTACGACTATGTTTTTTTGCAATTCCTTCAATCTCAACATCTCAAAATCAGTCTCATTATGTCAGCACAATTTCTCTGCTCTGGGTTTTTAAATTTTTGCTCTTTGCACATTCTGTTTTTGTTTTTTGTTTTTTTTACATTTTACTTGTAATTTAACTGCAAATGTTTGTTTTTTAAATCTTACTTGAACTGATTCTTCTTTCACCAAGCTGCTGTAAATGTGCGTTTCCCCCATGGGGGAGGAATAAAAACGTTCTATTCTATTCTAGTTCCTGGATGTTCTTGGCAATTCCCTCTTTCTCACAGCCCCTACTTCTACTCGCACCTCACTACAGTCAGAGTAGTACTTCTGAGTATCTGTACCGCAGCAGCGAACAAAGAAACAGCGTCAGGTCATCACGTGACCGCAAACTTTTCTGTTTTTGATGTTTCAATGGATCACAGCATTCAGGGACAAGATCATAGCCATTAACCGGCGGCTGTGACGGGGCCGGGCAGCTAGCCGGGGAACTAACGGCTAACCGGACAAACACCGGTGCCTTGGTGTCGCTTTGCCGCTTCGAACGTCGTAAACCGACCGGAAACCCGCCGAAGACCGACGACCGATCAGTTTAATCAATACGTTCAATGCGCGTGTAGCTGCAGCTGCAGCTCGTTACCGACGTTCACTCGACGTCCATTCAAACTCCCGCCACCGGTCCGTGATCCGGTTACCGGCGAAATGCTGCGGTTACGGCGGCGGGAAGCGGAGGAGCTGCGCGTCCGAGAAACACTCACCATGTCTGCGGCTCTGATGGCGCCGATTCCAGCAGGATTCTCCGACTTGAACCGCAAATGAACGTACGGGCTCCTCCAGGCCCGTCTTCACAGTCGGCAACAGGATGTGACGTGCAGGATGTGTGTGTCACAGCGGAAGCACGCCCCCGAAACATAACTGGTTCCTGTAGCGCCAGTGGTCGGAAGTAACTGAGTACTTTTACTCCACTACTGGACACAAACTGTCCGTAGCCCTGAGTCCTGTTGGACACAAACTGTCCTCAGCCCTTTCTGCCTCTTGTTGTCTTTGTTTCCATCGCTTCCGTCGCTTTGGATAAAAGCTGCTAAACGACTTGTAGATTTGTAAATGTTAGTGATCATGTTATTAAACATGTCACATCATGTTAATGATCATGTTACATGTCATGCTATTTATCGTGTTATATTATGTTGCACCATGTCACTGATGATCATGACCGTGTCCTGTGTGCTCTCCATCATCACCGGAGATTTCCCGTCATCCCGCTGCAGGCTGGTTTCCATAGCAACCCAGCTCCCGCCGCCGGCCGCGCGCCGCAGTGAGACGGAGGAGAGACGTGAGTCACCGAGTCATCAGCAAGACAGCGACCGACCACCGACAGACCGGGCACGGAGATCCGCTTGTACGTTAGCATGTTAGCATGTTAGCTTCCCACTGCTGTCGGCCACAGGAGGCGCGAGACGACGACGGACTGTTAATGAGCCTGGAGAGGATGCACGAGCTGCAGCTGGTGACTGCAACACACACACACACACACACACGCTCTCACACGCGATGAGTTTGATGTTTGTGTTTGTTTTTAAGCCTTAGCACGGAGCTGTTGACATGTCCCCTGTTCGTCCCCCTCAGGTCTGCACAGTGTCTCCAGGGTTCCTGTGAATGTGACATTTAAGAGAGTTCATGTATAACCCTATGTTTATATTTCTGTTGGTCAGGTGAGGGACTCAGGTTCAGTTAAGCTCCACCCACTTTGGCCCCTCCATCTTGCTTAAGGTGAAGAAGACAGGCAACAGAATGAGCCAGCTGAAGGAGGCAGAGCCTCGTCAGGAGCTGGAGGGCAAGGTGAGACCGGCCGCAGCGTCCTCTGTCCTTAGAGACATGTGGCGCTGATGAGGATCCTGACCGTCTGCACCGCTACACAACTCATTCCTCAACTTTTAGAGACTTTTTGAGAGCTTGAGTAAACAAGTCCTTCCTGGAGCCTGAATATAAAGTTTTAGAACCTCTTACTTATTTACTCTTTGTGTATACAGGTGCAGACCTGGGCTCAGTCCCTGGTTTACTCTCTGGAGGAGCTTGAGTGTAAAATCTGTTACAACCGCTACGACACTCGCAGCAGGAAGCCGAAGCTTCTGGGATGTTTGCACCGAGTCTGCGCCAAGTGCCTGAAGAAGATGGTCGACATGGGTGAGTGGAGCTGTTCAGAACTGTCACATGACTGCATGGAGGTTAGCGGTCTGGTGCGATGCAGCCGTCAGACGCAACACTAACCCTTTGAGTGAGAGATTGTCATATTGCTCCTTTCTGATTGGCCATCAGGAGAGTCATCGCCCTCTGTTATCAGCTGTCCGTTCTGCCGCCATGAGACGATCATCCCGGATGAAGAGGTGAGGTTGCCTTTCTGGCGAGGAGGAGGGGCCCCTCCCCTTTTCATCTTACCCCAGACTCTGCCTCATCTTCTCCCTCAGGTATGGTTAATGGAGGACGACCGACACATTCTGGCGGTTTTGTCGTGTCAGGACCGAGCTCGGCGTGGAGTAGGAGCCGGGGGGGAGGTGGTGTTGAGTCCGTCCAGTCTGACCGGTGAAGAATCTTCTGTTTAATTAATGAAGCATTTTTATTTGTTTGTTTACATCTGTGACGAGCTAATGCGAGTGGCTGTGTTGTGTCAACAGGGGGCGGCATGGAGGCCTCGCACCGCTCCTCAGACTGTCTGGTCATCACCATCATGGAACTCCCTGAATCATCTCCATCATCAGACTCACTGAGCACACTCAACGTGGTGGGCGTGTACCGCCCCCCCAGCCTGGATTCTCTGCCCTGTCACCTGCCCCCCCACAAGTGTCACAACTGGACGTCCCACAGCTTCCCTCGCTGCCTGCTGGGGGCGCTTTGTCTGGTCAGTACGACAGCAAGGGCAGTCATTGCAGAGCGTGAGTGTGTGTGTGTGTGTGACCTTGTCATTGGATGCACGCAGGTGTTCTTCAGCTCGCTGCCTCTGGGGATTTATCTGCTGATGATTGGTCAGCTGTGGTTGGGTGTCATCCTTGTCAGTTTGGTCCCGTCAACGCTGCTGCTCCTGGTCGTCTACGGCTTCTGTCAGTGTCTCTGCCACGAGGTGATGGAGGCGCTCGCCACACGAACGCTCGTGTTACAATGACTACACCAGCTACGAGATCAACACATGCCGCCATGACGATGACAACGCAAAACGTTGTAATGAAGAGGCAAGAACAATGATGTTGCCCAGTAACAGTGTTGCCATGGCATCAGTGTGACACATGATCACCTGTTGACACCTAAAAAAAAACAGCATTGCAACATCCAATCACAGAAGGGAAGCAGAGTCTGAAGATCACATCCTCTGGAGAGAACTGATCAAAGTCTGACATCACAACTGAAACATCCAAGGCTGCTAGCTTAGCTTAGTACAAGTACTTAAGCATTGGCACCTGTTAGCCTAGCTTAGCAAAAAGACTGGAGGCAAAGTCAAAGAGTTAACCTTGAGCTAAGATAGGCTAACAGTCCTGGATTAGACTCTGGAGAGTTGGATTTCCTTTATGGTTTATGTTTCTATAAAGTGCCATCATTTGATTTAATGTTTGATTTATGAATCTTGTGCTAATGATGATGATGATGAGAGTCAGGTGATCATCAGGGCACCCACTCACTTCCTGTCTGTGAACCACGTGAATCAGATTAGAAAAAACTACCGACACAGCGGTTGTCAGTTTAATTTTGAATCAAGTTAAAATCCCTAATATAACATTTTAGCTTAGCTTTAGCCTTCATGGTGTTCAGACTTTGAAGCTAGGGCGCATAAGACCAATGGTTAGTATTATGTGTCATTATAGCTTAGCTATGAGTTTGTGCTTAGCTTTAGCATTAGCTAATCAAAATTCATTTAGTATTGATTGTGAAAAATATTATTGAATTTTTACTATCATCATGATTACAGCTCTTTCACGTTAGCACTGTTAGCGTCATAGAGGTTTAATTATCTTAATTTCATTAATCATGAAAACATGAACTCTGACCCAGGTCAGTCTATATTTAACTTGCACAGGTGAGGCAGAACTGAGGGTAAAATAAAGAGTCTTGTGGGAGAGGTTCAGGTGTCAGCTGTTAATTAAAAGCAATGATGATCCCTGGAGTAAGAGAAGAGGAGGAAGAACACGAGTGTCGCTCACACATCCAGCTGATCGACCGCAGGTGAGTCTCTCTTTGTTCCACTATTTATTTTATTGTAGGTGAATGATTTGAACAGATATATATTGTATATCATTTAATAAGCAACAATCTGTGGTGTGATGATATAATCACCAAAAGTCTGTCCTGTTATTTCAGGCAGGTTTCTGCTTTTGTCTGACTCATCAGCTCGTCGAGTCTCTGACCTCAGGCAATACGTTTATCACTCAGACCAAACATTCATCAAACATAACAGAGTCTGTTGATGGAATAAGAAATGAGGAATCGGTTGTCATGCTTCACCTGTCAGGTTCAAACAGCTGTAACATCATGAGCCGGTGGCGCCATTCAGTGGACGAGCTGGCAGCGCGGCGCCGACAGCAGAGAGAATGCGAGCGCGCTCAGGAGGCTCTGAGTCGGGTCACTTCCTGTTTCCAGCAGCTGGCAGCGTCGCTGGGCAGCTCAGTTGACTGCAGCTTCCTGCGGGACGAGATGGATGAGTCGAGGGGGCTAGCTCAGCGGATCTGCTGTGGTAACCACGCCCCCTGAGCCATACCTTCACCCCTACCTGCACACTTCACTACACCTGTCTGTGTCCAGGTCTGTCGCGGCGTCTGACGCGTCTGTTGGCGGGCAGTGACTCCACCCCCTCTGATGACAGACAGGTGTCAGAGCGTCTCTGGGTTCTCTTTCTGTCTGCAGTGGAGAACTTCTTGTCTGACCTCTCTAAAGCACGTGATCTGATTGGACAGTTCCCCCTGACGCAGCGCTATGATAGACGCATGCTGGTTAACACAGGTGAATCATGGGATGCTTCTTCACTTCCTGTCTGAATCTCTGAATCATCAAATCATCAGAAGCTCATCTGTCCCTCCCATCCAGGGTGCATGGATGGTGTGGTAGGCGTGGCCGCCCGGGTGGCATTAGTCCAGGTGCCATGGCTCACCTTAGAGGAGGAGCCATGTCCTGATTTGACCAATCACATCTCTGGACTGGAGTTGCTACTGAGAGACATGCAGCTGAGGGTGAGACAGAACATTTGTCTGTGGAGTGGGGAACTGACATCTCTATTTAACCTTGTTATCTGCAGGTTCCCGTTGCATTCTGGTCTGTGGAGGCCACTCAGCCGGCCTGGGCTGAAGGTCGCAGGGAGGTGGATGAGCCAGATGACACCCTGGAGGAAATGATGGAGGTGGAAGTCATCGCCAACAGCAACATGGCCGCCTGCTGTGGACTGGGCTGTGTTGGGTAGAAGAGGGAGGGGCGGGACAATGACCACTGATCTAATTTGAATATTTTAAACCAAGTAGTGAAATGAAGTTAGTTGTAGCATATATGATAAACTGTCAGCCACAGAGCAGAGAACATTCTAAGTGTTGGAACCAAGACATGACATCATTTAAGCCCTCAACCAATCACAGCAGAGTGGTGGGTTTTTTAGTCATGTGACCTGGTGACATTTTGCAGCACTGGATGAAATTGGAGAAAAACTCCCCACCATGCATCACTGTGCTCATCTCAACCTCTGATCCAGCTCCTTCAGCTGTTTTATGCACACAGGTCTTCTTTTATCATTTCAACAAAAGGGTGTCCACAGTGTTGAATTAAGAACTTTATTTAACATAAAAATATTGTACAAACAGATATATCACAGACAGAAAGACGAAGAAGGAGTAAACGTGGTGTTGCTTTACTTCTGGAAGGTCGAGTGCAGGTGAGCTTTAAAGCCTGAAAGAGACAAACGCAGAGTTGAAACTACAATTCCCATCAGCCCCTGCTGCCAGAGCACAGAGATGAAGAGAAATAACCAATGATCAATCAACAATAAAGCTTATGAATAAGAAAATCTTGTGATTTCTCTCCTTTGTCAATATTATTCTGATTGATCATGACTATGAGATGACTCCCCCCACTGAACTTTGACCACAGCAGTGTCAAAGAGTGTGTTTGTGTGTGTGTCACCTTCTTGATTGTCCCACAGTTCAGCTGCTGTTGTGTTCAGAGGAGACTCGTTGTTTGGTTCTGAAAAATGACACACATAGTGAGTCAGTTTGATCTCACTTCCTGAAGTGATCAGTTTGTTGAGGCAGTACCTCCCAGCAGACTCTGGATGGACAGCAGAATGGAGCGGACATCATACAGTGCCGACCACTTGTCCTTCAGGATGTCGAGACATATGAATCCGTTCTCGTCCACGTTGGGATGGAAACACGGCGTTACAAACTTTACACGAGGAGCCTGGTACGGATAACCAGCAGGAAAGTCCAGAGACAGGCGATACCGGAGGCCCTCATACACCTGAGACAGACAGGTTTCCCCTCCTGAGTGTCCTCTCTAGCTGGGAATTGAATTGTTCTTTGTGTGTGTGCATGCACGCTCTTACAGTCCCCTGAGCTCCGTCAATGGTTCCGACCCATTTGAATAGATTATCTGATTCTGGAAACGCTGAGACGCCCTTATCACCTGACATCTGTCAGACATACATGGTCATGTGGTCAAAGAGATGATGACGCTATCAGACAGACATGAATGTGATACAAAAAAGACGAACTCACCATCAGAGTCATGAGCTCCTGCTGCAGCCTGCGACACACACACACACACACACACACACACACACACACACACACACACACACACATATTATAGAACTGCTCATCTGTGGAAGACAAAGTTGATTCTTAACGCTCAGCCATGTCTGAATCATTGGATCACTGATTTCCCTCGTGCATGAGAACGTCTTGTGATGCTCAGAGCAAATGAGTTCCGCTTTGACCCGGTGTCGGGTCGGTCTCTCACCGTTTGGACACCGAACTTCTGGCGGCGCTGCCTCCGCTCTCGCTGCCCTTCAGAGCGGCTGTGGAGGAAGCTGCACCCGCTGCTGGATCCATGTTCTGTGAGGCCATGACGGAGTGACCGAGTTCCTGCTGGACAGAGACAATACCGGGTCAGAAACCGGCCCAGAACCCGACGCACCACGCTCGCTGCCCCGACCTCCGGTTGTGGGCAGCTACATGTCGTTAACCGGATGTATCAGTGGCCGCTATCCCCAGAATTGTCCATGAGCCCGGTGTCCATTAACGGGGCTAACGGAACCGGGACAGTTGCTAGCATCTAGTTTCAGCTTTAGCTCCAAGCTAAAGAGGTTGAGCTTGCAACAGGCTGATGCTAGCACCGCTGACGCCACACAGCGGACACACGCGCCACTTGCTGGCAGATACACTCGAACAGATCCTGGGTGAAGCCGATGCTTACACCCAGCGGAACCGGCGGTACTCACCGTGTCGGGGAGTCCGAGTCGAAGCTGAGTCGGTCGGATTGAAACCGAGCACCCTGCCGCCCCCCAGTTTAAACTGACGCTGAGTCACAGGCGCAGCCAATCAGCGCCAGACTTTTAAAAACAAACCATCTACTACTGACCAATGAGAAGAGGGGGAACGGTGGGAAACGCGCTGTTATTGGACAGGAGGAACTTCCGTAATCGACATCACAGAGCGGAAACAGACGACATAAATAAACACACGTTTGATTTTTATAATTTATTGAATGTAATTATATATTTAATATTTTACTATGTTTAATTTATGAAGCTCTTACACCTGACCCCACCTTCGCTCTTGTACTTACTGTATTTTAGTTTCACCAACATATGGGCGGAATATTTCTACATCATACATATTTCATTCATTTAATATATCCCTGGATTATCTTACTTTAGGTCAAAGGTGAAAAGGGACGACATACAGAATCTAAATACACCCTTCAAACATTGGCTCCTGTCTGCGAGGGGGCGCTCCTCACCTGGACTCTGACAACAGAATAAGTCGCCGGAAGTGTGCGCCGGTACTCTCTGTATTTACCATCTGTGGTTGTTTCTGACCGAGCCAAGATGAACGCGCCTCCCGCCTTCGAGTCGTTTCTGCTGTTTGAAGGAGAGAAGAAGATAAGCATCAGCAAAGACACAAAGGTCCCCAACGCGTGTCTGTTCACGCTCAACAAAGAGGACCACACACTGGGCAACATCATCCGAGCGTGAGCGGCGACACACACATGCTAACAGGAAGCTAACATGAGGCTACACACATAGGGCTTTTCCCACTGGGCTGGTGCTAGTGCTAGTGCCTGAGATGGAACCAATTCTTTCTGTTTCCACTGGCCCGAGGCCAGTGAAATACTGGTGCGTAACTGGTGCTTACAAGTCTGCCCCAAGTCTTTAAGGGGCCAGAGCAAGCACCAACCACGTCAGCGCGGCCGTGGGAGGGGTTATCGTGGCGAAGCGATTGTAAACAGCGGCCGAGCGAGTCGTCTGTTGTCAGTGTTTCTCAGTCAACTGTAAAAATGAAATGAGTGGATACTGAAGCAGCAGTGGTCGGAGGAGAACCGGTGCTTCTTGGCGAAATATGGGACAAATAAACGAACGGACGGATCCCTGCGGATCGAACCGGTCTATGAGCTGCAGTGGGAGTGTCGTGCAACTCCCGAATAAACTCTAAAAGTTTAAAAAGAGATTTGGACCGGCTACTAATGCAGTGACGTGTTGACGTTGTACAGTGACGCAATGACGTGGCTCTAACTCGGCTCCGTACCACACAGGTTCTTAGGAAGGACGGCTTTTGAACCAACACCGAGCGAGCACCGAACTAGCACTGAACTAGCACTAGCACCAGCTCGGTGGAAAAGGCCTAACAGAGGTTACACACATGCTAACAGAATAACAACACGCAGGTTCCAGACAGAGGGCGTTTTGGACTAGTTCTGGTTGAGTCCTGAGAGGATGTGCTCTGAAAGTAGTTTTATAATAAAATGTGTTTTATACATTTGAGGTTTAAACCTGTTCTTGTTTGTTTGTCAGTCAGCTGCTGAAGGATCCTCAGGTTCTGTTCGCTGGATATAAAGTTCCTCATCCTCTAGAGCACAAGATCGTCATCAGAGTCCAGACGACACCTGACTACAGTCCACAGGTGACACACATACACCTGACTGCAGTCCACAGGTGACACACACTCTGACAGTTTAAAGGTGTTTTATAACAGGAAGCCATTTTGTTGTTATCACAGGAAGCGTTTACAAACGCCATCACAGATCTGATCAGCGAGCTGTCTCTTCTGGAGGAACGCTTCAGAGTCGCCATCAAAGATAAACAGGAAGGGATTGAGTGATGCCCCCCCCCCCAATACCATGACCTGCTTGTGAATGTTTTGTTTTTAATAAAATCTGTGATGTCACAACCTCTTGAGTGCGATTCTACACCTGGTTTCACGTTCTTCAGGGATTGGTTGTAGGGACTGGATCAAAGATTCATTCGTTTGAACGTCTCACCCGTTCTGTCATGAGCTCGTGAAAAACACAACTTCTGCTCACAAACGGTTTTATTAATTTTGTTATAAAACAGTACAAATGAAAGTATAGAAGGAGCCAATCAGGTCAGAATATGTGAATCACATGACTGCGCTGTGTTGGGAGGTCAAAGGTCAGCATCTCTCTGCACCTCCATGGCTCTCTTCATCTTGTCAATCATCCACAAAGGAACTGAAAAAGGCTTCATCTCATCCAGCCTGACGTCAGGACAGTCCCTGAGAACACACACGGTTACCGTGGTAACAACGGTGCAGAGCTGGTTACCATGGGGACAGACAACTGTTAGACTCACTTGTACTCGTCGCTACGAGACAGATCCTGGATGTCTTCTTCAATCAGCAGGTAGGCCTGAACACAGGAGCACAGAGCTCAATGGTGCCATCAGGTACAGCTGGGAACAAAAGCTGCTCTCAGACCTGCACTCTGGACAATCTGACATTCTCCAGAGAGGTTAGACGTGAGGACGCAACTGTTCATCGGCCTTTGTTTCCGAGAACTACTGCATCTATAGTTTAGTCCCCTGTCCCTTCTATTAATGTGAAAGAGGGGGCAATGACCTTTACTGAGGCCTGATACCTGTCGTGTCATCCATATTTACAAACAACGGCCCTCGTCATGTCCTCAGCACCACGCCATGGATGGCCAGTTTTTAACCCGCCTGATAAAACATCACGCAGCTAATCCTGAACTCACCATCTTTCCTCCTGTCGCTCTCATGTGATGTCGCTCTGCCAGCCACTGCTTGTCCTGTGCATCTGCAGCAAACTGACACACACACACACAGTTCAGGATTCTCTGCTCAGATTAGACAGTTCGAGCTGAGTGTGTGTTTGTTACCTTGAACAGATCAGCGTGTTTGATGTAGATTCGCCCTCTGGTCCCGCCCATCCCAAGCGCCCTGCACAGTGACATCACAGGGTCAGGTGACCTTTAACCTCCTGGTAATCTTTTATTAGGACATGTTGATTATTTAAAAACCTTCCCCTAAAATCCCCTAAAACCTCTGCCTGGTGGCTGGACTGACCACCACTCATCGCAGGACATTTCAGTGCCGTGTCCTGAATGTTTCTGGCATGTATGAGATGTGACTCACTTGTTTGCTCTGGAGCCGAGAACAAATGTGCTGCTCTCACTGAGTCTGGACGGATCCCACTGAAACACAGAGACACGGGGTCATTACAGCCTGACGCCATCCCCTCTGCTAACCTGGAGAAGGCCCTGTGTCAGACTTATCCGGCAGCCAGCAGAGGGCGATCTCACCTTCGGTCCTTCTCTCTTGATGGAATCAGACTTCGGCTTGGCTCTGAGGACAAAGGGTCAGAGGTCACAATTTGAGGAACTCAACCTGGACACTGACGATGTAACTGTCAGGTACTTACTGAGAGGTGAAGGTCAGAGGTCGATCAGAAGAGACGAGCGCAGCAGCGGGACGAGTTTTTCTCTGAGGACACAAAATAATAATTTACACTCAAGTGTCTCACAGCTGTCCCCCAGTATTTAGAGTCTGAGCAGACAGTTGGTACCTTCTTGAGGAGGGGACTTCCTCTTTGACTGCAGTCCTCATCAGATGGTCTGGTTCTCTGTCAGGAGCAAAACAGGCAGAGGGGTCAGGTGCTGCTCTGGAGATGACCTCGTTGGTCAGGGTGGAGACTCGTACCTTGACAGCGACCTCTGGCCGAACTCTCTTCACCTCCCCGTCTGGAAAAAGCTGTTTGGCCTGGTGATGTCAGACAGAGACAGGTGAGTACAAGTGGTGACCATCAGGGTCAGACGACAGGAAGTTGACCTTACATGTTCAAGAACATTCCTGCAGGTCTCTCTGATCAGCTGATCCGTCTGTACGTCATCACCCACGTTCACCTTCACATTCTGAGCAGCATTCTCAAAGAACTGAAACACAAACACATTCAGATCAACACACCATATATTATATATAATATGCATGTGAGTTAACTTCTGACCTTCTGGTACTTCCTGAACACAGCCATGATGTCATCATTGAAGCTGGGCTGAAGCACTGCCCGCAACAGGTCCATGGAGACCTGAGGATCTGTGTAGCTACACACACACACACACACATTATGTAATAATATAGTATATAATATAGCATTAACCATTAGAAACCATTAGAAACCGGTACTGACCTGACAGTCATGTGTGAACGTCGTCCTCGTCTGTGAATCTGTCTGTGTTTGATCATCAAGTTCCACGGCTTCTGAAAACACAATGACATGTTCACAAGATCCCCAGCTAACCCTGTTGACCAGTTAACCTGTTGACCAGTTAACCTGCTAACAAGATCCCCAGCTAAACTCTTGACCAGTTAACAAGATCGCCAGCTAACCTGTTGACCAGTTCAGAGGCTGACAGTTAACAGATTGACCAGCGATGTTAACCAGATAACTTGTGATGCTCAACTATCGCGACAGTTAGTTAGTTTAGCTTAGCATTTAACTGTAGTGAACCCTGAGCAGACCAGTCTGTTAAAGGTTCAAACAGGTGATGAGCTGAATCAGTGGAGCTAGCATTGAGCTAAGCTAACCGGGCTCTGCTCCAGCTGCTCCTGCCCGTCCTGCTGGAGCCAGTCCTGGCCTCCCTCGCTGCGGTGTGCACCCATGGAGGATTGCGACCCTGGTCGAAGTGAGCTAACAGCTAAAGCTAACTCCGTCTGCACCGACCGAGCAGATTGACAGGCGATCGGTAATCAATGATCAGCGTCTGATTCCAGGAAATAACAACGTTCACTTCCGTTGTGAAGCTACTACTGTGGCGCATCCGGTGTCCACATAAAGTAAAAGCACCACTTACGCCGGTCTAAAAACAAGCTTTATTTTGATATATCAGGATCTGTTTATTGAACTATGACACGAGAGTGACGACTTCTCTGAAGAGTATAAATAACGACGCTATGACGTTGAAAGGAAAAGGGACGATCACGTTTCATATCGTCGCTGCTTCAGTTGAACCTGTGAAGCGGATGTCATCGCCAGTCTGGAACCTGGATTCTCATGGGAACGTATATTGTGGTGTGCACGTGCTCAAAAAGCCTGTCTGCGTCTCTGGTGGAATACATTCCCGTAGTTCAGTGACACTGCATTTTGTCTCAGGACGAGGGACAGACTTTATTTACACAAGTCCAGTCTCCATCCTCAAGTCATCAGAGAACAACAACACATGAACGCATAACAAACAAACTGGAGAACAGATCATCACTCATCCAACCAATTCGAAAATACTGAACTCTCTGCAAAACGAGAGACAACATTTAATTCAATTTCAGTTTTTTAAACAATAAATTCATATTTCTACATGTGACAAACATCTTTTATTTATTACCATGTGAAAACTTTAAATGTTTTGTCATAAAACAAAATAATTACTTTATTAAACATTAATAAAATCAGAAAATTAAGAGAAACATCAAGACATGTCAAAGGCTGTCACAGGACTTATATCTCAAAATGACAAGAGCGTTAATATTTTGATCCAACTAATTCATTAGTTACAGGAAAATGTCTCCAGTTTGTTTTCTTCATTATGATGTTCACAGGCCAACGTTAGCCTCGCTTCGCAGTCAGCTGACAGGACTTGGTGGAAACATTCAGGATCAGAAGCATTGTTCGGAGTCCACAGATTCATGCACCAAGGGAAAAAAAGAAGTATATAAAAATATGCTGAATGGTTTCCTGTTTGACGTCTGTGTCATGTTTCCCCTCGGATCAACTTTACATTTACACACAAACATTTTCTTCTTCACTTTGGTTTCAGAAAGTTGTCAAACAGGAAACAGTTCATCTCTTTAAAAAACCTTAAATTAAATAAAATAATAAAAAGTGACAAGGAAAAGAACAACAACAGTTCTTCTGTACAGTATCTACATGGTGACAGACGCCGGACTGGACTGCCCATCAGTCTATCAGAGGAGCTGTCCCACACTCCCTCAGGAAGACATGGGACTTCTGACCAGGCAGGAAGGTAGCGCCCATCTCTTAGTGCCCTCACCAACCAGTTCAAATCCTGGTTCTGACTCCACCTCGCTCCTGCTGGCTAAGTACTCAGTCTCCCACAATGCACCCTTGCAACTATTGGCCGGAACATCGTGTGGAGGCAGGGCCTGAACCGGGACACTGCTGGATTCTGTCCAATAGAAATGATAGCTGCCTTGTCAACCAATCACCAAGCCCAGTCGCTGTGGAGCCCAGCGAGGAGTCCTTGGCCCAGAGGAGCAGTGAAACACAGAGGACATCACTGGTGACTGAAGAGGTTTTTATTGCTGGAGCTCCAACACGTTGCTCCTCACTATTTAACTCTGTTCTCATCGGCTGCCATGCTACAGTACCGGGTCCTGGCGCGAACCCTCACAGGCGCTGTGATATCAGCCTCGACCAATGAGAACAGCTGGAACAGACGGGGATGAGGGACACCCCACGCGATGCCTGGGTACAATTCAATGTTATGGTATCAGCCGAGCTCACTGCACTGTGGGTTCGTTGAGAGGAGCAGGTGCTGGTGAGGGTCAATCTCAAAAGACTGGGTGCAAACAACGTTGGGAGCCACAGGGGGAGGGGCCAGGACTACACGAGAAGCCACATGCCTCTACACAGCAGTCATCTTGTCCTGAGGGCTGCTGCTGCTGCTACTGCTGCTGCTGATGTTATCATTGTTGTTGTTGTTGTCATGGCTCCCTGGGGACATCACACTGCTCTGCGTCCTATCAGAGGCCTTGTCTCCAGGAGCAACACTGGTGGGACCAGGAGAAGACAGGGAGGATGGACGAGCGGAGGAGGGGCGGTACGCCTTCGTCAGCTCCGCCAGACGCTCTGGAGACGGAGCCCACTTTGCAAAACCTGCATCGTTCTGTAGAAAGAGAACTGCCGTACCGTGGACCGCCCTGTATGACATCTCCTCCCTGACAGCACCAAGGGTGGAGTATTAATCATCATAGGTCTAGTATCAGTTCACACAGTACTGCATTAGTGTAGTATTAGTACCTCTTGCAGATGTGCTGACTCCCTGATCGGTACTCATGCTCGTAGGCGGGGACACTCATCTGATGACGGAGGAATCGGCTTCCTTCCATGCGAGTCAGAGCTGGGGTCACAGGGTCACGCCACTCAGGAACAAAGACGATGAAGGACAGAGGCTCTGAGGACTGGTCCAAAAGGTCCTGACAGAGACAGACCACGAGTCAGCAGAACATTCAGGACCAGCTTCCCTCCATGTACAGAATCAGTACAGACCAGGATGCTATACTGACCTCGAAGTGTGTCACCATTGCGTCCATCAGCTCTTCACAGAATGGAGGGTTTGCTTCAAATGAGCCGCTGACTGGAGAGAAGGACAGGAAGGGCCTGAAAACACACACCTGGTTACAACGCTGTCTCGACAACCCACTTGCCACAGCTGACAGATTTCCATCTCACCCTCTGGATCCGAAGAAGCCATCGATATCGGGGAAAGCCGAGGAGAACTGCTTGAAGTAGCAGTTGAGCGGCGAGGCGAAGCACTCGAAGGTGACACCAAACTGTCGGTTCAGGGCTTCAAACACCGCCACCGGCAGCGCCCCCTGCAGGCCGGTCCCCTCGTTGGCGCCACTGCCAAACATCTCCTGCGCACACAAACACAGTGTGTGAACGATCAGCTGTTACCCCGTCGGCAGCTCCAGGCTGATCGCTTCACAGCTGACCTGGTATCGCTTCAGGAGGCACCAGACTCTGGACAGAAACTTCTCAAAGCGAGGGTCGTCAATACAGCTGTACCTGTACAACAGCTCCTGTAACCATGGTAAGCAGACAGGTTTTTTCAGGTTAATATCACCCTCTGCTTGTGAACAGTCAGATCAATTTGACTGCACTGACCAGCTTGCTGAAGTGACCTCTGTTGACTTTGACCATCTCTCCCCTGAAACGCAAACACGCCACGTTGTTCTCAAAGTGCAGTTCCACCCGGGGGAGCAGCGGGGAGGCAATTCTCAGACGTACAGGGTAACAGTAGACGAGCCGCAACTGCTGAGGGGACGCACACGCCTCTGAAAACACAATACATGTGTATAAGTAACAGGAAGTGCGTGTATGTGTGAGTGAGTGAGTGTGTGTGTACCTGCAGGTGGTTCCTGCAGCAGACTCAGGTGTGTGTGCCTCAGGCGGCGGCTATACTCTGCAGACAGCTGATATATCTTAGAACAGATTCCCTCCACAGAGTCTTTGGCCACAGTTGCAACATGAGGACCACATTGCTGCCTCAGGTGTTCCAGACGGTCCTATATACACACACACACACACACACACACACACACCATCATCAAACTGACCTGGGCTGCTCTCATGGAGAGAATGTAAACACTAGAGGTCAGCTGTTACCATGTAGTCCTCTTTGCTGGCGGAGTGGTCTCGACGCAGCCAGCTCATGGTGTCTTCAGCGTTCCACTTCACCACCTTCCTGCTCTCTGGACTCGCATTCCTGGACACATCAAAGGTCACAGGTCACAGCTCCCTCAACAGCAGCGCACCATTCAGTTGATGACCTCACATTGTGACGTACCTGGAATCGATCATCTTCTTGGCAGCTTCAGCGTATTTGAACAGTAGCTTGCGAGCTTCTTCTTTGTACTTAATACGAGACAACCTGAAGAGAAACGGGCAGCGGGTAAGACAGATGGTGACGGAAACAGATAGGCCCACAGAGAGACAGACAGGTACCTGATGGGGATGTCATTCATGACCTCTCTGAACATGGACGGGGAGATGATGGGGTCACAGTCACTGGGCAGTAAAGGGTCATGACCTTTATCAATAGTTTTCCTCTCCAGTAACCAACGATTAAATGACTCGCGGGGAGGATCAATACCTGCGCAGACAGACGGGGAGACAGAGGGCTGTGTGAATGACTGTCTGACCCCGGGGCCACTCTGATCTCCTGCTGCATCACAGTGCAGACAGCAGCTCCACAGCAGCAGTGCCTCTCTACCTTCTCTCTGGTGACACAGCTCATGGTAGTGTTGTCTCAGTTTTGTGACGAGCTGAGCTCGCTGCAGCTCGATTTCAGGATGGGGGGGCAGGTGGCTGGCAGCGGGATGCTCTCTGATCACAGCGTTGGTTTGGATGTCCAGATCCCAGTAGATCCTGAGGATGACAGCCACGTTAAATTAAATCAATGTGACATCATAAGATGCAAAAGGAAAGGGGTGCGGCTTCAGCACTCACACAGCTGGTCTGTAGGGGGCGGGGGCAAGAGGAGTTACGGGCGTAGCTGATTGGGCCTGTTTGTCTTCAGGGGCGGAACTCCAGGGTTTGAGCCCAGGGGTACTGGGAGAGATGGGTGTGGTGGGTTCCACCTGGAGACAGAAAACACAGTTATCCATAATCCACTGCACACTGACTACAGTGCCATATTGGAGTTCAGATAATTGTAGGCAGCTAATGCTAACGCTGCCACGCAAGTAACAAACAGGGACGGCACGTCTGATTGGTTATTCTTACCTTAGCCCGTTTGAGGCTGTTAGGCCCCACCCCCTGCTCCTCAGAGCTCCTCCGCTTCCTCTGACCATTACCATGGTTACTGTCCCCACCTTCTGCTGGAGCTGCATTCAGACCTAAAGGATCGGACTGCAGACAAAGAGTAATATATTATGGTTCACTTCACCAATATAATCTAGAGAGTCCAGTGATTACTATGTAAACAGGAAGTTTGCTCACAATGACGTCATGCTGACCGAGCACCGGCACCTCCCACAGGCTCTGATTGGTGAATCTGTTGAAATAATATGGTCGGTTCTCCCTCCGAGACCAACACTTAGACCATCCAGCCTGGACCAGCTCATCTGAGACAGACAGGGCAGAGACAGAGAGACATGTGAGACAGAGAGACCAGCCTGGACCAGTTCATCTGAGACAGATAGGGCAGAAACAGGTGTACCTGGCAGCTCAGGTGGTTTGGATGTTGTGGACGGAGACAGGGGCGGACCCTCTGAGGAGGTGGAGCCAGAGGGAGACAGAATCATGGTTGCTTCCCCCTTCACTGATCCCTGGCTGTCATTGGACATCTCTGCTTCTGGTCAGAATGACATCAACCCGTCTGGACAGGAAGACTGTTACTTTGAAAATAACACATGTGTGAAATACTCTGATGTCATATTTGTTATGATAAATTAGAGGAGTCACATGACAGCTATCATTAAATTATGAGTGTTTCCTCTCTCAGCAAGGACCACATTCATTTCATTTGTTATTTCGAAGAGGAAGAAAGTGTGTTCATGTCAGTGACAGTGTCCCTGGTTTGTTACGTGTTACTTTATGGTCAGCGCTGATTAACGTGACGGATGCAGCAGCAGTTCCCCGCGGTGGCCTGAGTGCGGCGCTAAAAAGCCGACGGGGCTGCTTGACGGTCAGCTGTGGATCGGTTTGTTTACATGATCGATGCGGTGACAAAACGCTTCATGTTTCCTCGTGTTGACGCTTGTAAGCGGACTCGAGTGCTATGGTTACACGCATGCGCGTGTCGGTCGGTCGGGGCAAACGGGGGGGGGCAACAGGCTGCGGCTGCTCCTCGGGAGCCCGCGCTCACAGCTCGACCCCGCGGCGGCCGCGCTCGGTTCTGAGCCGCATCAAAGTGCGGTGAAGCCGGTCAAACGCTCGGAGAGACTGCGAGGCCGCCGCCAGCTCCGCCACTGACGGGCATTTATCGGCCCTTCAGCGGCAGTTTATCGGTCATTTAACGGCCATTTCGCGCTCGGAGCGACAGCTGTTGTTTAGGCGCCACTTCTCTCACAAGATGGCGGACACGCCCCTGCCACAGAGCGCCGCGTCCAGCACAACATTTCTGCCCCGCTCCGGGATCCGAACCGCTCGAAGCTCCGCTAACCCGGTTCATCTGAGGGCCCGGAGCTTCCGCCGCACTTGGCTAAGGTCGGAACGGTTGCGCCGGGCCCCCTGCCCTTACCTTGGCCGGTTAAGTTGCGGAGAGTTGCGGGTTCTGCGCGTTTGTTTCGGGTCCTCCGCTCCGCTCCCTCCCCGCCTGCTCAGACATCTTTACAGGGACCCGGGCTCAGTCAGTGCGCATGCGCGGCTGGTTCTCTGCTTCCTGTTGTGAAGCGTCTCCTTGTCTCCGCCATGTTGAGCAGGTCAAGTTTTGAAGGGATCCGCACCACCCCTCTGATCTCATGTGGGGTCACGTATTTGTGTGTTTATGTTATATAAAATTCATAATTCAGGTCCACAGTTTAGCTAATAAAAACTGAATGCACCAAAATCTACCTGATTTCGTTTGTTTATTTGGTTTGAACATAAATCTATAATATGAAAGTAGATTTTATTATTAATCGTTTGCATGCACTCATGGAATGATATCACACAGTCACATGCTCAGAACAGTTGCTCATTTATCAAAGTGGTTACAGAACGTGTGTGAGTTCAGTCAGACGCCCTCAGGTCCAACAGAACTGACAGTGTGTCAGAAGCCCGGTGTTGCGGCGCCCTCCTCTTGCAGCAGCAGATCCACTGCAGCCTCCACATCTTCCAGCACATCACTGGGCTCCACCAGGTCTGGCTCCAACACCAGGTCTCTGTGACCGTGGAACACTGTCTCTGTCATGGTGCCCCTCTGGTCACTAGGTAACGGGCAGCGAGGGTTATAGACACCTGTGCAAACCTGAGGACAGGTACCACTTATTTTAATGCGCTGTTGTTGCCATGGATCTTGTGGGGCACCGGGAAGGATTCATTAACATAACGTACCAGTAGGGAGCGACACTGAGCAGCAGTGGACACCAGCTCCTCCTCCAAATCGGGCATTGTCATGTGACTCCCTGTTCCCTGGGCAACAAACTTGGTGCTGGTAGTTATGGATGCATGCTGCTGAGCCAGGTAGCGGTTATACAGGTTAGCCCCATAGATGTCTGTCATCAGGTTGTCACTAAGCAACAAGAGGATGGTGGATTGGTGAGATTACGGTGTCACACACAGTTTGGTTACAGCGTCACACAGTATGGTTACAGTGTCTCTCAGTTTGGTTACAGCGTCACACACAGTTTGGTTACAGCGTCACACTCAGTTTGGTTACCCGATGGCATAGACCATGTTTATCTGCTGGTTGTGGTTCTGCAGCCTCAGCAGATGCTCGGCGTACTGGTACGTAAGCAGACTGGGTTTTCCCAGCAGTGCCTGGTACTGCAGTTCCCGACCCGTCAGCTTCCTGAAGACGGACTCCAGACACAGCAGGAATATCCCGTGACCAAAGCTGCAGCAACACAGAGGAATGAAAAGTGTCCACAGCAGCGCCCCGACATAGGCTGTCACGTTGTCACATGTTCCCTAAAATGATCACGGTGACTTTTGTTGGTTACCGTGGAGACGGGGCCTCGGCCATCCACATCAGGTCCATGTTACAGGCCAGGACTGGCAGCTGAGTCGCCAGGTGTGTGTTGTACTCACAGCCAGGACTCCCATTGGTCAAGAGCACGTCAATCAACAGCTGCATGTTGGTCTCCCATCTGATTGGCTCCCCAAACAGTATAATTGCTATGGCAACACAGGATATTATGGAACTTTGTCACAGAGTAGTTGTAAAGTTGTGTAGTTGCAGTGTGTAGATGTGCTACCTTCTATTTTGGGAAGCGTCCTCAGAGGAGTCATCTGAAAAATGAGTCACATCACATTTGGTCTTTGTGTCCACTGACAGATCGGCAGGGGAGGTAACACCATGTGACCTTTGTGTTTACGAAACACGTTCTGTGTTGTTGAGAAACATTTCTGAGCTGAATGAACTGATGATGTGTGCATGTGCGTGCTGTCAGCTATTAGCGGTAGCCTACTGCTAACTGCTCCACACTCACAGGGAGTTTGGGTCTCCTGTTGTGGTCCACCATGTCCAGCAGGGGGTAATGTTCTCTGAGCTCCTCGATGGTCACCACCTTCTGAAAACCCAAACTGACGACGACACAGTCAAGACCTCAAAACAACCAATCAGAGTCTCGCAACCTGTTTCAGGTTTGCAATTTGAGTTGGACTGTTAGCACAGAGAGCTGCTCAGAGGTCAAAGGTTGACTGTGAAGGATACGTGTTGGCGATGTCCCTCACTGGGCCTTGTCCTGACACCAGGACACATTTATCATGAAAACTCTTTAACATCTGCAAAGGACTGTGGGAAAGAACCACCTGCTCAGGGACGATCTACAGAGAAAGACAGAGATCCCTCACTGGGCTGGTCCAATCAAAGAGCAGGAAGACAAATGGACTCCACCTGTCGGTCTTACCTTGACATTCAGCAGGTGAGAAAGCTGTTGGGCTTTGTGATGTCTCTGACAACTTCCTGCATTGGTTACAAATACAACAGGAAACAGGAAGTTGTTGTTTTTGTCCAGGAGCTTCCGAAAAGCCCGATGAGCAGCCGGGATCACCGAGCTGCCACGGAGCAGGACGCCATCCACATCAAAGACAACACCAGCCTGCAAGAGACAGACGGACAGAGGAGACAGACTCCTGGTTAGTCTGCGTGAATATGAAAAGTAACAGGTTCTACAACATGCTTAAACAGGTTTATTAACAATGATTTAAACATGTTTGTGATCAGTGAATTAAATGTTTATTATCAATGATTTAAACATGTTTATGATCAGTAATTTAAATGTTTATTATTAATGATTTAAACATGTTTATGATCAGTGATTTAAATGTTTATTATCAATACATACACATGTTTATTATCAATGATTTAAATGTTAATTATCAATCAATGATATAAACATGTTTATTATCAATGATTTAAATGTTAATTATCAATCAATGATATAAACATGTTTATTATCAATGATTTAAATGTTAATTATCAATCAATGATTTAAACATGTTTATTATCAATGATTTAAACATGTTTATGATCAGTGATTTAAACATGGTTAAGATCAATGATTTACACATGTTTATGCAGACACGTACACATTATGTCAGTGAGCACAGAAAACACACACACTCACCCTTCTACTGGTTGACATGCATCGGAGCGTCTGCTGCAGGAGCCCTCGACACCACATGACGTCTGTCTGTCAGAGCGCCCGTTTGCTGCTGGCTTATACTGACACAGCTGTGACATCACCAGGGGGCAGGTCCACACTGACAGAAGCTACAAATCAATAAATACAATCACACACACACACACACACTGATTAAATGTGGCTGACAACAGTTATCTCTCACATGACATCACGTGCAGCGTTCAGCCATTAATCAGCCAATCACATGGTGCAGCAGGCTGCCACCAATCAACCAATCAGCTGCCAGATTGAACCCTTGTGATGTCAGTTTGTGTGTCAGCGTCTGTCAGATGTTAATAAAGATGAAGAATTGTATACGACATAAACAATTTGAACAAAAGCTGAAATTATATTTAATTCAGTTTATTTGTAAAGCACAAGTCCTAATTAACATGAGGTCAAGGCTCCAGGACCAGACCTGAGGACATGTTACTAGGCAAAAACAAAAAAGGCAGTAGACATCTCATTAGGTTTGAAGACAACTTTTGTCTTTTTGTTGTCGGTTTCATGTTGATGTGAACAAACAAAACAAACAAACTCATCTGAATATTTTTAATATGAAAGATATTTACAATTATCAAAAGTCAAACAGGTGGGAAACAGACAGGTCAGAGTCCCAGCAGAGTTCTGGCCTCTTGACTCTGAGCCTGAAGCGTCTCACTGGCATAACGCTGTAACAGCTCCATCTTCTTCCTCCTGACCAGAGCTTCCTCCACCTGAGAACAGGACAGAGCCATGGTGAGACACGTCTCAGAGACAGGTGGAGCCGTCTGTCCTCACAAGTGTAGATACAATGTCTCACCTCTCTCTGTGAGGGAACGGGGACGTGTGCGATGAAGGAAACTCCTCCCTCCTCTCCCTCCTGCTCCTCCCGGTTCTCGTCATCATCGAGCTGCAGATGCACAGATGCACACTGACTTACTACAAAGTAACTACTGCTGAATTGTTCAGGTGACTTCAAGTGACCACATGGTCAGCACCAGTGATGTGTCAGCATCTGATTGGCTAATTGATGAGAAGCTGAAGGGACTGCTGACCTCCTCAGTATGGATGCTGTAGATGTTCTCCTCCTCTTCCTCTTCCAGATGTTTGTCTCCAGACAAACGAGAGTCTCTCTCTGTTCTCCACTTCTGCACTGCCTGCAGCACAGCTACACACACACAGTTATAACAGGGTTCGTACATATTCTGCTTCTGAAAACTTCAAATCAGAATCAAATGTCACCTTCTTTCTCATACTGCGACTCCAGCGGAAGCAAAACTCCGTCGTCTTCATCTCTGTACCCATAATACTCTGCGTCCACTTCCTTCATTAGCTCTGCCCTCGTCTTCCTCAGTGCTGGAGCAGCTGTGAGTCACATCAGTGAGGACCAACAACCCCAGAGAACAAGCATGTTCGTGCGATGGTGTAAAGTTTACATACGCTCTTTCTCGAACAGCTCTCGAACTCCCGGCAGATCTCTGGCGGCTCCAAAGTATTTATATCCTCGGTTTCCTGGAACCTCCTTCCCCTCGTGATCCAGCATCCGAGGACCGACCCGCTGAAACATCAGCCATGAGTGTACAGCGTTCAGACCTCCGTGTACCCACTGTTGTCATTATTTACATCACGATTGGTGAACTGGATTTTATTTACCCCATAGTCGGGTCCTCCCAGCTCTCTGATCCGGACCTCCCAGTGTCCCTTCTCCCTCAGCAGCTTATTGATCTCATCGTTCAGATCCCGGATCTTGAACTCGCCCAGACCCGCTGCAGACACACAGACAAACAGGTTTATCTCCATACGAGGACCTGTCTCTGTTCTGGTTCTGTGACAGAGACTGAAAACTCGGCTGGCCTGTCCCCCATCACAGCTGCTCGTTCAGGATGCAGCTTTGAACTCACCGTTCTGAATCTGAGCCACTTTCTTTGAGATTTCACTGATGATCTGAAACACACACACACACACATCAGTACTGCAGTATTACAGTAGTGTGAAGTATCCTGATAAACATTTGTACCTGTCGTCTCCATTTCTCTGCTTTTGGAAGTTCACTGCACTCTGATGCCAGGAAAGGTCTTCTCTCCTACAGAGAGACAGACAGGTCAGAGACAGACAGGTCTGATAGAGACAGGTCTGATAGAGACAGGTCACCTTGACTTTCCCCTCCTCCAGCTGAGCCTGCCTGAACCGGGCCAGAGCCGTCCTGAGAGACAGAGACAGCAGAGAACATTAAATGTTAAACATTAAACTGAGACTCGTTCATCTGGTTGTTCTGCCATGACGTCATCACTCACATGGCCTTCTCAGCGTTTCTCGCCTGGAGACAGAGACAGAGACATCAGTGAACCAGAGAAGAGCTAAACTAGCAGGCTACCAGCTAACAGCTTAGCATTCACAGACTGTGTGTGCGTGCGTGTGCATGTCTCACCATCTTCTTCTTCTATTAGATGTGTTTTAGATCAGAATCAGAAAAATCTCCCGCTCCAAATGATCCACACGCAAACACACTAACCGGAAATACACCCGCGTCTTCTTCTCCTGTTTCCGGTGAACCGCGGCTCTGCTGCCTCCTGTCGGAGGAGTCCCGAATATTAAAATTACACATCGTCTTTTACACGGTGACGTTAAGATGAGGAAAAAATGTGGCTGATATTTAGGTTTGTGAAATAAGTCTCTATCTCTCTCTCTCTCTCACACACACACACACACACACACACAAACGTCAGTCAAGACAGTGAACGTGTCATAAGATGTGATGACATCGGAAACTGGGCAGGGCTTACCAGCCAGCAGGTTGATGTTTGACTTGAGGGTGTCAAAGGTCACAGACAGAAACAAGGAAATGGTCCTGGAACCTGGAACAACACACCTGTCCACACCTGGACCCGAGGACCTGACCAGCCGGACTCATGGTGAGTTCTGATCCCAGATCCAGTATAAAAGGGTTTCTGTGGATTACTGAGGCTGAAGCCGTAGACAGGAAGTGAGCAGCGTCGGCAGCACACGCAGGTGACAAACTTCGAACTGTAAACCTTTATTTTCACTGAGGCTGTCCTGACAGATCTGGGGTGAGAACACCTGCACAGGTGTGACACCTGGATTCGTGTTGCTCCAGCAGGTCTCACAGGTATCAGCCATGTTGGGAGGAACAGGAGCGTTGACTGGTCGCTGCTGGTTAAAGCTCAGGCAGTGCCGCTCGCTCTCCTCCCCTCCCCCCCCAGGACCTCATTACCCAGCAGACAGCAGGAGCAGGACGTACAGGACAGGAACGGAGGCGGGCCAGATGAGCTTGGCTCAGATCGATTCCATGCTGAAGGTGAGTCTGTGGTTCAGGCTGACGTCATGGACCAGCCTAAGTGACCTGTCATCTGTCGCCAGGCAAATGAACACAGCCACACCCTCCCCAGGGGCCCTGCATCCCACGGTGTGCTGGGTTTCCATAGCAACACGTTGCAATCCAACCACCCCAGTGAGGACCGTCGCAGCAGTGCCACCTGCCTACCAGGTGGCGGCAGCGTGCTGTTCGGAGTATTTGACGGACACGCAGGGCCGGCGTGCGCCCACACCGTCAGCCAGAGGCTGTTCTACTACATCGCTGTGGCCGCTCTGCCGCTGAGGACGCTGGCAGACATCGAGCGTGCGGTGGAAGAGGAACGGGCCGTACCACCACTGCTGGAGTGGCACAAACACCCGCAGGACCACAACTTCCCCAATGGAGGAGCTCCCTCCCTCCATAGCCTGCGAAACTACTGGCAGGACCGCCTGGAGGACGAGGACGAGGTGTGTGTGCGACCAGTCCAACTCAGTCAATACCTTTCATGTTAATCACGTGGACCTGTGAGATTGACCGGTCCAACAGGGACTGACTGAGGACAGGACAGAGATGTAAAGCATCATCGTCTCCCCTGTCCCCCCTGCAGGAAGACGGCAGAATGACATCAGCGCTGGTGAATGCTTTCCGTCGCCTTGACAACGACCTGTCTGTGGAAGCCCAGGTGGACCTGTCCACGTCCTCAACCAGGTTCGATTCTGCCACACAGTTTGTCTTAAAGCCAGTGTCTCATCTGTCTCCTTGTGTCTTTCACTGTGAGGACCTGACCCAGTGATGACTCCTGCTGTCCACAGACGACTCTCTCTTCCTGGGGAGGTACTGTCCCACTCCTCCCCTCTCCGGGTGGCGCTGTCCGGCTGCACCGCCTGCATCGCCCACATCTCTAATGGCGTCCTGCATGTGGCCAACTTGGGTGACAGCCGGGCCGTCCTGGGTGTCCAGGAGCTGGACGGGCAGTGGTCGGCTGTTAGCCTCAGCAACGACCACAACGCGCAGAACCCCGATGAGCTGCAAAGGATCATGGGAGAACACCCACCGTCAGAGAGGAAGACAGTGGTCCGCCACGACCGCCTCCTGGGTCTGCTGCTGCCGTTCAGAGCATTCGGAGATGTCCGCTTCAAATGGAGCAAAGAGATGCTGAACCGAATCCACGAGACTCGGCCGGATGTTCTGTCCCTGGTCAGTGAGGGCGTCCGGACCCTGAGCCCGTATTACCTGAGCCCACCCTATCTGAGCGCAGAGCCGGAGGTCATCCGGCACGACATCCGACCTTCTGACAAGTTCCTGGTCCTTGCAACTGATGGATTGTGGGAGTTGATGCACAGACAGACCGTGGTGCAGCTGGTTGGGGAACAACTGACAGGTCAGTGAGCTGCACTTCATCTCTGATGAGGAACAGGCTGAGGAACACCTAGTGTGAGAAACGTAGGAATGTTCTGCACAGGAAGCAGGTGAGACCTGAGCTTATCTCTTCAGACGCACTGTGAACCAGAAGCTGAAACCAGTCTGTTGAGTGAAAGCGTTTGTCATTGTTCAGGCCTTCAGCAGCAGAGGCCCATCGTTCCTCGCAGAGGCACAACGCTGGGCCAGCTGCAGCGCATCCTGCTGGAGAGAAGGGGACAGGTCATATCTGTGCTGGAGGACCAGAACGCAGCCACACACCTTCTCCGCCACGCCCTGGGGGACGACGGCTACGGAGCAGTGTCTCCAAACCGCCTGGCCAAGATGCTGAGCCTGCCACCAGAGCTGGCCAGAAGGTACCGTGATGACATCACCATCACTGTCATACACCTGAACGAGTCCAACCTGGCGCCCGGCAGGACTTCTACAGGTAACCAACAATGTAGACAGAAACTTGTTTTCCCTTTCAAGCTGAACTGAAATGTCTGGAGTCATCAGAGCTCTGTTCTGTCCCCAGGAGGCGTCTGATTGATCGAGACTCACCTTGCAACAGGATGCCACAGACATATGGAGGACTTGGTCTCTGTAGCAACAGAGCGGACAGTTTGTCAACCCGCTGAAACCACTGTGAACTGGTTTGACGACACCGCTGTGAACAAGCCTCCGTCTTTTCAGCCAATCAGAGTGCAGTATCCTTACGCTCATGTAAGCTAAGAAAAGACTCAACAACTCTGAATGACTTCAAAATAAAATTTATTCCATGTTTTTACAAAAGCAACTCTCAATTAGAGAAAGAGGTAACTATCAAACTGACCAATCAGCTGAGCCGATCATCTCTCACCGACTGACCTCCCGCAGCTCATGGAGCTCAACCATCACTCAGAGGGGGTGGGGCCGAGGACAACAAAAATAGACAGCGTCTTCAGGCTTGACGTAGGACGTGAAAACGACTCGTCTGTGTTGACTAATAAGAGGGAGGGATATAAAAGTCCAGTGTCCAATCAGAGCGCAGTATTACAGGTCAGTCACCGGCGCGGTGGGGGGGCCAACAGCCGTGTGGCAGTGATGGCCTCTGGGAAGAGGTTGTGGTAGGTTGGCAATGGGACGTACGCCGCCGTGATCATCTTACCTGAAACAACAGGGAGGAGTCAGAGCTCACCTCTGATTGGTCAACAGCATAGTGACAGTTTCATGTGGCAGGAAGTCTTACCAGCAAAGTATCGTCCATGGAGGGCGTTAACGGCAGCCATGGCAGCCGGGATCGACGGACACTTCACATAGACGTTTCCCTAAAGGGTCAGAGGTCATGAGCTGCATTAAGGTTCGGGTCAGAGGTCATGAGCTGCATTAAGGTTCAGGTCAGAGGTCATGAGCTGCATTAAAGTTCAGGTACCTCTGTAGAGTTTATGTCAACATAAATGTGAACGACTCCTCCATGTTTGTTACACTCCTCGATGACATCATGCTGAATATCAACATCCCAGCCAGGAGGCTCGTCACTGGAAGCACGCACGCACGCAAGCACACACACACACACACAGTTCAGTACATGTCTTGATGTTTGCGCCACCTCAGGTCAGGTGGTACCGGAGGTTACCTGAGGCTGTTGAACATGTTCGACAGCTGGAAACAGTGTGTCGCCAGCGGCTGAGAGGGAAGAGCCAGAGGAGGGTTCATATTCAGACTGGGGTTCATGGCAGCTGTCACACACACACACAGAGAGACATTTCAGAGTTTACTGGACAGATTCATCAACATTCGGCCTGTGTGTGTGTGTGTGTGTGTGTGTATACCTGACACAGCAGCCATTGCTCCAATCGCTATAGCGCCACTCATCTGAAGAGCTTGTTGAGCAGCAGGAGGAATCTGGAGACCTGAGCCTGAACACAGAACAACTGTCACCTTCACACACATCTTCAAGTTTAAGGGGGAGGTTAAAGGTCTCACCCTCTGCGAGTCTAGCCATCAGCTGCAGTCTCCCAGTGGTTCCCAGGTCGATGCCGGTGTGTTCAAGCTCATCGCTGTCGAGGAAAGATGAGGCTGCAGAGCCGTCCACACGCTCGGTCACATGACCAACCTTCATGGGCCGACCTGCCAGCTCGAAGCCATTCAGCTGCTCCAAAGCTTTTTTGGCACATTCTGCATCTGCAAACTGTCGCACAGGTGAGCGATGAATAAACCGGGTGACAGTGAACGCATTGTGAAGGAGAGGAAGGACTCACAGTGATGAAGCCGTAACCTTTGGAACGACCTGTCTCACTGTCCATCATCAGCTGGATGCTTTCAATCTAAAACATGTAGTCACACGTGTGTGTTACACGTGTTCATCGCTGACATGGAAACGGGACATTTTACTGTGTTGTTTATTGTGTTAAATTTTTCGTGCCTTAATTAAGCAGTGTCGGCGTCAGACTGATCTCATGTACATCCTTCACTCAGGTACTGGAAGCTTCACTCGTTGTAGTGAAGTGTCCATTAGCTTACTGTACTACGAGTGAAGGTGTGTGTGTGTGTGTGTGTGTGTGTGTGTGTGTGTGCATGTGTGTTACTGACTCGTCCAAATGGTTCAAAGATTCCTCTGAGCATGTCCTCTGTGATGTTGAAGTGCAGTGAACCGACATAAAGTCTCATCGGTCCTGAAGAACCCTTCTGTAGATTGTTGGCTGCGGCAGCTGCGGCGGCTGCGGCGGCTGCGGCTCGGTTCTTCTCTGCCTGGGAACCCACACGTCATAAAATTAACACGTCAGATTGAAAGGATTCTATGGAGTGTTTTAGAAAGCTTCAAATGTTAATCACAGTCTGACTGATTAACTGTCAATCACGTGACTCAAACGCCCCTCCACTGAGAACAGGTTTGGACTCCTCCATGTGGAGGTGCAGGTGGAGTATACCTGTGAGGCCTGTACGATGATGGGAACTCCAAGCAGCCTTTGCCCCGTCAGTCCTATGGCCAGAGGAACTGAGGTCGTTTCCACAAACTCGATGTAGGCGATTCCCTTCGACCTGCGGGAGTTCCGGTCGGAGATCATCCTCACGTCCCGCACCTGGGAGAGCCACATAACTGTTACTATGGAAACCAACCACTGACAGTCACTCTTGTGTGTGTGTGTGTGTGTGTGTGGCGTGTGCGTTCACCTTGCCCACGGCAGAGAAGAAGTCCTCCAGGTCACGAGGTCGAATTCGTGCAGCCAGCTGCATACAGAACACGGTCCGAGCATCCCGCTCCTCTGGAGTCAGGTTATCAACGGGCTGCCTGCACGCCAGCACACCAACAATGACATCATTATCACGACGTGTGACTCGTAGACGGCCTGTCTATTAAGCTCTGCCTCTCCTCACCTGATCGGACTCTTATCCTTCTTGAGGGGACTCTTACTCCTGGACTTCCGCCGGCTGACAGACAGGCAGAGGGACAGTTTACAGTAGGGTGTGTGTGTCTCCATGTGTTGACTCATGCTGATGGTTGGGGAGGAGCTCACTGTTTCTGATGGTCTCTGTAGCGCCCCCCTCGCTCCCTGCTGCGACTGCGCCGGCGCTCTCGACTGCGGCTTCTTCGCCTCTCTTTGCTGCGGCTACGTTTGTGCTCTCGACTGCGACTCTTCTTCCTGTCTCGACTCCTGCTGCGCTTCTTGTCACGGCTGCACTTCTTCCTGTTGACACACAGCAGCCAATCACAACATCACCATGGTGACCACAATCTGAGGCGGGACCACTCTAATCCAAAAGGCTGGAGGGGAAACACACACACACACACACACACACACAACCTCTTGTTGCGGTCCTCTTGTCCATCCGGACTTGAGGTCTTGGCGTCCCCCTGTCAGGGTGGAGAGAGAATAGCATGAGGAGACAGATGAGTGAGTGAGTGAGTGAGTGAGTGTGTGTGTGTGTGGGTACACATTTAAAATGGCTGTATGGAAGTCAGAGGTCAGTACCAGGCTCAGTGAGGTGGGGTTACTGTGGGCGGAGCAGTGACTACTGAAGCAGAACAAGGACACACCCTCCACACAACACCAGAGATCCTCACCTGTTTGCTGAGGGTCATGTGTCCACCACTGTCTTTGTGTGTGTGGGGTAACTTGTCACACTCACCTGTTGTTACCTTTGAACTTATTGTAGCTCCACCCACCCCTCCCTTTCTGCTTCCTGAATCCTGGCTCCTCCCCAGTTCTCACAGTTGGGATGCAGAGCGGTGCCTATGCTAAGCACCGACCTTTCCTATGATCCTCCTGCTCACTGCTCTAACACTTCAACTCCCAGAATCACTAGCTGTTCCTCCTCAGGGATTTGGGCCAAACCCAGTTTGTAGTTACCATGGGAACCAGAGCACAGCAATACAAGATGGGGGCTGTTTACTACCTTCATGTCTGTGACAGATCACACTGGCATTCAGGGAGCAGAGGTGACAAATCGTTAGGCAAGTCTACAAAGAGAGACAGATTATTCACGACAGTCTGTGACGGCGCGACACCATCATCATCACCATCGTCAGCCTGACTCTACTGCTCAGAGACAGCCAACAGACACCGGTCGGGTTAGTTGAGTTATTGACTGTCACCAATCCACGGATGAATCCATTTCAGTAAACGTCAGGGGGCGGGACACACCTGGGCTGCAGGTGATCCTGTTCACGGCCGCCATGACGCCACATGTTCACAGCACTACTCGGTTCCCACGTGTGTTGTCATCAGTCTCATCAGTGGCCCATCTGCGGGGGAGCTCAGTGTGCATCACTGCTTGTTTACCCTGAAGCATGTGACTGGTCCTCCGCCCTCAGGCAGTGAGGAGCAGTAGAGTCTGGCTGAGTCTCAATAACAGAAGCAGGACACTCACCTTCCTGTACGGAGCCTCCAGCATCGCTTCGATGTCCAGGTCATCGGCCATTCTGCTGCTCTGCGTGCACGCACGCACGCACGCACGCACGCACACACACATACATACATACATACACACACACACACACACACACACACACACACACACACACAAACAGTTAAGTGTCATCACTACTTCTCGCTCCCTGTGATTTCACATCCTGATTGAGTCCTGGGTGGTTCTGGTATGTGTGTGTGTGAGGCCTGCTGAACCAGACCTCACCTGGTCAGTGGTGGACACGTGGAAGCGCACCTGCCTGCTCCAGCGTCTCAAACACTGACTCAGCTGACAGGTGGTCACACACCTGATCCGAAACACCGATCACGTGGGTCATGTAAACGCATAAGTGACAGTTGAGGTTGGGTAAGGGGGGGTGCACAGGTATCTATCCTCCCGGGACCCGGCTCCACCGTTAGTTACACATCATTGCTGTCCACAGCTAGCAGCTAGCAGCTGCCGAGCGGGCCTCCCGCCATTTGTGCGCGGGATCTCCCGGTTCCTCCTCCGGCAGCTCCGGTCTGTGTTACCGGGGACAGAGGAGGGATTTACCTGGATGCTCAGCGGCTCAGGTCAAATGACGGTGGTCGCTCCTCGTCTTTGCGGGATGTCAGTTAGTTTTGTTAAGGACGCACACAGGAAGTCGCGCTTCTCTTCTTCTACGGGCTCTTCCGGCGGCCCCCGGCCCGTGCTGCCCCCTCTGGTTGCAATTGGAACACACTGAAGTTTAGATATCAATAAAGTTACGTTTATCTAACGAATGGTGATCTGCTACATGTCACTGAAAGATACTCAGGCTCTGGAGCTTCACCTCCTTCTCCATGGAAACCACAAGATCCCGCCCACTCATCATCCTGGTAACCGTCACATTCGCAGGATGACTGACGTGTATGTTTTCAGTTGTCATCACCTACACGGTGACAGTATGGTGCACAATGCTGTCAATCAACCACAGACACGCCCCTTTCTCATATTTCATTTTAATGATAAAAAAAAACATGAAATCTGATCTCAGTTTGTCCTTGGTGACCTCATCATCTCCTCTCAGCCAATCAGATGTCGTCCTGCTCTGCCCGCTCCCTGGAGGAGACCCAGCGGCTGACAATCACATCCTGAGGAGCAAAGCTGATCAGACCTTATCGCTGATCAAAGAACCAATAATGCAGTAATGCATGTGAACGGTGTCTGGCACCTGAACCTTCACCCTCATCAGACACTCCGGTGAGTCCAGCTCAACCTCTGATTGGTCAGCTGGATGGATGACATAACACAACATCAGCTCCTGTAAAGCAAAGAGAAGATCTTCAGAGTGAAATAAGCAACGCAGGGACGACTGCTGTGGTCAAGTCTGGTGGGCACCTTAGAAACGTTGGCAGTGATCCTACTGAGGGCTGCGAGAGAACGCCATGAAAATGGACGCAACACAGAGCCTGTGAATGCATTGGCATTTACTCGCTCAATCACCACCGAATAACTAGAGAGAGAGAGAGAGAGAGAAAAGACAGCTGCTGACTATGACAAGCATCAGAACCATCCAGAGGTGGTTCAGGTGTGTGTGTGTGTGTGTGTGTGCATGCCTTACCTGGCGTGGTAAAAAGGCGGACCCTTCCTGTACAACACTGAATAGAGAAAGTTAAGTTATCGATAAGACAACAAACACAACTGAATGATTGTGTGTCTGTGTGTTAACATTCTGTCTTACTAAGGTCAACACCATATTTGGCCCCACTCCCTCCTTTGGGGACCCACCCCCTGCTGCGAAAATGATGATAGGCTGCGTACGAGCTGGCGAAGTCAGGACGCAAGGACCGGAACCTCCGCCATAGCTGGATGATTGACAGGGGCTCCTGACCAACCACAAGAGGACAGAGGGGAGGTCACCACAGGAGAAACTGTGCCGTTATATTGGCTGAGAGAGAAGACTTCCACCGCCACTCAGCTCTGTCATGAATAGATCTAATTCATTCAGTCTGTACTAACTTTGTTTAGAACGCGTCCTGAGAAGCAAGGATGGGAGACAGAGGTTACCTGATGCAAGTAGACAGACAGACAGCCCAGACTGTAGACCAGGAAGAAGGCCTGCAGATGGAAGCAGATCCACACTGAAGGACAAGACACTCATCATTCCCTGGTCTCAGAACACGTCTTACCTCCTCCAGGCTGAGCTGCAGGTACTCTGACAGAGAGAATGGAGTCCGCCTGACCTCCCTGACCTCCCCATCGACCTGCAGACACACACCTTCAGTGTACTGTAGAGCATCAGTGGGCATGGGTTCGGATGGAGACTCACCCTGCTGTCACAGACCAGGACAAAACCAGCACTCGGAGGATCCGGACCAGAGTTAGGGTCCGGGTCCGACTCTTGGTTCCAGGCCAAGCTGAGATCAGCGTTCAGATGATGTGGATCCAACATGAAGACAGAGATCAGTTTCAGGAGCATGAAGTCAGTTGATCTGGACTCTCATCGAACAGCTCAGGTTTTTATTTCAACAGTTTCAATCTGCGTGCACCGGTAAATCTGGAATCTGGTGCACGCTCATACATACAGTATGGCGTGTACATTACGGTACACTTCACTGACCTCGACGTCTCTGTGTGGGGGCAGGGTCCGCCTTCTGCTCGTGGAGCTGCCTCCCTCCTCACAGTCTCCATCTCTACAGGCTGTGAGAGCCTCGCCAGGATTTGACTGACAGCCTTGTCATCCAATCCCTGGGTGGAGACAGCTGCTCTCGCCCACCTGAGCATCTCCTCATACCTGCGGGGGGAGGGGGCAGGACAGGACAAGGTTATCAAGTGGACAGACAAGGTGTGATGTCATCCAATGAACAGGGTGATGTCACTGACCTGGCCTCCGAAACCACAGGCAGAAGAGAACCTCCATGTGCTGTGACCGGGACAAGCAGCGAACTTAAGATGGCAGCCCTGATTGGACCAGTCCGATGATGATGTCACTGTATGGGTGTAAACTTACGCTCCCAACGGTCAAAGATGCAGTGGTCTGGTCTCGCCCTTGACAAGACCCCTTTCCCAAAGTACCCCTATGAGAAATCCTGGTTAGATCCTGGTTCAGATGTGGATTAACTCAGACCTGGTTCAGAGGATGTGAACTAACTCAGACTTGGTTAACATTATGTGGACTCATTCAGACCTGGTTCAGAGGATGTGGACTCATTCAGACCTGGTTCAGATGTGGACTAACTCAGACCTGGTTCAGAGGATGTGGACTCATTCAGACCTGGTTCAAATGTGGACTAACTCAGACCTGGTTCAGAGGATGTGGACTCATTCAGACCTGGTTCAGATGTGGACTCATTCAGACCTGGTTCAGATGTGGACTAACTCAGACTTGGTTCAGAGGATGTGGACTCATTCAGACCTGGTTCAAATGTGGACTAACTCAGACCAGATTCAGAGGATGTGGACTCATTCAGACCTGGTTCAGAGGATGTGGACTAACTCAGACTTGGTTCAGAGGATGTGGTCTAACCCAGACCTGTTTCAGATGTGGACTCATTCAGACCTGGTTGTAGATCTTCTGGATGTGGTCCGGGTGACAAACCAACACGTGCTGGTTGAGGAGCTCCGCCCGGAGGTCGGTGCTCTCCCGCGGGCTGCGGCTCACCGGCAGCGGAGCCTCGTACTCCTCGTGCACCCGGGTCCGCCGCCGAGGAGCCCGAAACTCCGCCTGCATGTTAGCTCCTGGTAGCCGAAATGAAGAGTTTGTAATTGAGCGGAAACTTTCCAGTCGAGCTTGTTTTGCTGTCGGACGCTGCGGTGTCACAGGATTAGCGTCCGGGCGAAACAGGGCTCAGCTTGTTATTTCTTCTTTGTTTCAAAGAACGGGACACAAAGCAAATTCAAAGGTGCATGCTGCCCCCTGCTGGACAGGGGCCACTGGATTCACATCACTGTTGAAGTTATAGATGTGCCTCTGTTCCCAGCAGGCGTGTTATTATCTCCTACACCCTGAGCCGTTCACATGTCAATGCAGAATAATACACTTATTGAAACTTATCTGAAATAATAATAAACTCCTGGCTGGTTCTGTTACTGTGTTGAACTCTGTATTTGCCGTCAGCCATAACCCTCAGCAGCTCTCATTTAAGATGTGATGCATTAATTTATTCTAACACATGTATATCACCTCTTTAGAGGCAGTACCAAACCATGCTCATTTATTTTCAATTACAACACACAATGAACCTCAGTGAACAGAAACAGCTCTTATTGTGAAAGTGCTGAATGACAAACTGATCCTGAGCTAGATGTGTCCCTGAGGACAGACATAGACAGTGACCGGTCTACAGCCTGGACAGAACATCTGCTCTGACTGGGTCTGTAGTCCAGCTCTAGTGTGAACTCAGTGAGCAGTCGTGACTCTGCGATGCCTCACGTGACTCCACATCAGATGCCTGCCCACCACTGGTGGGGACATCCTCCTGTCTGTCTCTCGTTCTGTCCACGATGTAGAACTGGTGTCTTTGGATGTGTTGGTACAACATGGTGAATTTGGAGACTCTCTTCATCTTCGGCAGGATGTAGGTGTGAGTGAACATCTCTCTGGTCAGAGAGCTCTGCCCCTCCACAGCCAGGACACTGTTCACAAAGCCGAGACAGAAGCTGAAGCAGTTGTGGTCCTCCTCGTTGAACCTGGACAGAGAGAGCTGTGCAATGAACCTGTGGCAGGTGTACCTGTGTGTACCTGTGGTGTGAGCGGTACCTGTGCCATGCAGGGTCCCACATGGGTCCAGCAGAGAAGTGGTCCAGGTACTGGTCCCACTGAGCCAGCAGGTGATACATGTCAGGTCGGACCAGGGGAACACAGACGCAGCTCTCCCAGCCGCTCTGGTCCCTACGCACCCCCCCTTGGGTGTAGTTATACACAACTCCTACACACACACACACACGCAGTATTCAGTCACTGCTCAGGGGTCAGGTGCAGGCTAATGAGCAGTCAGGTACCTTTAGTGTTGGAGACACCTGTATGCAGGTCTGATGTCCCATCAAAGTCTCTAAGAACAAGAGACACGCTTCAGATATTAAACTGGCTTAAAACTTAACTGGTTCGGACGGATGGCTGGTACCTGTGCAGGTTGTCCTGTGCAGGTGTGACCAGCAGGGAGCAGGAGCTGCTGTGTCCGTTGGTGAAGGGAGAGGGGAGGATCATCGGCGCCTCCTGCAGTCGTCTCCCCTCCAGCTCCTCTCCACAGCTCGGACACTCCTCCGGCAGCGAGAAGCAGAAGATGTATTTCTGACAGTGACTCAGTTGGATCACGCTGCGCTCCATCTCCTCCTCTTACTGCTCCTCTTCAGAATTCCGCGCCTCCTTTCATGCCTTCTTTTTCTCGAGCAGTCGTCTTCTCTTTCTTTTCCCCGTTTTTTTCAGGTTGTTCTGCGTTAGATCACACCCCCGTCACAGTACCAGCCTATCACAGTGCAGCCGCTGTCGTCATGTGACCTGGCTCACCTACAGGTTCTGAAGCGGTGACCTTTCGACCATGTTGACTGCATCGTCATGGAAACAGTGAGTTGAATGTAGGTCAACACACTTACCGTCCTACTTGTGGGCGGGGCAGTGAGGAAAACAACGAAATAAGCAGGTACACGTGTGTGTGCGGTGTGTATACATTAAATGAATGTCACGTCCCTTTCGCTGTCGGACCACAGACGGAGCTCTTAGGAACCTTCCTGCTCTAGCCGCGGCTCCCAACCGGAATAGTTTGGACGGGACACCGTAGCGACAACTCTGAAGCAGCCGCTGAGCTGAAGCTCCGCGAGGAAGATGAGCACCAAACAGGTGACCTGCAGGTGAGCCTGTCCGTCTGTCCCCTCCCTGTCTTCATGTCCATCTGTTCCCTCCTCGTCTTCCTGTCCGTCGTTTCTCCACCTCTTAGTCTCGCGCTCCTTCTGACCGAGATCTCGGCGGACCGTTAGCATCGTCATGTTTTTAGCTGTTAGCTCGTAAATAATCACAGTGAGTCACCTGGTCCACCTGTGCGTGCCTCCAGGGTGCGTGCGCGTGTTTGTCTTTTGTCTGTAGTTATGAGGACATTTTTTAATCGTGAGCATCATTGAGAGGACATTTTGGAATGGCGGCGTGTGTGTGTGTTATAAGGTACTTCCTCCACGGTGTGTGTGTGTGTGTGTGTGCGCGCGCGCGCGCGTGCGTGTGTTTTTCAGGTACTTCCTTCATGGTGTGTGTGTGTGTGTGTGTGTGTGTGTGTTTTTCAGGTACTTCCTCCACGGTGTGTGCAGAGAGGGAAGTCGCTGTTTGTTCTCTCATGACCTGAGCAACAGTAAACCATCGACCATCTGCAAGTTCTACCTGAGAGGAACCTGCGCCTACGGAGAACGCTGCAGGTAACACACACACACACACACACACACACACACACACACTTACCTGGCTGAATGTTTACATACAGTTACATCACTTCCTGTGTGTAGATATGATCACATCAAGCCTTCCTTCAGAGGGGGAGGAGTCCCCGAGGATCAGACTGGTGGAGGAGGAACTGGAGGCGGAGCTTCAGTCAGAGGGGGTGGAGTGAAGAAGAGTGTTGTCCTGAGAGATGGAGGTGATGAAGGTCCTGTGTGCCCTCATACTCTTGTCCTCTGGCTCACCTGACCTCTGGCCTGTGTGTGTCTCAGCTCTGGTTGCAGACGGGAGGTTCACAGGTCCACCAGACACTTTGTGGTCGGGTGTCTCAGCGGCGCCAGCTCCTCAGACGTACGTGGATGCCATCAGAACGGGTTTGGACGCATCTGCGCATGAGCAAGGTACGACACGTGATCACACGACAAGCCTTCTGATGTACAGTTGTGATGTTTATCTGTGCTCTCTTTAGCCCCACCCCATGTGGGCGGGACTTCCCAGGACCTCCCCCAGTTGTGTCCCTACACCGCCGCTGGACACTGTTACTACGAAGACAAATGTACGTATCTCCATGGTGACCTGTGCGACATATGTGGGCTGCAGGTGCTCCACCCCCACGACCCTGAGCAGAGGAGAGCACATGAGAAGGTGCGTCTGTGGATTCAAATGTTCAAACTTTATTGACTTCACGATCAATAACAGTCACATGACTTAACTGTCTGCTGTCTCTCTCCCTGCAGATGTGTCTCCTGTCCTTTGAGACAGACATGGAGAAGGCCTTTGCAGCCCAGCGCAGTCAGGACAAGGTGGGCTGAGGACAGGTGTTGTGGCGTCAGAGACTTTCCCTGTTGTTGACTGTTGTCCTGGTGTCCAGGTGTGTTCCATCTGTATGGAGGTGGTGGTGCAGAAGGTGAACCCGTCAGAACGCAGGTTCGGGATTCTGTCATCCTGCTGCCACACCTTCTGTCTGAGCTGTATCAGGAAGTGGCGCTGCACCAGAAACTTCAGCAACGTCATCATCAAGTAAGAGTCTGGATCCAAGACCAGAACCAAGACCAAAACCTGGTTATGACTCGGGGGGTCCGTGTGGAACAGGTCTGGTATCAGGTCTTGTGTCTCTTTGTCTCAGGTCATGTCCAGAGTGTCGGGTGGTCTCAGAGTTCGTCATCCCGTCAGTTTACTGGGTGGAGGACCAGGAGGATAAAGACCACCTCATAGACCTTTTCAAGTCTGGAGTCAGGTGAGTGAACAAATGATACAAACTGTTGTTGTTGTTGTTGTCCTCATTTGTCTACATTTGGCCTGCGTCTCCTGTCTGTCTGCAGTAAGAAGGCCTGTAAGTACTTCGACCAGGGCCGTGGCTCCTGCCCGTTTGGCGGGAAGTGTTTGTATCTTCACGCCTTCCGTGATGGAACCCGAGCAGAACCCGAGCAGCCGCGGAAACAGCTGAGCTCCGAGGGGAACGTCCGGGTCAGACTCCTCGGCTACAGCGTTCACGTGCACAGTCGTTGTCTCCTGGGTTTGTTTTCATCTGCCTGTTGTTTGTTTCCTCAGTTCATGAACAGTGTCCGTCTGTGGGACTTCATTGAGGAGCGTGAGCAGCGCTCTGCCCCGCCCCTGTCGTCCCTTGATGATGACATCACAGAACTGCGGGAACTCTTCCTGCAGATGTCGGGTCCGAGTCACGAGGGGCCTGAGGCCATGCCCCCTACAGACCAGTAGAGTCTAGACCGGTCTGTATTGAGTCCTCGGGTGGTCATAGTAACCGTCTGACGGCGGCTCGTTTATTCATTGAAATTCATTGAAATATTAAATGATGTGGTCCAGTCTGTCAATCGTGATTGATTATTGATATTTTATTGAACATGTAAATAAGCTAATACAGAAAGCAGTGACATTAAATGGTGTTGTTCTTTTGGAAACGCATACACACACAAACTTGATACAAACGTGATGTTTCCATCTAGTGGCCGAACACGTGAACAGCTGTTAGTGGCAGCAGTTACCAGGGGACCTGTGGCGGCCCTGAGCCTTGTGACCTGTTTGGGGCTTTGGGTGGTGCTGGTTGGGCCTGTATCCGGAGGAGCGGTGCACGTGAGTGGCCGTGCACCGGGCCTGTGATTGCCCAGTTAAAGGAGCAGTGAGGCTAACAGGTTCCCACAGCTCAGACCTGGAGAACCTGACTTCCTGACTGTGCTCTCTGCACGTAACCTCTAATTACAGTAATCCAATCAGAGCCATTAACTCCTCACACTAAGAGCAGGAAGTCGGGGGCAGGGGCCCGCCCCCTCAGCCGTGCTCTGGTTTGAAGCCGGCAGGGTGATCTCTCCGCAGGGCGGGTTAACGCAGCCCAGAGCCCTGGCTGGAAGAGAGACTGCTGGGGAAAAAAGGAGACGATGTGCTGGTGAATAAAGAAAGAGAAGGCGAGAAGAGGACTGTGGACCTGCCCCACACACACACACACACACCGAGGATGGGAGCCACGTACGGAAAGAAGGTGGGTCCACTGACATATTTACAGCAGACTGCGTCCTGAGCTGGACTCTAGCCCCACCCCCCCACCTCAGATTACCCATTTCAGACAGTCCTTCTCCGGTTCCATGAATTAGAACCAGCATCAACATGAGTTACGCCCCCCCCCTCGTCTACGCCTCTTGCTATTACAGGTGTTAGCAAGGTTCGACCTAGTGATTCAGATGTTCCTGTAGTTCATCACTTTTAGTCGAAGACACCAACACAGAGATGAATCGGCTCATCTGTTGGATCTGTGGAGGTCAGACTGGTGTGTGTGTGTGTTTGATGAGAGAGATAATGAACTCATGCTATTTTCAGTGATGGTTATGTAACAATGCTCATTAACTTGTTTGTCAGAACAAATCAGGTCAGTGTGTCTGTGGCTCCGATCATCAGTCACGTAAATCCAGATTAACATCAGAGAAAATCCTGCAGCTAAAAATACTGACACCAGGGGCAGTGACTATCGAAATAATATGAATGCACATTCATGTGGACAAGAGACAGGTTTTCTTTCATTTATTTTCTTAGTCGTGTGTAAATCAGCTCAAATTTGCAAATCAAATCTTTCCATGTCAAGGCTCTAACTCAATAATGTCAAATCAAAAATTACCTTGAGTGTACATTTAACCCCCGTGGAAACATCTCAACTTGTAATGAAGTGATGTAATGGATTACCTAACAAAGTTTTACCTCAAGTGTTTGAAGCGCAGTGCAGCTCTCTGCTGCCCCCCGTGGATGGTTGTGTGTGTCAGTTTAACTGCTGCAACCCCCCCAACCATGGGGGGGGGGCGGTAAGACAGCGAGGGCCTTGTCACCATGTTGAGGCCTGATGAACTGTCTCCTAGCAACCGACACAGTCCATTCAGTCTGAAGGGAAGCGTCCAACTAACAACAAATAAGCAGCTAGGGGGAGGGCTGCAATGATCACAGTGATGAACCAATACACATACCTCAGGATGAAGGGGGGAGTGCAATGATACACTTGACACAACGTGCCTCCATTCAGCTCCTGTAGTGTGGCAATTTCAGTTGTCATTCATAGTCAAGTCAGAGCTACGTCAACAGTTTTCAACCTAAATGTCCTCGACCTGAGGACGTGATAACTCCGAATAAGCTGTGCCACCACACGTCCATCGCATACCCTTCATCCCCTGGGCCAGAATTTGTGCAGTGCGTGTGAACGTGGCTCCACAGGAAGTTATTTAAGCTCTGGCAGTAACATGTTTATTCTTGAGTCTGGCATAATGTTATTGTTTCTTCTCCTTCTTCTTTTCCAGAAGGCATACAGCATTGGACACGAGCCTCCTCCCAAGCAGCAGTGTGTGAAAAATGGAAAGCACCCAGACAGCAGAGGTAAGTTTGTACCTCTTATGCTACACAGCTCAAAGGGAAGTGGTGCCCCGTGAGAGGCTCAGTTGTTTATCATGGATCTGCGAATGAATGTCACAGTAAAATCTACAGTTCGGTATCAGTGGAGGTCTGACAAAATGAAACATGACTGCTGTATCATCTGAGTCACAACCAGGAAAGTTTCTTCAGTCAGGGTTAATTTAGGTAGACCTTCCCTCAGTCATGGTCACGGTTACCGTGACAACAGTTGGTTGATGTTATTGAAGTCAAGGACACTCCCCCTACCTGAACTTCGGACAGTCATTATGACTGTGGCCACTAGAGGTCCCTCACAAGTGAAAGCTGGGGCTGTGATGTAATTTTCCTTAAAAACAACCATTGCACGCTCACTGTGAATCCTGGAGCGTTTCCTGTGCTGCTACACATGTGTGAAGCAGCAGGTCACAAAAGATGAAGCTGAAGCAGCGTGGGAAAATGCTGAGGGTGACGCACATTGAGTGAGAGAAGAAGAGGAGGAGGACGATAAGAGGGAGTGAAAAGAGGAGGAGGAGTTCTGCGGCTGCTTTTATAGAGAACATGACAACTAAGGCAGACTTCAACACTTGAGGATCATCCGATCTTGATCAGATTGTGATCAGAATTGGACTAGAGACCAGATCAGATGGGTGAGAGGAGCAGCACCGCAGCTCAACAGAACCTTGTGAAGTCCGGTAAGAACCAGAATCTGATTGTGGATCCTCTGGAGCTGCAATCAGACTGTGGCTGATGCTGTGTGACTCGACTGTTAACATTCGGAACTGAACCAATTTGTTTTCAGGAACAACCATAAACTGACAGAGAATGAAAGTAACACAGTACTCTACGAGTACATGTACTGCACTTTAATCTGAAGCTGTCTGAGTGTCAGTCTCTGGACGTTTTCTGGAGCGAAAGTGTCAAAGGAACTCTGGAACCTTCTCAGTGTCTCTGAGGACACTGGAAGAACACAAATGTCTCAGGATGAAGAAGAGCAGACGTACACATAGTCCACTTGGAGAGACGGGATTCGGTGATAAGATCCGATGTGTTCCACACTCGATGTTTTGTTTCCTCTGGATCAAATAAAGACCGTGAAACGTGATCTGACTTCCTGAATCAGACTATTATCCCAGGTTCAACGTCCTGTTTCAGATCAATATGAAGCCACACGATAGCCCAAAGTCCGACCTCAGATCATCGCTGTCTCCCCTTCTCGCTTTCTACCGTCAGTCAACTTTGTCCTCAGGAGTTTTTGTCTTCACCTGATGTCCATTTATCAACTCTGATCGTTTAGAGTCAAACAGACTCCACGAGACACTCATGAACCAACGTCTCAACAGATCTGCCGTCCTCTGTCCCCCATTGTGACATCGTCAGGAGCCAATCTCTGCCCCTGGTCAACAACATGTCCATGTCCACAGGAACAAAAACAAACCTCCTGAGCTCTTTTGGTTTTTCTGATGTCATCGTTCACTGGGTTCAGGGTGGACATCTTGTCTGTGACAACTCTGATGCGATGTCGGCATTCTGACCAACAACATGATGTCCTCAAGTAACAATCTATGTCCAAGCCCCTGCCAACCCCTGCCTGCACTATCTATTACAGCGGTGGCTTCTCGTGGCTCACCATCTCCAGAGCTGGTTTTAAAATTTTGTTGCAAATTTAATCCCAGAGATGTGGTGATCTTGTCCTTTTTGTCCTCTGTCTGTAGCCTCAGCATATGCAGACCTGCAGCAGCACCGGTCCAATAGCATCCACAGGAAATCGTCCCCACCGTCCAGCTGTGTCCCTCAGCCTGATTACCAGGAAGAAGAGGAGAATAATGGCCTCATCAAGCCCAAGAAACTTCTGAATCCTGTGAAAGCGTCACGAAGTCACCAGGATCTTCACCGAGAGCTGCTGAGCAGCTGCAAGAGGTACGTCCCCATGTGGGGACAGGTCCCTGTTAAACTGAGGACATTCGAGGGACACTTTTGAAAACACTGTTGTAGAAGGTGAAAAAGTTGATTTAGAGGTTGGGCCCTTTTTAGCCATTATGGAAAATACACCCAACTGATGACTCCGGAACTGAACTAAGTGATGGTCAAAGCCTGAATGGTTTCATGGGTTTCCAGTCTCACGTCAGAGGACCCAACAAAGGCCAGCACCTCAGCTGCATGAGAACAATCCTCTGTGAACTTGTTAAAGAAACGAATGGAGGTTGCTCGGCAACAGCTTCCCACCACCCAGGCCTCCTCCGCTGAGGACGCTGGGAAAGTTTTCACCTCCTCACAGATTTAACACGCGTTAAGAGCAAGGTCGACTTTTCTCTGTGTTTTTAACATTCAGGAGGGAACCTGAGGCACACACGCACACACGCACACACACACACACACACACACACACACACACACACACACACACACACACACACACTTCATGCTGCCCTCTGCTGGTTGAAATGCTTCAATACACAGGACACATAATACACACACCAAACAACAACAATCATAATAACGTTGTTTTCAAAGACCAGTCGTACTGATCCTAACAAGCCGTTTGTGTTCCCCAGAGGTGGGGTCAGCGTGGAGACGAGGCCGGAACTGCAGCGGGTGCTTGAGTCCAGGAAACGAGATCAGATGATGAAACAGAGGAAACAGGAGGACGACGCCCGCAGGAAGATCTCACCTCTGGAGGCAGAACTACTGAAGAGACACAGGAAGCTGGAGGAGGTTATACACACAGAGACACACAGACACACACACACATACACACACACTCTGACTCTGTCTCTGTCCTCTGGTCTCAGATGGAGAAGCAGGAGCAGAAGCAGCTGGAGGAGAACCTGAAGGCCCCGGAGTTTGTCAAAGTGAAAGAGAATCTGAGGCGGACATCTTTTCAGAGTAAAGCTGAGAGGGACGTGTAGAGACACAGCTGCTGTCCTCCAGAGGACAGCAAACTGTCACCCAGGCTGTCCACATGTTTACAGGGGACAGGCCAAAGACGCTCTCCAGATGTTAACAGCTGTGACGTCTCACTGTTCTGACAGAAGGATAAATGACATACCTGGTGAACAGGTGACCTTGTGTGTCACTCTGTTGGTCACATGGTTTGTGATGGTTAGAAAATGCTCTTACTGGGCTGAGGCTCATGGGTAGTGTAATGCTTAGTGGGATAAGCGACAACCATGATCTGTACACACACACAACTCAACTGCCATGTTGTGGCAATCGTTTCAGAGTCTGTGCAGTAGTGATTGTGGAGTGGGGTCCTGGAGTTGAGGCCCCTACTCGACCAGTCCTGAGGCAGTGACAGCTGTCAATTGATGTCTCCAGACTAAACCAAACTGATCAGAAACAGAAGAGAGAAGAACGACTTTGACTTTTAGTTTGGTCCACATCCCATATGCTAACATGGAGGAGGTTTATGACCTATACTGAAGCTGACCAGCAGGGGGTTACTGACAGGATGTCGGCCATCTTTATTTGCTTCTCTCACATAAAGTAAAATAAAGTGGCCCCTTATGGTCCCGTGTTTAACACTTTGATTGACAGCCGACACAAAATCATTTTAATGTTTTTCATGTTGATTAAATTTAAACTTTGAATATCACAATGTTATTTACAGAGTATGATCAATGAATGTAACTTTAATAAACATTTTTATATTTTTTTATAATTCTGACATGTTGTCGATTATTAAATGTTGTCATGGTAATATGATTACAGATAATACATCATTGTTACAATATAGAATATAAGAATTCTAAATAATAATATTATATAATAGACCAAATCATTATTTAGATGACACTGAATAATCCAAGAATTCCATTTGTTCCCATTCACAGTGAATGTGACACATGACTCTTGTTCATTAAACATAATCAATTCACTGTGAAAAATAAAAAAGCACTGATTTTCTGTCTCTGTGTGGTTTTTGTCAAAGGTCACGATCAGTTTCATCATCATGCAGGAGGCAAAACATGAATTCAGACTTTGATGACATCATCTATGAAACCTATATTAATGACATCACATATTAAATATATTTACGTGAAACACTGGATATGTTGATTACATTATGTTAAATGTGTTCATGGTCTTTACTGTGTGCACACTGTGGACATCTTATTTGTGCGGACCGGAAGCTGCGTTTGTGCTTCCGGTGCAGTGACGCAGGTCTCAGCGCTGAGGGACCGGGCTGGAGCACCACATCCTCCGGAGCCTCACCGCCCCGCGGCCGCTTTGTTTCTCCGGTACCAGACAGCGACAGAGTGGAGCCGCTGACCCGCTTCTACCGCCCGGACCGGACCCGCAGTCTGCCCGAGAGGCCGGACTAAGGGACCGGGGACCGACAGTGACGACATCCGCGACACCGTGTGCAGGAAAGTGAAGATTTAAGATGGCTTCCGCCGCCCGCTGGCAGAGACCTTAGACCGAGGCAGGTAAGACAGCGGGGGGGTGCCGCCGGTGGGGTGTGCCGGTGTCGAGGCGGTGCTCCGGCTTCAACTCGGTTCTGTCCCAACCAGAGTCAATTCACAAATCAGGCCGTTGAACCGAGCCGGGGTTCGGTCTTCGGGAGTCTCTGCCTGGACCCGGCTGATGGATGTTCGCTGACCGACTAAGAGGTCAGAGGTCGGGTGCTTTGTGACGTGTTTTAAAGCAGGTGTGTTTGCTGCTCCTTCTATGACGTCACTCGCCAGTGACCTCCGGTGTTTGGTCCTCCCCCTCAACTGAATATAAACATTCCACCAAGTCAACAACAACAACATAGTACTTGAACCAGTGATGTCACACACCTGTCGCAGGGTGTGGTCTAAGCGATCACGTGACTGTCCCTCAGATTGATTATTAATTGTATCAATAACAATCTGTTTGTCTCCTGGCTGTGGGCGGAGTCTTTACACTGATTGATTTCAGACATTACCATGGTGAACTAAACCTGAAGTTAATATTAACTAGACCTGGAGTTAACACAACTTTTTTCAGGGCCGCAGATAAACTTGTAGGTAACTGAGGTGTTTGTTAAAGCACAGCGTTCATCTTGTGCTTTGATTATTTAAATGGAGCATTAATTCTGGAAAGTTGTCAACCCGTCGGTTTGAGTTGAACAGTCTCAAACATCTGCTCAGTAAGGAACCCTTCATGTGAGGTCAGAGGTCATGACGAGTGTTTCCTGTCTGTCATTATAATGAATAATATTCTTGTTCTCCTCTGATTCTAGTTTCAATATTTCATTGATCAGTTTATAAAGTGGTCATTGTTGTTCTCCATCTGACACAGTGACATATTGATGTGGTCACTCTGTCGCCTAGCAACGGCTGAGCTGACCTCTTACCTGCAGCGCTGCTGAGGTGGCGTGATGTCTGCAAGCGGTGAGGGCGGATGGCCGTGTCTGGAGGCCCTGGGTCTCAGTCAGAAGGAGCTGGTGTTGGCTGAAGCCCTGCAGATGGAGTACGATGCCCTCTCCAGGCTCAAACAGGACAAGAGCAGCGTGGAGCCTGGATCTGGAGCCCCGAGTCAGACCCGGTCTGAGACCTTCGAGCCCTACCCCACCACCACGCTGCCCTGCCCAGCCCCCACAGGAGGAATCTGCTCTGGATCTGACCACCACCAGCTAGGAGGGTCCCAGTCTCCACAGTCTGGCCCAGCCAGGGCCCCCCTTAATCAGAGAGACCATGACAAAGAGCCACAGTACATCTTGGAGAGGTCAGGGGTCAACAAGCTCAGTCACCAATCAGGATCCAGCCTGGGCGACTCATGTGACTCTGGGTCAGGACTTCCTCCCAAAGGCTTCCCTTTGCTACCTGATGATGTCCCCCCTGCCATCCCACCTAGAAACCCCCTTCCCTTGTCATCCGGCTCAGAGAAGCCCTTCCTTCCCTCCCGGGGCTTGCCCACGCCCCGAGATGTCAACCTGTTCACGCCTGATGTGGATCAGCCCAAGGTGATGTCCGGAGAGATGAACTACGACATCATCAATGACTCACTGTCAAAACTCAATGGTAATCGGCAGGGGCCCCGAGGCCAGAGGGCCAATGGTGACCAATCAGGGAAGCCTGTAGCTCGGAGTAAGACCCTCCCCCCTCAAGTGCCACCCAGGACTTACGTACCCGTCGCCAAGAGCAACAAGAACCGGCGAGTTTCTGCAGACCTGGTAATGCATGTATGTGCCTTCTGTTCAGCTCCCATGTGTTTCTGTCCCCTGACCTCTGTGTGATTGACAGGTGTCCCTGGGCTCCAGGATGAATGGCTTTGGGTATGAACTGTTCCAGGTGTCGGAGGAGAGAGATGAGGAGGTGGCGGCGTTCTGTCACATGCTTGACATGTGAGTTACCATCACACTGATAATGTCATAGAAGCAGCGACAGCCTCTTAATGATGTCACTGACCCACAGTGGAGCAGCTCTGCTGATGGACGGGGCCTGAACTAGCTCCATGTCAGTATCAGCAAATCATTTGTGTTTGTGTGTGTGTCTCCAGCTTGCGTTCAGCGTATCCGCACAGCAACTGCTCGAAGAACGCTGGCTTTGTTTGGTCGCCCTCTGTGGGTAACGAGGAGCTCCATCAGGGCTTGGGGGTCAGTGTAAAGGTCACAATCATCAGTGAGCACTTCAGAGAACCACTCACCTTTACCTGCGATGGTAAGAAATGCTGGCTTCTCAGTGGTCCAGTCAGGACTGACGGGCCGTCAAAGTGCACACGGGTTCTAACGGGAAGAAACAAGATGGTGAACGCTCCAAATGTTTTGCTGAACTTTCATTTATCATTTGAAAATTATGTTTATAAAACGCCTGTCTCTGTCCCTGAGGTTCGTCTGCCGTGGACCTGCTCATCTATCAGACTCTGTGTTACGCTCAGGACGACCTGGACCACCTGGACGTAGACGACTACCTGCTGAAGGTCTGTGGACACGAAGAGTTCTTCAACAAGTAAGAGCGTCCCTGAGCGTCCATCTTTTCATAATGGTGATTCAAACAAACGTGTTGTCAACAGGAAGCGCATTGTGTCTGTGTCAAACAATAATTTTCATTATCTGCTTCCTGCAGCAGCTGCTGTCCTTTCATCCACAAGTATAAAGTCTTTCACTCCCTGTCTCTTTCTCTATCTCTCTGTCTGTCTCCTTCTGTCTCTTTCAGCTCCCAGACTCTTGCCAGTATTGAGTTTGTTCATCAGTGTCTAAAGTTCGACTGGGAGGTCCGGCTATGTCTTGTTAAGAGATCAGCTGTGAACACGACGCTGTCTCGCACGGTCAGAGCACACACACACGTTTGTAGTGGACAGACACAGTTGGCTGGCCAGGAGAGGAAGTGGCTTGTTTATAGTTTGAACCTTTGTCTGACAGAAAGACGATGATGAGACAGTGTCCACCATGAACCACAGCATCCTGTTGCAGGAGCGTCCAATCAAACAGACTGTCACCAGGTGAAGGATGGGGCTGGGGGGGGGGGGGGGGGCCCAAGATGCTTTTTTTTTGGGGGGGGGGGGGGGGGGGGGGGGGGGCTCAAGATGCTTTGTGATTGGTTGAAATTTGAATGTTACATGTGTTGTCAATGTCTTAGGGAGGCTTTGACTCTTCTGCTCGACACGTTCCACAATGAGGCTGAGTCCTTCCTTCTGTCGGAGGTAACACACACACAGATCAACATCCATTCACTCTCAAACAAATCTAAACCTTATCTGCTCATCTGGGAAGGCGGAGCTGCCGCTACACGTGGAGCGCCTTGTCCAATCAGTGAAGGCACTCTGCAGCTCGTTAGCAGCAGTGGAAACGCCTGATGTGACTTCTGCCCTCAACCAGCTCCCAGCATGCCCCTGTCGCTTGCAGCCCAAAGTCCTGAAGGTGACGGGGGGGGGGCACAACTTGTTGACACTGTCTGGTCCTTTTCTTAAAGTCACTCTGAACATCTGTTTCCAATGCCTGTCCTCCCAGGATGCATCACTGCTCACCATCAGAGAGAACAGAGGTATGTAGACAGGTCTGGCTGGTCCTGATGTTGAAGGTGTGTGGTATATGTCGCTATGGCAACAAAATGATTCCTCTCCATCCATTAAAACCATGAGTTTGTTTAACGCAAACACAAGAATATAAACAGGTGCTCTGACCCTGACCCTGACCCCTGTTTCACAGATAAAGTGGTGGAGAAGTTGACGGCAGCCATCCTGGATTTGGTGGAGCTGTACTGCAGCACCTTCAACGCCAACTTCCACACGACGCCACAGAGTCAGTGCTGCTCAGCGCCGGTCCAGGAGGCCGGCCTCGTCAACAACGTGCTGTCCTTCAATGTGTACGCTGCCCACAGGATCCCCATCACCTGGGCCGCCAGGTACATGTTTGCTCTTCTTAACGAGGACAGAGCCCCTGTCCTGTCCCTCCAACCTGAATCCCTCCCCCTAACCGTGCCTCCAAGTCTCAGACAGCCTGCTGTGACTCAGTCAGTGAGGACAGGCCTCGGTGTCCTCCCTCTGTCTGCCTCATGCAGAGTATGGTCCTCACAAAGCGCCCCCTGGAGGCAGCAGTGGTCATCACAGCCTCAGTGAGAACAAATGCGCTGATGATTCAGCTGATCTGAGCTGCAGCTGTCTGCCCCTCCCCCACACCCCCAGACACATACAACAGGACAATGCTTTATTAAACAAAGGCTGACCTCTGGCCTTGGAGAAGAGGCGGAGCAACATGTTGACAGTGGGATCAGTCAGCTTGTGGAGGAGGAGGAGGCCCTCTCTGGTCCAGCAGAAACCGCGTTATAATTAAACAGTGATTTATGCACAGGGGTTGTATGGTCATTACCATGTTGAACATGTTCATAATGTCTCAGTTTAGGGCAGCGTGACCAGCGGCAGCGGCTTTCCATTGCCTCCTGGAGGTCGCTGTCCTATTGTCTGACAAATGTGTAAACTCATCATGACATCATGCCCTTGACTTGCTCTCTGATTGGTCAGTTACGAGGGTTTCTTCCTGTCCTGCTCTCTGACTCATGGAGGGGTGGAGCTATGTGCGCCACAGCACACCAGCAAACAGGCGGTCAGCAAATACCTGTTCCACCTGGTGGTGTGGGACCAGAGGTACATTCTCGTCCTAAGTTGCCAAATCCTCACTTGTAAATTCTGGATTTAATTTAAAATACCGCCTCCCACAGGGTGTGCTTCCCAGTGCAGATCAACCAGCTGCCCCGAGAGTCTCAGCTGACGGTCACGTTGTTCGCCAGCTCTCTGCCTCCCCCTCCAGGAGCAGAGGACAAAGGGAAGCAGAGGCGCAGCATTGAGGCTCTTGGCTGGGTCACCATGCCGCTCTTCAACTTCAGACAGTGAGTCACATGATGCTTACGCAGAAGGTCCAGTCCACATCATTACATACCATTAATTATCATTACATATCATTACATGTCATTAACTATCATTACATATCTACTTTAAGCTTTTATCCAAAGTGACTCACAATATTTAACTGTGTGTGTGTCTGCAGTGTCCTGACATGTGGCAGGAAGTTGCTGGGGCTGTGGCCTTCGACCCCGGGCAGGAGTGGAAATGCTCGGACGAGCTCACCCAACTTTAGCCAACCAGACAGTGTGATTGTGCAGGTGACGCACACACTGAAGCTGAGCACCCTCTGCTGGACCTCAGGGGGACGGACACTATAGTTGACCATCACTCTGACTGGTGTGCATTTGTCCCCCTGTGTCTCAGGTGGACTTTCCCACCTCGTCTTTTGAGGTCCGCTTCAGTACTCCTCCTCCAGCAGACTTCTGTCCTCAGTACGACTTCTCCAGGCTGGATACCATCAGTCAGATCCAGTTGCAGGATGTCCTTCAAAAGAAGGCCGTCTTCTGGTTAGTCTCAGACACACTCACACACACGTGTTGCGAACCTGTACCTGTGTGTCTCACCTGTGGGTCGTCACCGCAGGTTAACGGCGGAGGACAAGCGTCTCCTGTGGGAGAAGAAGGCCTTCTGTCAGGCTGAGAGTGCAGCTCTGCCTCTGGTTCTCGCCAGCGCCCCCTGCTGGGAGTGGGCTTGTCTGCCGGACATCTACGCGCTGCTGAGACAGTGGGCCTGCCCAGGTCACCTGGACGCCCTTGGACTCCTCCATGCCTCGTATGCTTCCCCTCTTTCACGCTCACCTGTGCGCCGGACTCAGCCCCTGACATCATCTTGTGTGTTTCAGGTTCTCCGACCAGGAGCTGAGGAGGACGGCCGTCCAGTGGATGGACTCCATCTCAGACCCAGAGCTTCTGGACTTCCTGCCTCAACTTGTCCAGGTAACCTGACGACAGGAAGTGTGAATACCTGGACAATGTTAATGTGGTGGATGGACTGATCAGGGACAGGTGAGGGACAGGTGATGACAGAGACAGGTGAAGACAGACACAGGTACGTGACACAGAGATGTGCTAGATGCAGACAGGTGAGATCAGAGACATGAGGCACCCGGTATAAGTAAGCCAGTACAGATCCTGTCTGTCTCTCAGGCTCTGAAGTACGAGTGTTACCTGGACAGCTCTCTGGTTCGGTTCCTCCTGCGACGAGCCATTGGGGACATTCGCGTTGCCCACTACCTCTTCTGGTGAGTTGGTGTCGCATGATCAACATGGCGAGTTACAGTTGTGGGACGTCACTGGCTCAGACCTGTCTCTGTGTCAGGTTGCTGAAGGACAACCTCCAGGACAGTCAGTTCAGCGCTCGCTATCAGCACCTGCTGGCCGCTCTGCTCTGCTGCGTCGGGCGAAGCCTCCGAGATGAGTTCGACCGTCAGTGCTGGCTTGTCTCCATCTTCACCAAGGTGGCGCACAAAGTCCGGGACGCCGCCCCGTCCAGCAGACAGGTGAGGTCCACCCAGGTGTGGCATCAGGACTCACCTGTCTGCCACAATTCTGCAGATGAGATTTACATTTGAGAAATGTAACTGATTATTAATTCAAAATAAATCTTGTGACTTCAGTCTGTCCTCAGAGATGCTCTGGAGGAGATGAAGCAGTTCTTCTCCGTCAACAGCAGCTGCAGGCTTCCTCTGAATCCGGCACTGCTCGTCACCGGCGTCCATGTCCAGGTACCCAAACAAAAGACCACCTGCCTGCTTGGCGTTGTTAAGGCTGAGAGGGGGCAGATCACATGTCATGGTGACATGAATCCTTTTGATCTTTAACCTGAGACAGTTTATCACACACTGCTTCAGTGGATCACAGCTGATGAGTTCCTCACTGAGCCTTTTGACCTTTAACCTGGAGTCACTTAGTTTCTCTCTTCCAGTCGTGCTCCTTCTTCAACTCCAACGCTGTCCCTCTCAAACTCTGTTTCCATAACCTGGACCCTCTGGGAGACAACATCAGTGTCATCTTCAAGGTGAGCTAGGCTCACATCAGATGTCGTCCTCATCAGGGCTGTCCTTCTTACTTCTCTGACATCTCTGTCCAGTCAGGAGACGACCTCCGGCAGGACATGTTGACCCTGCAGATGATCCGCATCATGAACAAGATCTGGATCCAGGAGGGTCTGGACATGAGGATGGTCATCTTCAAATGCTTCTCCACGGGCAGAGGACGAGGTTAGCTCTCTTCAGTGTCTTCAGTGGACAGGTGGGACTTTAGGAGAACAGGTGTATCTTCAGAGGACAGGTGTATTTTCAGAGGGCAAGTGTGTTTTCAGAGGACAGGGGTGTCTTCAGAGGACAGGTGTGTCTTCAGAGGATGTGTTATGTCCTCAGGTATGGTGGAGATGATTCCTCACGCTGACACTCTGAGGAAGATCCAGGTGGAACATGGAGTCACTGGATCTTTTAAAGACCGACCTCTGGCCGACTGGCTCCTGAAACACAACTCCACGGACGAGCAGTATGACAAGGTGACTCACTGTGATGGTCCCTGTTGGTTCCTGTTGGTTCCTCATGATTCTTCATGGTCCCTGATGGTTCCTCTTGGTTCCTCATGGTCCCTGATGGTCCCTCATGGTCCCTCATGGTTCCTGTTGGTTCTCCATGGTCCCTGATGGTTCCTCATGGATCCTTTTGGTCCCTGATGGTCCCTTTTGGTTCCCCATGGTCCCTGATGGTTCCTCATGGATCCTTTTGGTCCCTTATGGTCCCTCATGGTTCCTGATGGTTCCTCATGTTCCCTGATCGTCCCTCGTGGTTCCTGTTGGTTCCTCAATGTCCCTGATGGTTCCTTGTGGTCCCTGATGGTTCCTCATGGTCCCTGATGGTTCCAGATGGTTTCTCATTGTTCCTGTTGGTCCCTGATTGTCCCCGATAGTTCCTCATGGTCCCTCATGGTCCCTGATGGTCCCTCATGGTTCCTGTTGGTTCCCCATGGTCCCTGATGGTTCCTGATGATCCCTGATGGTTCCTCATGGTCCTTAATGGTCCCTGATGGTTTCTCATGGCCCCTGATGATCCCAGATGGTCCCTGGGCAGGAGACCACTCCATGGTCACATCCTGTTCATTGAAAGTTTCCCCTGTCCTCTGTTTCCAGGCTGTGGAGAACTTCATCTACTCGTGTGCTGGCTGCTGTGTGGCCACCTACATCCTGGGAATCTGCGACCGCCACAATGACAACATCATGCTGAAGACCAGTGGCCACATGTTCCACATCGACTTTGGGAAGTTCCTGGGACACGCGCAGATGTTTGGGAACATCAAACGGTGAGAGACAGATGATGTGGACAGAGTCCCTGTGGTCTGGAGCAGCTGATGATGTGGCTCACGTGACTTGTGCAGAGACCGTGCCCCCTTTGTTTTCACCTCTGACATGGCGTACGTCATCAACGGAGGAGACAAACCATCCAGTCGCTTCCACGACTTCGTGGACTTGTGCTGCGAGGCATACAACGTGATCCGGAAACACACGCACCTGTTCCTCAACCTGCTGGGCCTGGTGGGTTCATACTGGTCTCACTGGTCGCTGTCAGGGCTTCTCCACTGAGCTGGTGCTAGTGCTAGTGCTAGTTCCTTCTGTTTCCACCAACAAAGAACTGGCTCCAGGCACCAGCTCCTTGCTGGGCCAGAGCGAAGCACCAACCAGGGCGGGGGCGGGGCTATCGTAAACAGCTGGCAAGTCGTCTGTTGTCAGTTTCTCATTCAGCTGTAAACCTGAAAATAGTCAAACTGAAGCAGCAGTGGTTGGAGGTGCTTCTGTGGTCGTCTGGAGACATACAGGAGAAACTGGGTAGCGCCTGGCTGACCAAACTGGGTCTATGAAAAGCTGCAGCAGGATACACGTGGAGTGTCAAGCAACTCCTGAATAAAATCTAAAAGTTGAAAAGGGAGTTCAGGGACAGCTGCTGATGCAGTGACGTACTGACGCTTCATGGTGACGCAATGATGTGGCTCCAACTGGGCTCCGTGCCAATGGAAAACTGGTTCTTAGGAAGAACAGGATTAGAACCAACTAAGCACTAGCACCTGGTTCTTTGGTGAGAAAGCCCTGAGAGAGGAGCCTCCCTCACCCTGTACTGACTGTGTGTATGTGTGTTTGAGAACAGATGTTGTCCTGTGGGATCCCTGAACTCTCTGACCTGGATGACCTGAAGTACGTGTACGACGCTCTGAGGCCTCATGAGTCTGAGGCTGATGCCACCATGTACTTCACCAGGTGATGACGTGCACATTTACAATCTGGAAGCGTCTCCACACTCTAGTTAACCCCCCCCCCAACCCCCCAGGTTGATCGAGTCCAGTCTCGGCAGTGTTGCCACCAAACTCAACTTCTTCATCCACAACCTGGCCCAGATGAAATTCAGCTCGTCGGAGGAACGCCTCACGCTGTCCTTTGCTCCCAGAGTTCACACAGCGAGGAGCGACGGCGTCATCAGGAACCTGTACATCTGCAGACACATTCGCAGCGCTAGCGCCAACAAGGGCTACGTGAGTTCAGCTTCACTGTGATGTTGTGCTCCACACAGGATGGACACAGACTCTGAGACAGAACCTGTGTTTCAGGCCTTCGTGGTGAAGGTGGAGCGTGACGGACAGGAGGTCCAGCTGGTCCAGAGGACCTTTGAAGAGTTCTATGAGCTTCATAGTAAAATGAGACTGATGTTTCCTTCATTCAGACTGCCGAGGTACACACGCACACACACACACACACACACACACACACACACACACACAGGACCCCTCACATCTGAGATAGCTCCTCTTTGCCCCACCCACAGTTTTCCAAACCGTTTTGTGATTGGTCGGTCCAGAGGGGAGGCGACGGCCGACAGGAGGAAAGACGAGCTGAACGGTTACGTATGGCACCTGATCCACTCCACTCCAGAGGTGGCCCAGGTCAGACCTGTCCCCCCACCCAGACACACACTACATTATATGCTAGACCACCGACTGTGTGTGTGTGTGTCTGTGTGTGTTACAGTGTGACCTGGTCTACACCTTCTTCCACCCACTGCCCAGAGACGAGAGACCAGGAACAGCCACCAGCCGACCAGCAGGTGCTCTCACACACACACACACACACACAGACCTATGAACCCTGTGTATCTGATTTGTTATTGTGTGTGTGTTTATTGTGTCCAGAGTTATCCTGGTCTCCAGCCTCAGAGAAAGATTTGGGGGAAGTCAAACTGTCCATCTCTTACAAGAACGACAAACTCTTCATCATGGTCATGCACATACGAGGACTGGTCAGTGTGTGTGTGTGTGTGTGTGTGTGTGTTCATACATGAATGTGTTGACTTAACAAATTAATGTGTGTGTGCTTGCGTGTGCCTGTGCAGCAGCCTCTTCAGGACGGGACAGACCCTGACCCGTATGTGAAACTCTACCTCCTCCCTGACCCTCAGAAGACCAGTAAGAGGAAGACGAAGGCGGCGCGACGCACCTGTAACCCCACCTACAATGAGATGGTACGGTCCATTCATGTGACTCTTCTTAATCTGATTTGTCCAACTCTGTCCCATCTGTTTGTGGCTGAATGTTGTTGGTTGGTTGACATTGCCCCTCCCTCTCAGCTGGTTTACGAGCGGATCCCTCGTGGCGACCTGGATCAGCGGGTGATACACCTGCGGGTTCTGGGAGACGGGGCTTTCTGGGAGAACACTCTGCTGGGTGAGGCCTTTATTCCTCTGAAGAAGCTGGTTCCAGGTCAGCACTGGGTCGACTGGCACCGGCTCAGTAGCACTGCCTCTGACTCGGCCCACTGAGCAACAGGAAGAAGAATGGAGGTGTTGTCCTCATGGGGACAACAGAGGAAGGAAGGAAAATCCTTTCAAAGTAAAAGCTTTGTGGCTGATCCTCTGAGCAAGGTCACTTTAATGACATCATCGCTGTTCACAACAACAACTTCAATTTAAGACATGTTTCCATGGAAACCTGCAAACATGTTCTGATGTTTTTAATTTAACGTCATCTTTTGCACTTGAACACACACACACAGATTAGTTCAAAAAGTTTTACTAACACACACACTGTAGTAAATCTTCAGCCTGGTCAGAAGATAAATGAAATATGTCAGTCGTCACACTGTGACGGAATGTATGAAGTTTATCTTCAGGGACCATGAAGACAAGACATTCTCTTACACAACTACTGCAAAAGATGAAAGGCTGCCTTCACAAAACCCACTGACAAAAACTAACACACTGAACTTTGAGAAGCTTTGGTCTAAACTCTGAAACAGGAAGAGGCTGGAGCCAAGAGGAGTGATCCAGATGCAGTTATTCATTAAATCATCACTCATCGGTGATTTAGGATGCTGCAGGATGTCTTTTGTTTTGACACTGAAGAAATTAATCTGTTCGCTGCTCTGCTGCAGATGTTTCTGGGTCCTCTGGTTTCAACACACCATGTGAAAATGACATTTGATGGCATTACCGTGTGTTAGCATGTTTGTATGATGACTCACGTGTTACGTGAGGAATGATTGTGACTGAATTCAGACGGATTTGTTTTTTTGTACCAGTTGAGATGATTTTTAAAATCTCCATGTTTTTCAGTGGAGTCTGGTGAACCGTTGAAGTTTGAACTGTAGCTGAATGAAGAATCTGACCTCTGACCCCTGAGAAGACAGAATGTAAATTCAAAATAAACCTGACCTTTGTTTTTAATGGACAAATTGACGATATATGAAATGTGAATATTTGTTCAGGTTTAGATTGTCATAGAAAGAAGCTGTTATTAACTTTCATTTTCATCTTATTTTGTATCATTTGCACTAAAATAAACTTGAATTGAAAAAATGTCTCCTGTTCTTGTCATTCACTCGTTCATTCGTCGCTCAGCTGTGAATCACTCAGATGACATCACAGACTGAAGGTATCAGTGGATCAATAATAGAAATATATTTTCGATTTGAAAATTAAATCCAACCTTCTGTTATTTCACAGCATGGATACAAATAAAATACATTAAAATACATTTAAATATGTTAAATACATAGTTTAGGTTAGATGACCCAGTCAAAAAACTATTTTCATCACATGACTAAATAAGGTACACTGAAAGACATGTGACTACATATAGCAGGGACCGCGTGTCCTGGCAGTGAGACTGACAGCTGACCACGTGTCCTGTAATCTTCTGTCATTCTATGTCTGGATCAGTTACATGAAACTGGACTACTGCGTCAGCTACCACGATTACATCATCAGTGTGGGATTCATGGTGCAGGCTGGGAACTAGAAACGAAATGCCTACAAAGAAGTTAAATAAAAAAAAGTATGAAACTTTTAAAATAGAATAGAATAGAACATTTTTATTTTAGGCCTGAAACACACATTTACAGCAGCTCAGTGAAAGAAGAATCAGTTTAAATAAGATTTAAAAAAAAAAAACTCTTGAAATCCTACCTATTTACAGTTAAATTACAAAGTTAAATACAAAACAGAATGTGCAAAGAGCAAAAATGTAAAAACCCTGAGCAGAAAAAAATTGTGCTGACGTAATGAAACTGATTTTGAGATGTTGAGGTTGAAGAAATTGTAAAAAAAAAACATAGAAGTAGTACTGACAGAGACATTAATTGCGCTATATAGCCCAATTGAGTCCATTTAGACTTTAGACTGAGGAGTTGTATATCCTGACAGCAGAGGGGATGAAGGACCTACGGTAACGCTCCTTCCTGCACTGTGGGTGCCGGTCGCTGAAGGAGCTGCACAGTCCCTCCACTATCAAGTGCAGTGGGTTTGACTTATTATCCATGATGGAGGTCAGTGTTCTTTTCTCCCCAACTCCTCCACCGTTTCCAGCGAGCAGCCCAGGACAGAGTTGGCCCTCCTGACCAGCCTGTTCAGTCTCTTTTTGTCCCAGTCCGTGCTGCCCGTGCCCCAGCAGGTCACGGCAAAGAAGATGGCAGAGGCCACCACAGAGTCATAGACCAGTCAAAGACCTCAGTCTCCTCAGGAGGTGGAGGCGACTCTGGCCCTTCTTGTACAGGGCGTCGGTGTGGTTTGACCAGTCCAGCTTATTGTTGAGGTGGACACCCAGATATCTGAAGTTGTCCACTAGCTCAATGTCTGAGCCCTGGATGTTCACCGGTGTGTGTGTGTTTGATTCCTTTTCCGGAAGTCAATCACCATCTCCCTTGTCTTACTAGTGTTCAAACACAGGAAGTTGCTCTCACACCAGTCCACAAAGTCCATGATGACCGACCTGTACTCCAGTTCATCCCCCACAGACACACAGCCAACAATGGCTGAGTCATCAGAGAACTTCTGGAGATAACAACTGCTGGAGTAGTATTTGTAGTCCAGGTGAATCCTGATCAAATCTGTTGAAATACTCGTTCAGTTCGTTGGCCATCTCTGGTCCCCCTCTGATGTGGCTCTGGCTACACTCTGTCCATGACCTACCTCAGGCCTCTCCACACTTTGCGTGTCTTGCTCTGCTCCAGCTGCTCCTCCAGCTTCTTCTTATAAATGTCTTTGGCCTTTCTGATCTCGCTCTTGAGTTCCCGCTGAACTCTCCTGAGCTCCTCCTAGTCTCCTGATGCAAACGCCCTCTTCTTCTTGTTCAGCAGGACTTGAAGTTGAGGGGTCACCCACGGCTTGTTGTTGGCAAAAGTCGCCTCAAAAGTCGCCTCAAAAGTCGCCTCAAATAGTCATCATCCAAAATGATGTCATCAATTCAGATGAGGACAGAATCAAATAAATAAAACCAAATTATATAAGATGAATATGTGATAACTACATTAAACAGATACATTAAATAAAAACTCAAATAAGATTGAATGACATTTAATAAATAAAACCAAATTAAATGAGTAAATGAGATAGATACAATCACATTAAATAAGTCAATAATTTAATGAAATGAAATGAAATGAAATAACATTCATATTCCCCCACGTGTTCAACTGTGATACGCTCTCTCCGTTTCAGTAACGCTGCCACGGTCCCTAATCGCAGCTCCACCTTCACATCCCCGGAAACACGTAATAGACGGTCCCTTAACTTTCTGATGAAATATCCGAAGAAGCAGCGACGAAGAAGAAGGGCTGAATCCAGTCGAGCCGAACCGAGGAAAGACGATCCTAAAGGACCCGTATAAGAACCGCTGAGACTCTAACCCATCCCCAGAGTCGCATCCTGGCCTCCACCTCCGAGGTCAGTCGCTGTCAGCGGAGCTAACCGCCGGCTAGCTGCTGCTAAGCTAACTGCACCGGCTCTTCTCCCGGAAACCAACGTCAGACTCGATGGATTCGGTTCCGTCCTCACACCTTGTTCGGTCCTCGGCTCTGGACTCGACCGTCTTCGGCAATTTCTGTTCTAAACTTTCTACGAGGAAGAAGTCCAACAACCGGGGGCAAACAGGCGCCGACACTTCGAAGCCCGCCCGGCCGACGGCTCATGTTTCCGGGGTTCTCGGTGGTCGTGTAGTCGGTGTGTGTGGGAGTCAGTGAAGAACCAGGAGTACAGGAAAAACATTTGAAGAGTTCGAGTGTGAAGCTGCTGCTGAGACCGGAACCAGGACTCACTCCGCGACCTGTTCAGGAATATGACAGATGACTGTCGTTTATCCGGCGGGCAGAGCGCGTCCTCTCAGGCCGGGCCCGGTGTCATGTCAGCCGACCTTGTCGGTCAGGAAAGCTCGTGGATCGGCTTGGTGTCCGGGCCCGCGTTGTCATTCGTGCAGAAATACCTCCCGGGTCGAGGTTTAGGGTTGACCCGGGCCCGGGCCATGGCTGCCGGGTGTCCAGGGGGGGGCGGAGCAGAGTTCCAGATTGACTTTCTCCAGCAGCTGGAGCACGTGATGCCGTTAACGCAGCACGCGGCTACACACCTGACTGACACGCGGTGTCAGCAGGACGGGGCTTGCGGCACGCTGGAGCCCGGCCACGGCTCCGCTCCACCCTGGTTCGACACCGCGGCCCTGCGGGACCTGGGCATCAAAGACACGGAAGAGCTCAGTCCGCACTCCGGGGTCGGATATTTGTCCTCTGTCAGGACTTTACTGAGCCATGTTCTCACGAACCCAGGGTCAGCTCAGGAAGTTCTACCCAGCTCCCCCCCTGGATGGAGGGGCAGTAAAGGAGGGACGTGGTGGGGCTGTTTGGGGGGGGGTAAGGACAGGTCACACAGAGCTCTGGCCTGGACTGAGGACCAGACGGACATAAACCAACTCTGTCCACATCAACCAGGGACAGAACCAACTCATCTGTCTCTTCAGAGTGAGGGTGACGAGTCGACTATGAGAGAAACCACTGGAGCTGCTGAGCACAAAGAGGAGCAGGCAGACAATGGAGGTTTTCACACAATCCAGAACCCAGAGGGGTCTGCTCCAGACCTCAGCGTCAGAAGCAGCCAATCCCTGAGCCCTGATCAGGATAATGGTTACTCCAGTCTGGAGGAGGAACACTTCCTGGTGAAGACCTTGAGTAATGAGATGCAATTGACGGAAGTCTGTGCGCCCGCAATGGAGGACGAGTTGTGTGAGGAGACATCAGAGCTCAGGGATGAGGAGAAGCCACATCACTCTGCGAATGAGGGTCAGTCCACGGAAAATAAGGCGCTCTCCACCTCCCTGTGCCAGAACAAAGCCATCGCCTTCATCATGGGCTGCCCCTGCAGCGATGACGAAGACGACAGCAGCCTGTCAGAGTCCAGCGAGGACGACGATGACGACGATGACGGCTTTGACAGCGAGCGGTCATCGGACCTATCCCAATCCCAGTCTGACAGTGAGGTAGACTCGGAGTCCGAGCATCTCCTGAATTCGCTAAGCCAGAGTCTGGACCCGTACAACCCCCGAAGCTTCAGCGCCCAGCTACGCAGCGGGCAGCCCAGGACCACCACACCGGCCGCCTCCTCCCCCACCACCTCTCCTCCCCTCGCCTCCTCACTGTCCAGCCTCGACTGGGACGACTTGACTTCAGCGAGCGATTCAGACAATGTGGAGAGCATCCGTCTGTTGAGCTTGTTCAGCTGCTCGTCTGACCCCTACAGCCCCTTTAACTTCCAGGGCCCCATCAGGACAAAAGCAGCTGACAAGGTGGCTCCAAAGGCCAAGAGGGCCCCCCAAACCCCCCCACACTCGCCTCCTAAATACAGGAAGGAGGAGGCCGAGGAGCGTCTAGACAGCGGTTTCTCTGAGCTGACCGCCCCGACCACCACCTCCTTATGTCCAAGCGCTGCTTCAACCAAAAAGGTTAATGTCTCATTAATATCTGTCTCTATATCTGTCAGTGTCTCTGTGAAGATGAAGTTGAGTTGAATCCATCAATGAGCTGAAACCTTCTTCTCTCTGCCTCTCAGGTTCGTTTCTGTGACCATGTGGAGGAGTTCTTCCTCAGCTGTGAGGACCGCCGCAGTCCCTGGGAGCAGTTGGCTCGGGACCGCTGTCGATTCCTGCGACGCTGCCAGGAGGTGGAGCAGAGCATCAGCTACTGCCTGCAACCGCAACACCGCTGGCTGGTTTACAACCGCCTCGCCGTCCAGGACACCATGACGCTCCACGTCCAGCTTGAAGACGTACCTCAAACTGATTAATAGAAAAGAAAAGCTGCACTTGTTGATAAGAGACAAAAGATGTCTTCATCCTGACAAGAGACAGAGACGCGGAGATGGACTGCAATCTGAGATTCAGGGAATCTTTCTGACAAATGTATTGTGCTATGAGTTAATGGTGAGGTATTAATGAGGGTTTCAGACTGTCCTGAGCAGTGAAATGTTTCAGACGTCAGTATTTCTGCTATTTTTATGATGAACGAAAAGAAACTGAGAGGATCAGGTCTAGGATCATTGAACCTGTGATCCGTGTTTTTAACTTTGCAACTCGTCCAACAGTAAAATGTCCACTTTTTAAAAGAAGCAGGTTCTGATGGTCAATTAGGCAGAACATCTCTGAGACTTTGCAGCTCAGTTTGCTTTAGTTTCTGAAGCCAAAAATGGAGAGTGGTCATGTGACAGGAGGTTTAATCTTAGTATTTATCAGACTCACTAATCACTGATAATCAATGCACCCCATCGGTGTGATGTTCCCCACTGTGGAATAAAAATTCAAGAGTCCTCTTTCATTGTCTCAGTCCTCACAGAACCTTCAGTTTCCCTTTCCCTTTCTGTGTGAGGAGCTTGTACATCTTTACCCCCATTTTATTATTATATTAGTTGAGTAATTTTTCTATTGTTATTCTATTCTTATACTAACAGGGAAGTCATAGTTTATTATTTTAATCCTATAATTCTGAGGTTGTGAGTTCTGTCCTGTGTTGGTCAGTATCTCTGGCTGTGACCAACGTTTATTTAGTGTCTGCCCAATTTGGTTTGTGTCCAATCAGCTAACGCGAAGGAGGAGGGGTTATGACCTGTCCCACAGCCAGACACCAGGGGGCTCTGTTGAAGTGGGTAATGACGTCATCAAGGAAAAACAACTGGAATTAATTTTGCTAAAAACCTTTTATTAGAGTCAAGTTTCCTGAGCTGGTTCATGCTGGTTTTCCTCTCGCTGGCGTCATAGCACCCCTGCAGGTGGGTGAGTGTTGCTGCAGCTGACTCATCATGTCAGATGTTGGTTCTGTTCTGGTTCTGGATGACCCCCTCAGTCTGGCCCAGGGGCTGAAGTGTTGGCGTTGTGGCCCCCCTCTTCAAGCTCCACCAGACCTTGCAGATACTTGATATACCTGATGGCGGCCCGCAGTGTCTCCACCTTGCTGAGGCGTTTGTCCGAGCTCTGACCTGGCAGGTGGTCCCTCAGTTTAGCGTATCCCTGGTTCACGCACTTAACTCTCTGACGCTCGCGTTCGTTTCGTTTCTGGATGAACGCCGGCTCGAAGGGACACTCGTACATACTGAAGTGTCCATGGTGATGGAAGGGCGTCAGGTAAGGAAGGAGCCCGGGGCCCCTTAGGGGGCCTTTGTAGAGGCCGAGGCCAGTGGTGTCCATCCTGGGGGGATAGACGAAGAAGGGAGGAGCGTCCGAGTGTTGAGAGACAATACGGTCCTTGCACAGTCCAGCAGTGGGAGATAGGCTGAAGTGAAAAGAATGTTGATCTGTGATTGGACGAGAGAAGGGTGAGCTCATCATGTGACCTGGACACGCTCACATCTGACTGGGTTTTATTCAGGACCTCATTAAACCTGAGGAGAGAGACAGACACCCCTGAGTAACCCCCTGACTCTGAGTGTTTCACCTGTTGTTCGTGCTGCGACAGAAGGTAGAATGGAGTGCATCATGGGATTGTGTGCAGGAAGTACAAGTGTAGTTATTAAACGTAAATATTCAGGTGTCCCTGGATCAGCAGATCCACAGTTGGCCAATCACAGAACTTCAGATCAACAGTGAGCGGAAGCTTTGAACTAGTTTCAGATGTAATCAGTAACCATGGCAACAAATTCTCAATCTACAGCCTGGCCTCCTCTATGGCAGCAGCTGAGGGTCATGGGAACTGAAGTGTTCCCTATTCCATCAGGAAAATAATATAAAAATATTAAATGTTAAAACAATTGATCTTCCGAAAATCTGCAAACAATAAACATTAGCATGTGTTTAAAGATAAATGAGTTAATGATTCATAAAAACACAAATGAATAGAAAGGGAAAATAAACAGGTGTTCCAGTTTCTGTTCTATTTCTGTACAGACGCTAACAAACAGTGGCTCACCTTCAGCTGCAGGTTCCTCGACTGACGCTCAGATGAGACGCTGAGGATTTCCTGCCCTCGTCTGCAGAGGCTCCGCCCTTCCAGGTGTGTGATGCGATGCCAGGTACTGAGAGGGAGTGGTGCATCATGGGTCAGAACACAGATGTGAGGTTTCGTGTGGATTCGTCTGCAGCAGTGACGACAGTAACAGAACACCGCTCTCTGATTGGTCAGTCGCTGTGATGTTGCCACTCAGAAACTTCAAAGGTATAAATGAGTGTTTGCAGTTCCCTGCTGATAAATCCTCAGGTGAGGATGAAAAGGCTTCAGCGACACACACCCTTCCTGTCATCACACAACACACACTGATGACTGTTTACACACGCTTCAGCCCCGAGGACGTTCCTTCCCATGATCCTCAGCCAATCACAGGTGGAGACTCAGAAGACTCATGGTCCACGGAAGGAGAGACGTGACCTCCTTACTGAGCTCGAAGGATTCAACCCCACGTCCAACATCCTGAGACCCTGATGTGAATCCTCCATGTGGTGGTGGTGGTGGGTGGGGTCAGGGTTCGTGCTGGGTAACGACCTCGTGACCTTTACTGTCCTGTCTAAGGACGCTGCTGGGATGGCACATGGTGAAGAGTGAATTGTTAATTTGCAGTGACGTCACTGACATGCTCAGAGTGGTGGGTTCCCCAAAATATGCTGTTTGTTTGTTTGTTTACCAGTAAATTGGACTACATAAATAACATCACGCAGAGCTGCGCTCTGTGGCATCTGATTGGATGAGGATATTTTACCGCTCTCTGATTGGCCAGAAACACACCCACCTTCGGAATGTTCCATCTGACGGGAGGGGGGTTACACGAATGTGTATATATACATAAACCGGCTTGGTCCTGTCTGAGCACCGATTATATTAATAACATGGATCAGTGACGTCACGGCATTAACACGGACAGTGGACACATCAACGTCAAAGCACCGGATGGGTCCAAACAGGAATCATGCTCAGGGACGCCTCCTCTCTCGGTGGTGTGGTCTGGATCCGGATCGAGTCCCAGTCAGTGACTGATCTGTGTGTAGGTGTCTGTTCCGCGGCGTAGTGTCACGGTCTGTCCGCTGCTTCCTGTCGGTTCTGCTTTCCAGTCTGCGGGGAACATGCTCCGTGTGAGGGCGGCGGCTCGGTCCTGGCGGGGGTAGGTACCTCGAGACAGGCTCACATGAGCGGACACGAGGCCGCCTCGCCCCTCGGGGGACGGCGGCAGCGGGTTAGCCAAAGTTGGCTAACGTTAGCTCCTTAGCTCTTGTTAGCTGATTAAAGCCTCCTACCTGTTCTCCACCTGCCCCTGCCCCTCCGGACCACGTGTTTTTGCACCACATGTTGTGTACTGTCTCCCGGGTGATGGACGGGGGGTTGTTCAGGTGCAGAATCTTTGATTATATATTAACTTAACTTATATAAAATATTCCAAGTGTTTGGGTTCTCCTGATTATTCTATAACTGTGGGACGCCCACAGCGTTCTAATGGACAGGTTGGGTCAGAGGTTCTGCTCTGGCACTGAAGTAGGATGATTGACACGAGTCAGTTTCAAATGTTAAACATAACTTAAACAGGTAAGACTCAGCTCCACCCAGGCTGTAACCAATCACATTTCAGATTATTTCTGTCACAGTAATGTCAGCATTCCCTGTCCTGGGATTGGTTGGTTGGCTCTCCTGCAGTTTATCACCGCCCACAAGCGGCTTCAGTTCTGTAGATGGACACGCCCCCGGCCCAGATCAGCCGCAGGAAAGCCTCCTCCTCCTCCTCCTCCTTCACCACCAGCAGGAGAGCCAATTGCCCCTGCAGCTCAGAACATCATGTGAACTGAATGCCCACACCTCCAGACAATTTGCTCTGGATGTGTTAGTACGTGTAGTTGTTTGTTACTGTGCGTTTTAATGTGTGTGTCAGTGTGTGTGTAATTGTGTGTGTGCTGCTCTCAGATCAGATGTCAGCTGGAGTCAGGTTCTCTGCACGTTGAGTTCTGAGAGGATGACGTGTGTTTTTCTGTCTCTGCTGTTGACTCACGTGTGGAGATGGAATGTGTCGGTTTGACCCCTGACCTTCAGTTAATCATGAATGTGGAGCAGACGAAGGTCGGAGCTGCTGAGGTGAAACAGCCAAACTGGATCAAACTGAACTGAAGCTGTGAGGAGGCGACAGAAAGTCTCACTCTGTCCTGCTCTCTGATTGGCTGCCTCGTGGTGGGAGGACGAGTATACACAGGAAGTGCTGATTAAACACATGCTGGGCACCAGCCCCGAAGCTTGGACCCAGACGACCTTCAGCTGGTTGCAGCGTCACTTCATCCTAACTTTAATCTGTGTGTATGTGCGTGCGCGCACGTAGGTTAACGACGAGTGCATGTGCGGGGGTGCAGGTGAAGAACGAACCCATCCTGTCCTTCGCTGAGGGGAGTTCAGAGAGGGCAGAGCTTCTGAAGGTGAACCCAAACTCGTGACATGGGCCAAATGAGTGTTCTGTTCGACCTGGACTGAGCTCCTGCTCCGTCATGTGTTTCAGGCCCTGGACGGCCTGAAAGGGGCGACAGAGGAGGTGCCGTGTGTGGTGGGAGACGAGCATGTGTGGACATCAGACGTCAGATATCAGTTATCAGTGAGTCGATGCAGACACATGCACAGGCATGACGAGAGGATCCCAGAGTAACTGATGGTGTCTGTTCACAGCCGTTCAATCACTCGCACCGTGTGGCCAAGTTCTGCTATGCCGACAAGGTAGGACCTATAACGTGTTGCTGCTGCAGAGGTCAGAGGTCACAGTCTGACCAACAGTTGTTGTGTGCTCGCTCACAGCTCTCCTCCTCCTCCTCAGGAGCTCATCAACAAAGCCATCCTGGCGTCCATGGCGGCGAGGAAAGAGTGGGACCTTAAACCGGTCCAGGACCGAGCTCAGGTCCTGTTCAATGCTGCTGACGCCATCAGTGGGCCGAGGAGAGCGGAGATCCTCGCCAAGACTATGATCGGACAGGTGGGTCTGGTTAGAGCCAGCGACCAGGTGGAGCCGCATGCCGTCGTTAATCTATGACCTCTGCAGGGGAAGACGGTGGTCCAAGCTGAGATCGACGCTGCTGCTGAGCTCATCGACTTTTTCAGGTTCAACGCCAAACATGCGGTGGAGCTGGAGAGTCAGCAGCCGATGGACGCCGAGGGAAGCACCAACACCATGCTGTACCGCGGCCTGGAGGTGAGGCGCTGCCACTGCAGCTGCTAGTTCTGGTTCTGGTCCTGTGGTGATCCCTCTTGTCCTCTCTCTCAGGGCTTTGTTGCAGCGGTGGCTCCGTTTAACTTCACTGCTATTGGAGGGAACCTGGCAGGGACCCCGACTTTGATGGTGAGTGTGGACACGTCCGTCTCTGTGGGGACGACAGATGCACATTATCTGACTGATCCCTCTTCAGGGTAACGTGGTTCTGTGGAAGCCCAGCGATGCCGCCATCTCTGCCAGCTACGCCGTTTACAGAGTCCTGAGGGAGTGCGGGCTTCCCCCAAACATCATCCAGTTCCTCCCAGCTGATGGCCCAGTGTTCGGAGACACCGTCACCTCCTCCGAGCACTTGGCAGCAATCAACTTCACTGGCAGTGTCCCGTAAGACACGTTTTTTAAAATTTCGCTGTCCATGACGTCATCGAGACCCTAACTGAGTTTGTCCTTCAGAACATTCAAGCGTCTCTGGAGACAGGTGGGACAGAACCTGGACAGGTACAGAACCTTCCCTCGACTGGCAGGAGGTGAGTGTCCTCTCCTCGTGCTCCCAGCGTCCTGTGGCTCCTCCCCCACTGAGCGCGTCTCCCGATGCTTTCAGAGTGTGGCGGGAAGAACTTCCACTTGGTCCACGGCTCTGCAGATGTGCAGAGCGTGGTGGTGGGGACGATTCGCTCTGCGTTTGAGTACGGGGGTCAGAAGTGCTCGGCGTGCTCCAGGATGTACGTGGCTGAGAGCGTGTGGCCGCAGGTGAAACAGGGACTGCTGGACGTTCACAGAGACATCCGCGTAGGAGATGTGAGTTCAGATCGGTCCCATGAAGACCAACAGTTCTCTGACTAGTGCTTCCAGTTCACCTGGTTTTTCCTCAACAGCCCGTTGAAGACTTCAACAGCTTCTTCTCGGCCGTCATTGATGACAAGGTCGGGTGTCCTCTTCTCCTCCCTTCTCTTGTTGTCTCTACCTGTTTCTGATATGTCTCTCGTCCTCCTGCAGTCGTTCAGTCGCATCAAGAAGTGGCTCGATCACGCCAAGACGTCCCCCAGTCTGAGGGTCCTGGCAGGAGGACACTGTGACAACAGGAAGGGATACTTTGTGGAGCCCACCATCATTGAGACCATGGACCCACAGGACGCCATCATGAAAGAGGTGCAGGCGCCGTCAGCTGTGTGTGAGCATGCACGTGTGAGTGCGCTCAAGATGATGGAACGCTGTTTGTGTTGTGCAGGAAATCTTTGGGCCGATTCTGACGGTCTATGTTTACCCTGACAACGAGTACAAGGAGGTTCTGCAGCTGATTGACAGCACGTCACACTACGCTCTGACAGGAGCCGTGTTCGCTCAGGATCAGTGAGTACACACACACACACACACTAACCGCCAGGTCAGTGGGAGAAACTCAAACCAAACCAACTTTATTTATAACGCAGCTGGAGCATAGGGTCACAGCCTGTATCGGTTACAGGAAGTTAGTCACCTGAAGCCACTTCAAAATAAAAGCTAATAAAAGTCATAGTGAAAAGGCAGGTTTTGTGTGGCAGGACCGTGATCGACGAAGCCGCCGTCGCTTTGAGATATGCTGCAGGAAACTACTACGTCAACGATAAGTCCACCGGTTCCGTGGTGGCCCAGCAGCCGTTTGGTGGTGCCAGAGCTTCAGGTGAGAGTTGTGATCTGGAACTGCGATGCTGCTGCCACTCTGGCATATCACTTCCTCTTCCTGTCTCCATCAAGGGACCAACGACAAACCTGGAGGCTCCCACTACGTCCTGAGATGGACATCTCCGCAGGTGGTGAAACAGACAAACGTCCCCCTCCGTGGCTGGAGGTACCCCTACATGGGCTGAGAGCCGTCCAATCAGAGCCCTCCGTCCTCCGTCCAATCCGCCGAGTGCACACATCTCCCAGGTGAACCGGGAGGTGAACGTGAGCTCAGGAGGAGAAGTTACAGCTGAGAATGTCTTCGTCCTCTGTCCTCAAGATGTCCTCATCTGAAACAGCTGATTTTTTTAAAAGATGATTGAAAACTAATCTACTGCTTAGTTTGGTCATGTGGTCAGAGGAATAGAACACTGATCTCATAGAGTTGAAGATTCTAATGTGCGGTTTCGGTTTGTGACTTTAAATCCTTTTTCTTCCACTTACATTTGAAACCTGCTGAAAATGTTCTGACAACGTACAAAATGAGACCAGAGGTCAAAGGTTATTTTTCATGTTGCACTTGAATCTTGAGTTAAAACAAGATTTATTATATTTTCATTGCTCTGATGCCTTAACAACTGTGATAATACAAATAAATAATTAATTATTAATTACACTGGAGATGTGTCTGAAGTTGTCCCCATGTTCCTCACATGTCATCATCACATCTCTGTGTGAGAACAAATGTCTGAGTGTCTTTGGTAAAGTGTCTGGAAGCTTGAGCCCATTGAGCGAGTGCATGTGAAACTGAGACGAAACGTGATGAGCACCAATGTCTCAGGATGAAGAGGAGGAGGTGTAAATGAAGACAAAGAGGCTCAGTGACGAGAGGAAGACTGAAGCTTAAGAAGCGGTGACTGGCAGGTTGGACATTGTGCTGTAGGTGCTCACACATCACAGGCATCATCTGGCAAAACAGCAGTTAGGAGAAGGTATTGCGGCTTCAGGGACGCTGTCCAGGAGGAGGGAGGAGGTGAGGTGCCTCTCGTCGTGTCTCTAGGATTCAGAGAGAGGAGGATAACTCTGATGATTGCATAGGTCGAGGCTTCTTGATAAAGACTACAGACTGCATTTATGGTCAACATGTCGTTTAAAGAGCAGCCATGACGCTAAATAATATAACAGGATAAAATATCATATACAATTTAACAATACTATTTTATATATACGGTACGAACCGTGCACACAAACCTGAGTCATTTTCACTTCGCGCTTTTCTGTGACTTTTGGATTAACTGGGACCCCATACTTCGGGGCGTTCTCATGTTGTGTCTCTTCCTGTGGACATCGGCGGGACTCCCCTCAGCTGTCAGTCCGGGGGACAGACACTGTGAGCGGCCACAGCTGCAGCAGAGGTCCGGGGACCTGAATCCAACGGTGCGTGCTAACCTTAGCCACATGAAGCTGCCGTTAGCGGCTAACGGCTAACACCGATAAGCCGAGGGCCGGGATCGTCCAGAGACACGGTCCAGATCGGCCGGGCTCGACCCGCAGTGACCGGAGTGCCGGACCGAACTGGCAGCTAACATGCTAACAGCTGTGCTAGCTTCATAAGATACCGTGAGAGCAGTAACTATAGGTAACTACCTACCTGGCCTGTAGTTACTATAGTAACTGTAAGAGTGTGATTGTTGTACTGTGTGTAGTACAGCATGATTGTAGTACTGCGTGTAGTACAGTGTGATTGTAGTACTGAGTGTAGTACAATGTGATTGTAGTACTGTGTGTGATGCAGTATGATTGTAGTACAGTGTGATAGTAGTACTGTGTGATACAGTATGATAATAGTGCCATGTGTAGTACAGTCTGTAGTACAATGTGATTGTAGTACTGTGTGTGATACAGTATGGTTGCAGTATTGCATTACACACAGTACTACAATCATACTGTACTACACACAGTACTACAATCATACTGCATTACACACAGTATAGTGTGTGATTGTAGTACAGTGTGTGATATATTATGATAGTAGTATGTGTATACAGTAATATAGTGGTGCTGTGGGTAGGACAATGTGTTAGTTATACTGTGGGTAGTACAGTGTGATTATAGTACTGTGTGCAGTACGACAAGGACAATGTGATAGTAATACTGTGGGTAGTACAGTATGATTGTAGTACTGTGTGCAGTACAGTGTGATTATAGTACTGTGTGATGCAGTTTGATTGTAGTACTGTGTGGAGTACAGTGTTAACAGCCCTCTCTTTCTGCAGGGGGTGGTTAGAAAGGATGAGCTCTAAAGGAGGAGGGATGGCTCTCACACGCCGCAACTACAGACTGTCATCAGACAGTGACAAGGCCAGACCTACAGGTACACACACACACACACACACACACATGCACACACAATGTCAAGTCATGTCATGTCATTTTCCAACCGCTTATCCGTTACCGGGTCGCGTGGGTAGCACGACTGCACCCAAATCACATTGTACCAGTAACCTGAGACCTCCTGTGAACTTTATCGCCAGAAAAAACATTAAAGATATGGAAGTGAGGACCCTGAGTTTATTTTGAAGTATCTGTGTGTGTGTGTGTGTGTGTGTGTGTGTGTTTCTCAGGCATCGTGAATGAGAAGCTGCTCAGTGATTATCTTCATCACGTGTTTCCTTCAGCCAAACACGGACCACAGGTCGCCTCGCTCAGGTAACGTCCGTCATCCTCGCGATTGTTGCAGTGAGCAACAGAGGGTCAGTGTTGCCATGTTTACAGCAGAGCCTTGTGTAAACTGCTCTTGTTTTATTTTGTGTTTTCATCTGAACACAAGCTGAGACTTTAGTCAACGCCCACGTTCTCTTCCTGATTGGTTATCATCGGTCACATGACATAACTGTCTCTAACTTCCTGTCAGAAATCTCTGCTCCTCCCTCAAAGGAGGTGCTGTTGCTAAGCAACCACCTGCAGAAAACATCTACTTCCTGATTATGTCACGTGACCAGTGCAGGTGATAGGTCATGTGATCTGTGTTCAGGTGAGTTAGATAACCTTTAAGTTTTAAAACATTCTCTCAGTCACACGTGGGGAGACATGGGAGGCAGACAGAGAGAGAGAGAAAGAGAGACAGACAGACAGAGAGAGAGAGAGAGAGAGAGACATACAGACAGTGAGAGAGAGAGAGAGTTCCTTTCAGCCATGCAGATTCATGTTTAGAGAGAGAGAGAGACATACAGACAGAGAGAGAGAGAGAGAGAGAGAGAGAGACAGTCAGTCGAGTGTTTCACTGGCCTCTTCCTTTCAGCCATGCAGATTCATGTTTCCTTCAGCAGCAGAGCAGGTTGTTTCACGTGTTCTCTAGTGGTTGGGTGTAAACTCAGTAACACAGAGGTCACTGGTTGGTCAGTAGTTGGTCAGTGGGTGACCTCTTGTGAGGGTTCGGCTTTCAAGTGGCTCATGTTCAACAGACCTGGCTTCCTTGGAAACCATGGCTTACAAAAAAGTGTATTTGACCTCTTCTCCTTTCCCTTCTCTCCTGTCCTCTCCTCCACCTCTCCTCCACTGACTCCGAATCTCAGGAAACCTCTTGGTTTCCAGGATCTTGGTTCACACCTGGAGAACCTCCTGTCAGAAGGAGAACCTTCAGAGGAGATCAGAGGTAGGTTGATTCCGATCCACTGTGTAAAAACTGTGTCAGAACCCAGGAACGCTAACGTGTTGTAAGCGTGTTCATCTGTATGTGATCAGATCAGCCTGTGGAGGGTCGTCTGGGACCTCAGCCGGTCGTCCTCGATCACACCAGTGGATTCGAAGGTCTCCTGTTTGTGGACGATGACCTGCTTGGGGTGAGATGACGAGGATCCGCTGGTCTCTCCGCATGAAGCACGTTTCTAACGTCATGCGTGTCCCTCAGGTCATAGGTCACAGCAACTTCAGCTCCATCAGAGCCACCACCTGTGTTTATAAAGGTAACACGCTCTATTCTGGCTCTATTATCATACAAAGAATCATTAGTGTGTGTGTATTTACATACTTTATGCATCTATGCAGTATATAACACACCTATATAAATATAACATGACACTATCTCTCTGCAGGGAAGTGGGCATACGAGGTTCTGATCTCATCACAGGGTCTGATGCAGATTGGCTGGTGTACCCTGAACTGTCGCTTTAACCAGGAGGTACACAAACAATACACACTGTGTGTGTGTGTGTGTGTGTATTTAACTGTGTGTTCCTTCAGGAGGGGGTTGGTGACACACCTGATTCTTATGCTTACGATGGAAACAGAGTGAGGAAGTGGAACGTGACGACAACAAACTATGGGAAGGTGAGATCTCACACACACACACACACACACACACACACACACACACACACACACACAGTGACACAGAGGTGACTGTGTGTTTGGTTCCTCTTAGTCGTGGGCGGCAGGAGACATCGTCAGCTGTCTGATCGACTTGGACGAAGGGACCATCACGTTCTGTTTGTAAGAAAAAGTTTTATTCTTTTTTTTATAAAAAACAAAGAATTGTTGACATGTTCATTTGTTGCTAATGAGATAATGAATGAGTTCATTAATGATTAATTAATCTATGATCTGATTATGTTTAGGAAACTGTTTCCCTGGTTTTTGATCTTAAAGCTAACCTAAGATAAATCCCCCCCCCTCCCCTTTATGCTAAGCTAGCAGTTTTCCTTCGTCTCCAGTCTTGATGTTAAGCTAACAGTCTCCTGTCCTCAGGAATGGACAGTCTCTGGGCACAGCCTTCATCGATATAAAGACCGGTCCAGGCGTCGCCTACTTCCCCTCCATCAGTTTGTCCTTTAAAGAGTCCGTGGCCTTTAACTTTGGCAGCAGACCGCTACGATATCCTTCTCTTTATGTGTTCATGTGGGCGTGTCCCCTGACCCTCACGTGTGTTGTTCCCTAACATACATGTGCACATACCCTGTGGATGGGTACCTCCCGCTGCAGAACCCCCCGACCTCTGACCTGCTGAAAGCTCACAAGCTGCTGGGGTACATCAAGAACGTCCTCTGCACCGCCATTGACACTCAGGTATGTCCCTGTGTCTCCTGAATTTAATGTCCCTGTGACCACTGTCCCTTATGTCCTTGTGTCCTCTCTGCAGGAGGACAAGCTGCTGGAGACGGATTGTGCCACGTGGAGTCTTCATGGAGACCCGACGGTCCTTGTCACCCTGGCTCACATCTTCAACCACTTTGCTCCTCTCGTGGTGAAACCCTTCTTCATATTCAGCGCCTTGTTTCCTGATATACACGTGTCCTCAGTGTAGTTTATATATGTCCTCAGTGTAAGGTTATTTATATATGTTCTCAGTGTGAGGTTGTTTATATATGTCCTCAGTGTAAGGTTATTTATACTGTATATGTCCTCAGTGTAAGGTTGTTTATATACGTCATCAATGTAAGATTATTTCTACTATATACATCCTCAGTGTACGATTATTTCTACTATATATGTCCTCAGTGTAAGATTATTTCTACTATATATGTCCTCAGTGTAAGGTTGTTTATATACGTCCTCAGTATAAGATTATTTCTACTATATACATCCTCAGTGTAAGATTATTTCTACTATATATGTCCTCAGTGTAAGGTTGTTTATATACGTCCTCAGTGTAAGATTATTTCTACTATATATGTCCTCAGTTTATATACGTCCTCAGTGTAAGATTATTTCGACTATATATGTCCTCAGTGTAAGGTGTACCTGGTGGAGGACGTATTGATGAACTTCTTGTTGGGGATTCTGGAGGGAGGAGGTTCTGTTGATGAACATCCATTGATACAACAACTACTGGATCTGTTCTGGCTGCTGATGGAGGTAACACACACACACACACACACACATTGTCTGTTTCACACGTCTGATGATGTCCGTCTGTCTGTCCCTTTCTCCCTCTAAAGGACTATGAAGTGAATGAATGTCTGAAGCAGTTGATGATGTCACTTCTCAGAGCCTATCGGTTCTCTCCCATCATCCCTGACCTCGGCTTCCAGGTGAGAAGGTCCAGTGGTGGACAGAGGACAGGTGTGGTCGGGGGACAGGGTGGACCCGTGGTTGATGATGTCACTGTGTTTCAGATCCACTACCTGCGTCTGACCACGGCCATCCTGCATCACGAGAAGTCCAGGAAGTACCTGCTCAACAACGTCCTATATCCTTACTGTACGTCCCTCTGTTCAGTTGTCCATCAGACTGTCCCATGTCTCAGAGTTGTCCTTTAACTCCGAACCACGTTCGACGTCCTGAGGTCCGTTGTCTTCTTCTACATTAAGACTCCTCTGAGGGTGAAGGAGGCGGGGCTAGAAGAGCTCATCCCCACCACCTGGTGGCCCACGCATTTCGACAAGGAGGTAAACCTGTGTATACATACATGCAGTGAGTGTATATAGATGTATTGATCATGCATGCGTGGACATGTGTATGTGTGTCCCCTCTCAGGGGAAAGACGAGCGTGAGTGTAAGGAGGAGAGTGCAGACGAGCGTGTGAGGCGGCGAGCGTACGAGCGCGGCTGCCAGAGACTGAAGAAGAGGATAGAAGGTCAGAAGTCAAGTTTTTGTTCACGTGTTTGTTCGATGGCGTGTCCTCAGCTGAAATAACATCACGTGTGTGTGTGTGTGTGTGCGTGTGCGCTGCAGTGGTGGAGGAGCTGCAGGTTCAGATCCTGAGGCTGCTACTCGACAACAAAGACAAGACCACGGTATGTTCTCACTATGTGTGTGTGTGTGTGGGGGGGGGGGCTGCAGATGTCACTTCTCTCTCTCTCTCTCTCTCTATCTCAGGGAGAAGCATCTCGTTATATTTTCCTCAACAAGTTCAGGAAGTTCTTGCAGGAGAATGCCAGCAACCGAGGGGTGAGCAACATAGCAACACACAGCAACACACAGCAACACATAGCAACACACAACAACACATAGCAACACACAGCAATACATAGCAACACACAGCAACACATAACAACACATAGCAACACACAGCAACACATAGCAACACACAGCAACACATAGCAACACACAGAAACACACAGCAACACATAGCAACACACAGCAACACACAGCAACACATAGCAACACACAGCAACACATAGCAACACATAGCAACACACAGAAACACACAGCAACACATTGCAACACAGCAACACAGCAACACACAGCAACACACAGCAACATAGCTACACAGCAACACGTAGCAACGCAGCAACACACAGCAACCCACAGCAACATAGCAACTCGTAGCAATGCAGCAACACGTAGCAATGCAGCAACACACAGCAACACAGCAACGCAGCAACACAGCAACACACAGCAACACACAGTAATGCAGCAACACACAGCAATGCAGCAACACAGCAACACACAGCAACGCAGCAACACAGCAACGCACAGCATCACATAGCAACACAGCAATACAGCAACACAACAATACAACAACACACAACAAAACACAACAACACAGCGACACAGCAACACAACAACACACAACAACACAAAGCAACACAGCAACAGTGTGTGTGTGTGTGTTGCAGCACCCCACAGCTCTGTGTCCTCCTGAGTACATGGTGTGTTTCCTGCACCGCCTCATCACGGCAGTGAGAACCTGCTGGGGCGAGGGGAACAGGAAGAATCAGGGCAGCATCCGGAGTGAAGGTGCCATGTGATCATGTGACTGATCTGATTTATTTCATGCATGTTAAAATCTGCTAAAATCTTCTTTCAACCCCCCGCTGTTTTTCCAGAGGCGTACATTCCCCCTCAGCTCTTCTACAATGGGAAGGTGGATTACTTCGACTTGCAGAGGCTGGGGGGGCTCCTCTCTCACCTCAAGAAAACGTTCAGAGGTTTGTTACATCTGTGGCGATGAATGATTTCCTTCACTGGAGGGAGCTGTTGCCTTGTTTGTCCTCACTGTGATCAGCAGAACAGGTGCACCTTCTGTGGTGTTCACAGTGCATCACATTAAACTCCTCCCCTCCCTTGTTCCCTCCTCTCCTCTCTCATTCCCTTCCTCCTTCCCAGTTCCCTCCTCTCCTCTCTGTGCTGCTCTGATGTTGTCTGTTGCCGTGGTGACCTCATTGTATTAATGAGTTCGCTGATCAGTTTGGTTGAAGATTCTGTATTGATTTATTAACATTGTATGTATAGTCCTTATTTATGTGCATTTATAGGTGCAGCACTTTGTATAAATGAATAAACTGATAACTTGAATCCATCAGATGATTTGGCGAGTAAAGCCAACATCATCATCGACCCTGCTGAAATTCAGGCCGTATCCATGGATGACCTGGACGAGGACGAGGAGAGTGGAGCAGCACAGGTCTGTCCTCAGCTTCAATGTCCCAATAAAATTGTATTTATTGTATATTCAATTTAAAGTTCAGGTGACCTTTATGTTTTCTGGTCACTCCTGTCATCAGAGGCCGTTCGGTGCTGCAGCGATGGGCGGAGCTCTGGCGAGGCCCAGTTGGTTGAGCTCTCCCACTTTGGGCCGGGCCAACCGGTTCCTGAGCACAGCCGCCGTCAGTCTGATGACTCCCAGGCGACCCCTGACTCAGCCCGAGAAAGTGAAGGTCCGCACACTGACCGTCGAGCAGAGGACGGAGGAGGACAGTGAGTGAGGACACGTTGGTTTCATTCACGATCGATAAGAAAACTGCAGCTGTCTGTTTCTGTCCTGTAGTCGAAGGTAGCCACGGCAACGATGGCCTGTTGCTGGGGCGACCGTTGGAGGAGCCTGAGCAGCCGGTGGCAGATAAGTCGCTGTTGGAGATTGTTGATGGGATCGTGATGATGTACAACCTGAGCGTCCACCAGCAGCTTGGGAAGGTGAGCGTCGTCCCAGACAATGACGGGCGCTGACGAAACATGGGGGGACAGTCAGAACTCAGGACAGAGACAACAGAAGAGCTGGCGGACTGAGTTCTTCTTCATGTCCTGTAGATGGTGGTGGTTTCAGACGACGTCCACGAATATGCTGTGGCACTGAAGGACACGGAGGAGAAGATCGCTCGCTGCCCTGCACGAGTGAATACAGTTTTTATTTGTGAATGTAGAGGAGTGACAGACCTGTGACCTGTGTCAGTCTGGTAAATGTCCCCTGCTGGCTGTGTCCTTCAGAGATCAGACATCCTGGATGAGCTGCAGAAGAGTCAGAAGGTTTTCTCAGAGAAGCTGAACCACCTCAGCAGGAGACTGGCGTGGATCAATGCCACCATCTACTCCAAGGTGCCCACACTCCTCATGCTGTTCACGCTCCTCATGCTCCTCACTGCTCTGTGGTTTGATCTCATTGTGTGTGTGTGTGTGTGCAGGAGAAAATGCTGGATGTGTACTGGCTGCTGTGCGTTTGCATTCGCACCATCGAACACGCCGACAACACCGGCTCCTTGTTCGCCTTCACTCCAGAATTCTACCTCAACGTAGCCATGAATGCTTACAGCGCCCTGAAGAACTACTTCAGCCCGGCTAACAGCATGGAGGAGCTGCCAGGTGACGCATGCTATCATGCTAACATGTTTCTGAGGTGACGGTCAAACATTACGTGACTCTCAGGGGAGTCACCGCACAAGGCTGACATCATTTCCTGTGTGTCACACTCTCATCATCTTGTCGTCACCAGGCTACGAGGAAACACTGACTCAGTTCGCTGCCATCCTCGCCAAACACTTTGCTGATCCACGCATCGTCGGAACAGGTCTCACACACACACACACACACACACACACACAACCACCTGTATCGTCTCTAATGTGATGTGTTTAACGTGTTTAATGTCTCTTCTGTCAGATATAAAAGATTCCCTGATGCAGGCCCTCGCCAGCTATGTCTGCTACCCACAATCCCTCAGGGCCGTGGAGAGGATCCCTGAGGAGCAGTGAGTGTCCTGATGTTGCGGGTTGTTCCTGCGTCTGTGTGTTTTATTCTTCTCAAATACGCATTCTGCATCAGAATTGTTGGTTTGACCGGTTAGCGCTGGTCACACTGACTGCTGCTAACGACCAATCAGCGACCAATCAGCTTCCTCTGATCTGATCACAGACGAGTGGCTATGATGAGGAACCTGCTGGCTCCATATGAGCAGAGACCCTGGGCTCAAACCAATTGGATCCTGGTCAGACTGTGGAGGGTAAGACACACACACACACACACTTTCAGACTCTGAAAGTGTGTGTGTGTGTGTCTGAAAAACATGTGTTATTTCAGGGCTGCGGTTTTGGATACAGATACACTCGTCTTCCTCACCTGCTGAAGACCAAACCTGAGGACGCCAACCTGCCCAGTCTGCAGAGTAAGTGACATCTGCGTCTAACGTGTAAAAACACGCAGACACAAGCTGAAAACGTATCCGGAGGGAATCTCTGTGACACGTCCACCTTGTGATGTTTACTCCTGCGACCTTAGAACGCCTGGCTGTCGTGTGACTGGTCATCATGTATGACCTATGTTGGATATTTAAAGTCATGTTTCACATTTGACAGAAAAATGATGAAGGGATGTGACTTTTGAAACAGGCAATCAGTCAGGGACCAATCAAAACACCTGGCATGTCAGCCACTAACCCCGCCTTCAAAGTCTGTTGAAGAGTTGAGAGAGTCACAGCTATTTAAGACCTTAGGGCCTGCATAAGACTTGCGGTTCCCTGTGTTAGCCTGTAGTTCCCCGTGTTAGTCTGTGGTTCCCTGTGTTAGTCTGTGGTTCCCCGTGTTAGTCTGTGGTTCCTTGTGTTAACTTGTAATTCCCCATGTTAGCCTGTAGTTCCCCGTGTTAGTCTGTGGTTCCCTGTGTTAACCTGTAGTTCCCTTTGTTAACCTGAAGTTCCCTGTGTTAGCCTGTAGTTTCCTGTGTTTTCTTTCTGAATTTAAATTCAGTCTGAACTGCTGACGACTGCAGATTAATTTTCACTGTTGTTTGATTTGAGAGTGTGTGTGTGTGTGTGTGTGTGTGTGTGTGTGCTCTAACGACACGTTTTCTCTCGAACAGAGTCCATTTTCAGCTGTTAGGAGATTGGATTTTTGTTTGTCAGCATGTTTCACTCTTCTCCGTCATCTTCTCTTTCTCTCTCTCTCTTTGTGTCTGTCTGTCTCTATGCATGATGACTGACTCATGTCTGTCCCTCTTCATCATGTCTTTCAGGAGATCTGTCTATTGCTAGTTTCCAGAGTAAGTTATTCTGTTCTTGAGTCCACAGTCTGTGGTCCCCTGTTCCTGATTGGTCAGTTTAGTCTCAGTCCTGTGTGTTGAATAAGTTCGTGTTATTATGGGTTGTCAACAAAGAGAATCTCTTGGTTATCCTCTCATCCTCTGCCCTCCGATGCGTCTCTCAGGGTCATACTAACGTCTGTTCACGTGTTTAGAGCCGTGTCCGTCGCTGCTGCTGCAGAGACACATGGCAGAGCTGCTGAGCGTGGACAAAGACATGGCCGCCTCGTTCCTCAACAGCGTCCTGAACCAGCTCAACTGGGCCTTCTCCGAGTTCATCGGGATGATCCAGGAGGTTTGTTGTTCTCATGCCTTCAGAGACTGTGGGGACGGACAGATTGAAATGAAAACCTCTGATGTCTTCCGTCCTCCTCAGATCCAGCAGGCCGCAGAGCGTCCGGAGAGAAACTTCGTTGACACTCGGCAGCTGAAGGTAGAAACAAACCTTTAACTGGTTCATAATGGGTCGGTGACTGCAGGGACTTTACCGTCAACATGCCAATGTTGTTGATGTGACCTCGCTCTGAAAGGCACCATCACATGCTGTTGATGTGTCGTCGTTCAGGTGTGTGCGACCTGCTTCGACCTGTCCGTCAGTCTGCTGCGAGTCCTGGAGATGACCGTTACTCTGGTTCCTGAGATCTTCCTTGACTGGTCCCGCCCCTCAGCAGAGCTGCTGCTCAGACGGCTGGCTCAGGTAACAACAGTGTGTGTATGTGTGTGTGTGTGTGTGAGAGAGAGACGATAAACCTGTGTGCTCTGTCTGCAGCTGCTGAACCAGGTTTTGAACAGAGTGACAGCAGAGAAGAATCTGTTTGACCGTGTTGTCAACTTAAGACTTCCAGGTATACGCACATGCACGCACGCACACACACACACACAGAGTGTCAGTCTGAACCATATATCTCTGTCCTTGGTGCAGGTCTGGAGAGTGTCGATCATTATCCGATCCTCGTTGCTGTCACAGGGATCCTGGTTCGGGTTCTGGTGGACGGGGACAGACAGGGGTGAGTATAGTGGCTCCCATAGGGTAGGAGCCTGACTCTGGCTCCTCCTCTACTTTCAGACACTTAAGGACATCAAGCAGGTGTGACTTTTGGGAGGGTGGTGCCCTAGTGGACTGATGTGGTACTACAAATGAGAATCAAAGGGTGAACAATGGCTCCCAAAGTCTCACTGGAAGGACGATGGACATCCAGAGCAGCGACATCATTATATAATGGTCTCTAAGGTGTTTAGGGAGGAGTATGAGAACCTCTGCTGGACCGTGACGTCGGTGACATGTCCAGAGTCTTGAGTGTTTTCCTGTCTCCCCCCTCTCCTACTCTGACTGTAGAAAATCAATGATGCTAATTACTGTCCATTTCCTGTGAGCCCAAGGTTCCTTCTGCCCGTCAGCAGGGGGCGGGACAACAGGCTGATGAAAGATGAGTCACATTCAGACATTCACCGTTGATTTAGAGAGAGAGAAGAGACAGTGAAACAGAGCAGAGCACAGGACAGGACAGGGCTCCTCTGCCACCTCTGACCTTACCATGTGGGAGGAATCAGTTACAGACGCTGTGGTTAGTGAAGCGACCATGACAGTGGTTATGTGTTGTGTCGGATTCAGGCGAGTGGCGGCAACGTTCCACCCAAACAATTTCAGTCACATGATGGTGGGCGGGCCACACGGTGTCATAATTTAGTATGTGTCACCTTCGGCTCCGCAGCAGGTTTCCCATCATTCCCACGTTCTGTTACCGTGGAAACAACAGAGCACAATATGAACTGGAGTCTGGATGTGGAGGGGGAGATGGTGACAGAGAAAAGGGGAGGAGGGAGGAGAGGAGAGATGGAGGCGTAAAGGCTCAGAGGTCTGAGGTGAGGAGAAAACAACCATATTTCAGTTATATGGACATTTGACTCCATCTTGGTTCAGATCATCATTTCATTCTTCATCATGTCACTTGACTGCAGCTGCATCGTTAACTCATTAACATAAGTCTGATGATGTCATTGTGGGGACAGGTCAAACGTCGTGCACAGACCTGTGAAGAGGTAGTTGTTCAATCAGCTGATCTTGACTTAATTATTATTAATTAACAAAACGAGTGAATTGATTTCATGAGGGTCAAAGGTCACTGTGACTGGAGCTGCTCTGGTTGTTCCAGTTTCTCTACTAAACACACACACACACACACACACTTCAGTTCAGAGAAGCAGACTGAACAAATGGCTCATGCTCATTAACATAATACTGATTCCGGGCGTTTTAAACTGCTGTTTTCAGGATGGTTAGAGGTCAGTAATGGTCATTCGTTTATTTTGTCAATTTGACCTCGTGGCTAAAAGTAAAACTAGAGGAATTTGTTGTTTTCTACGTTAAAGATTTATAAGAATGATTTATTTGGAAAGTGGTGATGTGTGTGATTTATATTTGTGTGTGTGTGTGTGTGTGTGTGTGCATGAGGGAAAAAAAAGTGTAAATATTTAATGTCCGCCCTGCCTTCCATTTCATATAAATGCTCTCAAACACTGCATAAGAGCCGTATACTCTGTCACAGTCACTGAGGCATAATGGGAAATGAGACTGACTTTCTGCAGTCAGGATGATCCAGATTCAACATGGAGTCCTGCAGAATCACGTGTCCTGCTCCCCCCATGTAACACTGCGTGTGTTGTGTTGATTTGATTAATGGCAGGAAGACAACACAGGAAGTAAACAAGGGAAGATTAATGATCCCTTTATGTGGAGGTGTGTAGCCCTCCTGTGTGTGTTTTCTCCTCTGTCATGAGTAAAACCATAGTTCCTAATGGTATCTAATAGTTTCTATGAAGTTCATCAGATTCTGGAGCAGATCCAGTACTTTTTGATCACATTCTTGAACATGAGGTTGTTGACCTTGTGAATGTCCTTCTGGTTCATGACTGAACTGTGGGGGGATGATCCAGTGCACTGGTGAACGTGTGTAGCCAACAGTGTGGCCGCTGGTTGCGTCGTGGTGGCCAGCAGCTGCAGTGATACGTTCATGCACAGGAGTGAGGAAGGTGAGGCATTCAAGTTCCGCCTGACATCAGGATGCTGCCTCAGTCAGAAACAGAGCGTTGATGTGAGCTTGTCTGTTCTTTAACCAGAACACTGTTCCAGATGTGTCTGCATCAGTCCTGTCAGAACGTTTTCAGAGTGACCAGCCTGCTGTTGATAGGAGACGTATCAATTACTCAGTCTTCAACACGTCCAGAAGTGGAGGTTGTGCCCACGCAGTTTTATTCATACATAGAGTGAAAGGACGACAGGATGCAGAGCACAGTGAAGTCAGTGACAACAAAAAGATCACAGTCGTCTCACCTGAGCCTAACAGACGAAAACATCCAACAGATAAACTTCACGTGAACTCTCCTTCATTAATAACTTCAGCTGCTGCTTTATTTATTTATTTATCTGCTTGATTCCTGTTTGTTCTCCTGCTGACAGAGAATCAAACCAACCTTTCAGACTGTTACTATTTTTAGGACTAAAAGCTCTTGTTGTGGTGGTTGTCTATTCTGAAATGTTCGACGCTGTGGGAGTGTCACATCAGCCACAGTCAGAGACAGAAAAACAAACTGGATGAGGAGACAAGTGGATGAGCCCGGAAGGCCTGTGTAGCAAAAGTTTGTTAAAGGTAAAGCCGTGCGTCATCTGTGCTCGTTACTAGCAGTCCATGCAAACAATGAGCCTCTTCTCACTGTCTTTGGTATCATTTAACCCCCCCTCCCCCCCCATCTGTCCCATCACAGTGAGTTGGTTGTGGTCAGGTGCCACAGACCTGATCAAACAAGAATGTGCACATTTGGTCAACAGTGTTCGAGGTGGTAAAATTGCACTTGCAGCTTCAGTGATCATCTAGGTACCGCTCAGGTGGAGTGGTGGTTGTGCAGGGCAGTGGGGGTGGGGGGTGATGGTTTGTCCCATTCCTATGGCAACATAATGGGTGTGTCTGAGAACACTGTCTCCTGCCCCCTCTGCTGTGATTGGCCATGGAGCTTTGGATGTGGCTCTCGCCCTACAAGTAAACCTGGGCCTGCGTGTCCTGGCCCCGCCCCTAGTCTTCCGTTCTGCTGCTCACTGATGGGCTCCAGAAAAGCCACATGCTTGTTGGTACTGACCTTGTGGCCTGGGCCCTCTGTGGCAGTCGGTGGAGTTGGGGTGAGGATGGAGGATTGGCCGCTTCCTGCCGCAGCGTCATTCCCAGGGATCTGGCCTGCCGAGGCCGGGGCCTTTGTGCAGGGAGGGCAGCGGCAGGGTGTCAGGTAGAGGTACATGAGAACAAGCACCAGGCTCACCACGCAGCCCAGCAGGGTGGTGAACCCGGTGTTGAGGGACTCTTGAGACTCGCCGTCGCGGTGCAGCACCACTGTCACGTTGATCTCATGGGTTTCGTTGCGCTGCTGCTGGTCCCGGGCCATGCACCAGTACACACCAGAATCCTCTGCACGTGCTGCCACGATCTCCAAGCTCCCGTTGGTGAACATCTTTAACGATCCGTTGTTCCCGGGCGGAGCCACATACTCTTGATTTGGTGACACCCAGAGAAAGGTGATGCTGGTTCCACTCAGCCTGGTCACACAGTGCAGCAGCACTGGCTTTCCTGCCCTCACGGAGACAATGCTCTCCTGGTCCCCGAGCGGCTGACTCGTTGCTGTCAGGTTGCATCTTTCAAAGTAGCGGTCGTGCTGGAAGAAGCGGACGGTACCCTTTTGGTATCCGTAGAGCCGACAGGTGTGCTCTTGCCTGAAGTGTCTCACGGAGAGGTATCCTCTCTGCTCCCAGTGCCTGAACAGGCCATACATGGAACACTCGCACCTCAGGGAGTTGTTGTGCAGGTACAGGCCTTTCTGGACAGGAAGCGGTAGATTGGCTATTTCGTCAAGAGGCAGCTTGAGCAGGCGGTTTGAGGACAAGTCCAGCATGGTCAGGTGAGGGTGGCTGTGCTCTCGTATAGTGAAGAAGGGGAAGTGCGTGAGACGGTTATGGCTGAGGTAGGCCTTACGCAGGTTCCCCAGCCCTGCCAAAGCTCCGCCCTCCACCTGAGCAATCCTGTTGTCAAACAGCAACAGCTCCTCCAATCCCGACAGCTCCTGGAAATAGTGCTGCTTCAGAACACAAAGCTGATTGGACGACAGGTCGAGGTGTCGCAGCAGTGGCCCTGATGTATTTTGGAACGCCCCTAGGTGAATAGTGCTCAGCTGGTTGTGCGCCAGCCGTACCGTCTCCAATCGAGAAAGTCCTTCAAAGACGCCCTCTGCCAGCTGATTGATCTGGTTGTGGCTGAGATCCAGAGTAATGGCAGACACTGGGATCTCTGCGGGGACCTGGTCCAGACCCATGGCGGTGCAGCTGACAATGTCCGAGGCACAGAGGCATGTGTTCACCGAGGAGGAGACCTGAGACCAGCAGACGTTAGCCTGGCCCGGGCTCAGATGGAGGAGGTGCAGACAAAATACCAACACAGCAGCCCACCATGACGGCGTCACCGCACCCTGCAGGAACCCTGCGCTGCCATCAACACACATGGCGCCAGCAGCAGATGGGAGGCATCGGTCTACAGCCTGCTCCAAATCGAACGATCCTTTGCTACGCTAACGACAACGTCAATAAATGATTCACATCTGTAATCCTGATGTTGATGTGATCACACTGAACGGAGACAAACCAACAAGGAGAATCAAGTCCAGCCTCTGAAGCCAGGAGACAAATGCTGTGATTGTTTACTTTGTCAAACCTGGATCAGGAAGCTGACGCAGCTGCCGCGAGCAGAGAGGGATGAAAGAGAGCAAGTCAGAGTGATCCAGGTCTGAACTGCCCCAGGTTGTCTCCTCCTGCAGACCACTCTGAAAACCACTTTCAGTCCATCGCTTCCATCGTCCCTTTTTCTTCTTCTGTGAATTACAGCCGCCCACAGCTCGCCCTGACCGAGCTCAGCGTCCTGGCCACTCCGCTTCACAGGAAGCTGAGCTCGGAGCGTTTCTCCTGCGGCTCCTCCTCCTCCTGCTCTTGTCGCTGAAGGAGGAAAGTTATTGTCTGTCGCTCCAGATGTGGGAGTGCAGGTTGCTCTCTCTCTCTCTTTCTCTCTCTCTCTCTCTCTCTCTCTTTCTGTCCGTTCTTCAATTCTGGTGCTTTACCAGCTCTCCCTCCTTCACTACAGATCAACCCTCTCTCTCTCTTTCTCCCTCCCCTCTCAGCATTTTCCATCCATCTCAGACCTCCTCCCTCTCTTCCTCCTCTTCTATTTCTGGTTCAGGCTCAAACACATTTCTCTGTGTGTCGCTCTCTCTTTCTGTCTCTCCCTCATCCCTCCTCTTTCCTCCTCTCTCTCTCTCGTCTCTGTCTCATCTTGTGATGTCTCGTGCTTGTAATTTAGCTATTTTTGCTCAGTATTTATTTTCGAATGCATTTTTTCCTCTTGTGAAAGTGAAAGTTCCTTTTTAAATAAACTTTACTTTGTCTTTCTGTCGTCTGTCACGTGACCCCTGTCCTCAGTGTGAACAGGTGATGATGATGAAGGGACCTTTCCTCTCAGATTGTCTTGTCTGGAACTTCCTGTCCCTCTGATGGGCCTGTGGGTCACATGACACATGACTCAGCTCAGTCACCTACTTCAACAGGAACATATCTTTGGACTCAATCTCATCTGTTTGGTTTGAATGTAAAAAAGGGTGCATGACCTTTGACCCTGGTGAATGGCGAGCAGCAAGTGGTCCGTCCAGTGGACAGATCTGATCCGTGTTGAAGTAGAGTTAATTTTGTTGGAAAAAAAAGGAACACAGACGGTGACTCATTCTGTCACTTCCTGGGGAGCTCAGTGTGAGGTGTCATGGCTGCTGTGGTGATAAGGTCACAGCAGATGTTGCTGGGAAATGTCCCCATGTCTGTCCCTGTGGACAGAGCCACCAACCACTGTTCACAGACTGATCTGTCATCACATGCATGGGTGGAGTCTGCCTACACTTGCCTCTGATTGGACGGTGGCAGTGTTGTCTTTGAATGGAGGACATGAATGAAGTTATCCAGAGTACTACAGAACTAATATTTCTACATGTTTCCTCTCCTCCCTCTCAGGATATCTCGGGCTGCATCCGTCTTGCTCTCTGACCCCTGCTTCCAGCTCCACTCCATCCAACACCTGTTAGGAGAAGGGGTGGAGCCCTCCAGCACCTTACCTGCTGCCACCTCACCTGCTCGTCCATTAGTCGGGAATCTGGGGTCGTCCATGGCCCCTCCCATCCCCTCAGCTGCAGGTCATACAGGATCAACAGAGCGAAAGCACTTCTCCCTGCACTCATGTGAGTACACAGGTCAGATGTTATCAGCCTGTCAAAGCAAAAGCCTCTGAGCTGCTGCTTCATTTGAATCCACTGACTAGTGACAGTCATATGATCAGACCATGTGATAACAGTGATCAATGTGGTCACACATCTTACGTGAAAATCCCCACAGGAGACAGACGGTGAAAGACATCAGATCAATCAGAGGACAGATTATTGTGATTAATGTGTGTGTGTGTGTGAACACTCATACATGAGCACCACAGGGGATCACCACATGGTGTCTTCCTCTGTTGTCGTGGAAACACAGGACGTTTCCATGGCCACCTTTCATAGCATCATCCTCAGTGTGTGTGTGTGTGTGTGTGTGTGTGTGTGTGTGTGTGCGTGCCTGTCTGTCTATCAGTCAATAAGCCAGTGGTGGCTGGTGAAAAATATTCTTGGTGGGGCTGATGTGACAATCAGCGGGGGTCAGAGGGATTATCTGACATCATTGTAAGATAAAGTTAAATATATAGTTTGATACAACTTGGTCTTGAAACTGTGACCCCATGGGTACAATACATGTGACTTATTTAATATCAATTAAGTTCATGTGTACTTTCTGTCACCTCCTGGTCTTGAACCCAGGCCCCTGCTTACAAGTCATGCACCCTACCACCACACCTGTTTGCTGACTCCGCCCCTAAAGTCAGAAAATATATGGAAAAAGTATTGTGTTTTTGGGTATCGCGACGTGTGTCAGTTATTTTAACAATCGTAATAACAGGAGTTTGCGTTTGCGCGCAACTTTTTTTTCTCCCAGACAAATCAGGGACATTTTCGGGGACTGTCCGTGCCACACTTTTTTTTCCATCCATGAATCTCATCTTGCGGCATTTTCTGCTTTCGGGCGCTCTGGAAACTGCCCCGAGACTGAATATTTCCGCAGCACTGATCGGCCAAATATTTATTAATCTGCCCTGGCAACTGCACAGGATTGGCTGTTGCGTTCCGCTGCTGGGGCTTTCCGGCCACGCCCCACAACAGAAATGATATGAGTTAGTCTGGTGAATGATGTAAGTAGGTGAGAAAGGTAGTTTATAGAATTACTATTGCATGTAGGCACACTGTAGTGGGTAAAACCAACATTTATAACTGAATTTGTAAAAATGTTACAATATTTTCCCATTTTATCAGGGAGGGCAGCGCCCCAGCTCCCCCTATGGGCCCGCCACCACTGCAATAATAATAATAATTTGACCTTAACATTGAATCATGCCAGGATGTGACATCACTTACAATCAGATTCTGCAGGTGTTTTAAAGTCAAGGATGGCGCATTAGTTTGGCTGCTCTTATTTTGAAAGAACAGGGACTCATCTTACTTTCACACACACACACACACACGCACGCACACGCACGCACGCGTCTGTGTGTGTTGGAAGCACTCAGATCTTCAGTCCATGTATTATGGATGAGATGGTGCTGAGTTGTTTCTGTTAAAGAAAGACACCATGCTGTTTCCACCACCTCAGAACACTGACTGTAGTTGTCAGTAGTTGTTAGCAGTGTAAGCATTGTAGTGGAGGCTGTGCTAACATTCAGACTCATGACAGACAACCTGTGTTCTTACTTCCAGCAGCTTCAGACTCCAGAGAAGCTTTATTGATCCACTAAAGAATTTCTGCTGAGTCAGCACGTGCTCTCATGATAATGAACGAGTAGAATCGCAGAGCTGCAGATCACATGATCAGGAGTTTCATGTTGATATGAGGTTAACGTGTTCAGACCACGAACTGTTTAAAGACATGAAGGCTGCAGCTGATCCACGGAGGTCACGACCTCATTATGGCTGCAGCTGCCTCCATCGAGCTTCTGTGACCTTCACTGAGCTCAGACCTGAACATGTGTGGACCTGTCCCAGTAGTCCATGTTGAGGACTTCCTGAAGACAGCTGCAGTGTGACCTCATCAGCTGTTCGTCTCTAAGTGCTGAGACAAAACTCACTTTGTTCGTTCATTTATCTTTCTCTCTTTCTCGCTTTCTCCCCCACCCCCTCTGTTGATGGCTTTCGATTTACCCCCCGCACTCAGACAGATCGTCTTTCACTGGAGTGGACAGCAGTGGACACACCTTACTGCTCTGCAGAGAGATTTCAGTCACTGCTCATGATACAACAGGAGTGTGTGTGTGTGTGCTTGTGTGCACGCACGCATGTGATCCAGACTTATTTTCCATCTCTGACCATTTGAATTCTCACACTTCATTCTCCACATTGTGATTCTCTGGAGGTCATGTGACTCGAGACCAATCAGAGCAGGCCTCTTCTAAACACAGGTGAACCAATCAGCAGGCGCAGTGTTGGACGTGTGTCCTCCATCTGTTTTGACCTCAGGGTGTCCTCACTGTTTGATGTGTCCAGAAAACATCCACAGGGAGACATTTGTCTCAAGCAGCAGCTCCTCTGTGATGAGGACAGTTCCTGTCCCATGGCAATGTCCAATGTCTTCATCTGCTTCTCTCTGCTCATTGACCCTCTACATCCAGGACATCCTGTTTAGCTGGCCTTCAGTCACATGACCACTTATTGACAGGACTTCTGGTTCGTCAGGAGAGGCTACAGGAAGGGGCTTGTGTTAATGCAGCTCTTTGTTGCTCCTCCCACAGACACCGACTACATCAGCGAGGAGGAGAAACACAAGGTGGAACTGATGTTGGCGTTTCTCACTGAGGAGTCCAAAGAGGCAGCAGCGAGCACAGCAGTAAGTGTTTTAGCGTCTCACTTTAATATTCAGTGTGTGTATGTGTGCACGGCCGACCAATGACAGGTCGAGACAGGTTGTGTGTTCAGAACTCTTCAAGGCTAACAGTTTCCCCCTGTTCACGGTCTTTATGCTATGCTAATTGTGACTGTTTTGTGTCTCCTAGCCGACGAGCGAAGACGATCTGTGTCCGATCTGCTACGCCCACTCCATCTCTGCTGTGTTCAGACCCTGTTCACACAAGTCCTGCAAGTGAGTCACCACACACAAACACAGGCTCACTTACTCCATGTGTCTGTCCCACATGGGGACATTTAACTGGATTGGGTTGGGGTGAGCATTTATCTCCATGGCAACAGACAGACACGTTCACGTTACTTCCTGTGATGATCAGAATCCATCCTCTTTCACAATAAAAGACCACTGCCTGGCAACGGTTTTAAATGAGGACAGGTGAACACGGACAAGGCCGGGGATGATGTCTGTGTTTGTGGAACGAGACGGCAGATGTTGATCAGATGTTTGTCTCTGTGTCCAGAGCCTGTATCAACCAACACCTGATGAACAACAAGGACTGCTTCTTCTGCAAGGCCACCATCACCGGAGTGGACGACTACAGCAAGCCCCCCTGCTAACAGACACAAAGACAGACAGACACACAGAGATACACTGAGACACACCAAGACAGACAGAGACACACACTGAGACAGAGACACACTGAGACACACCAAGACAGACAGAGACACAGGAAGTTGTCCCTGATTTTCTGGATGAATAACCGGGTCACTTCCTCGTGTGGTCATTGTGACGATGGAACGCGCGTGAAGTTTCCAACTCTAACACGTGACGTCTTTGATGTGATGAACCTCAAACGGCCATCTAATTTTTCCATTGAGCAAATTAATCCATGAATTCACCCAGGGGCGTCCTGAAAGGTGTGGTGTTGTCACGATAACGTGTCATCATGTAAAGTTCCTGCGATCGAACCGAATCATCCTTGATCCTAAAGAACATCATCCAAATTATCTTGATGAGTCTGTGGAGGTGGAGCCTTGGTATCAAGGCCTCGACCGCAAACAGTGATGTCACATTTTAGGAGGACCTCGGTACTGCAAAGTTTCAGTTTAGTTCATGTCGCATCTGTGAACGTGGAGGAGGGTTCCTGCTTTAATTCTGTGGCGTTAGAAGTAAAACGTGTTTTTGTTTCTGTAGATTTTAAGTTTGTTGTGTTTGTGTTTGTTTGACAAATAAAACTGATTGAAATTCTCATCGATCAAAGAATACTGAAGATGTAAGGAGAAAGTCCTTTAACAATTATAGAAGAAATTGAAATGACTATTTAAGTTTTAACTTCTTTTCACATTTAATAACAAGCTCATCTCTTTTGGTTCGTGGCTAAAATCGAGTGAATGTATTTAAATAATGGATTCTAACAAGTAGCTGCAGTTTTTACTTCACGTGTGTTTTTCTGACTGTGATGTGATGGTGGTACTCATGAGTTCACATGTCCACGTGTATCTGTATTAAATTATTCCTCCTGACTCGGTGTCCGTGTTTTACTCATCACAGTGACCTGATGTTTGCAGCTCAGTTATGGAAGGAACTGTGGAACAGACCAACCTCTGGATGGAGGACACCAAGGTTTCTAACTGGACTCTGTCTCCACCTAGTGGCCACAAGCTGCACTGCTCATTGAATGTTCTGACATGAGAACTCTACTTGTTTTATCTCCACATGTTTTCATGTTTCCAGACGACCTGAGGAGGATCAGCAACATCACCTCTGGCAGGCTTGTTAGCAGGGTGGTGGAGGAGCTGTGCGGTGCTGCCATGCTTCCTGAGGGTGTTTGCTGAAGACGGTGCGCTAGCTGAACAGTGGAACGAGGGCAGCGAGTATAGCGGTGGGGGAGTGACATGAGGGAGGAGGGCAGCTTCTGACTTTCTCCACCCCCCAACTCAGTAAGTTCCAGGCTGCTGGGAAAAAGGTGGTCCACCAGGCCTCTTCTTTGTAGTTGAATGTAACTGCTTAAGTGTCACAACATGGTGTTGCTAGAGTCTCAAGTTTCCTTGAAAAATATTGGGGTGGATCAAATTGATATATGTTGATATAGAGGTGTATGAGGAAGGCTGATACAAAAAGTTTTTCCAAAAGGGCAACTTACGATTTACGATTATAGCTGAGAAACATTGCCTTATGTCTCAGCTTTGTGATGTATTTTAGGATATGGTTGGGGTCTCACTCCAGGGATTATTGAAGCATGGAGGCGGTCTGCCTTCACCTCTGATCACCACCAGGATAATAAATACCTTTCGTTATTAATGAGTGGTGTTGGATTATATCTGCATATCACTCTGGTCATGTTAAAATGTTACCGTCTTGTCTCATGTACTGAGCACATCTTGACAAGTCATTTTTCATGATGTTTTAATGCAGTCACAAACTCTGGAACACATGGTTGGTGGCTCTGACAGAGAAGACTGATCTGCTGCTGTGATCCCTGCTGCACTGCAGCTCTCTGTCGGCCGTGCTACTTCATTGCCTCAGTGCAGTGATGCTAATTCTTTCTGAAATTACATAATGCAGTTTATATTTGGAGCAAAATTATTTCCCAGTTATGTGTTTAAGTGTTTTTTAAGTGTTTGTTTTTTTGGTAGCTTTTCTCTACTCTCGGGGGGGTGGGTCATACCTTGTCAAAGCCGGATGAGACAAACTGATTTAGATAAAATGTGATTGATTGCTATGTAAGGCAGACTGGAAACTAGAAACTATTTTCTTGTTTGTCCTTCAGATAAGGCAATCCTCAAAGCCTTGAGCGATATAAGCAATGCAGCAGTGCCACCATCAGCAATGAATCCTGGCAATTTACCAGTATATTTGATCCATTCAACTGGTGGAAAGTCTCTCTGGACAAGATGGTGGATCCCAAAGTCAGTCCTGCAGTCCCTGTTTGTCGTTTTTATGTTAGATGTGTTATTTCTTTTATGATGTGTATTTTAATTCAGTTTGTATTTTCATCTTTGAAATAATGTTACTGTAGATTCAAGATTCAATAAAAAACATTTTAAGTTTTCTAAATGTACTGTTTACATTAATAGGAGGAAACTATGTTTTTCATTAATCAATCAATGCAAACTTAAGGCAAAATAATCCAATTATATCTGCACTATACGTGTGTGTGTGTATTTTGAGTTAGAGCTGTTAGTCCTCTTAACGGAAGGTCGGCAGTTCAAACTCAGTCTTCCCTAGTCTGCATTCTAAAGTATACTTGAGCAAGATAATGAACTCCAAAGTGCCCTCATTAATAAAAGTGGTGCACCTAGATGCACTGTATGAACGTGTGTCTAAATGGGTCAATGTAAAATGTAAAACTGTCCTGTGTGTGTGGTAATCAGGACTAGAAAAGCACTATATAAATACAGACCATTCACACACACAATCAGTGGGGGGTGATCAGAGCCAGCAAGGCCATGCAAGCCAAGCCCAGAATATCGGCACCTTCTACCTCCTGCTGCATTCCACGGAGTCGCAGCTCAACCACACGCAAGCTGAGGAAACCCTGGTCAGTGGTGCACAGGGGCACTGGGGCTCATCACTGGACAACAGGTTCAACATTGTAAGCCTGCAGGATTCCCTGAGGGGCACTGCCTGCAGTGTTTGAGTGTGTTCTTGAAGATTTGGAGTTATTGATGTAAAATTTCATTTCACTGTCAATTTTTATTTTCTCCATCTTCTTTCAGCACGCCTGCAGTCTATTAATCTCCTCATTTCTCCACAGGGGTGTAGGTTTTATCTTGATTGTTTTTATTAAAAGAGGAGCCACTGAGTCCAGCGTTGACTTCAGGTTGTTGTTAAAACTGTCAACAATAAAATGACAAGCTGCTGGTAAAATCTCTGCCAGAGTAATATGTAATATCTGGATAAAATTTGTCGTCACTTCAGAAGTCAGGTGGCCCTCCTCAGCGTTCTCACTTGTCCAGACACGGGACAAGAAATTGTGGACAGGTCTTATAAAGATGGTCTGCATTGCAAGAAAAATTGTTTGTTGTCAGGGGAAGACCTAAGTTTATCCATAACTTTGTATGCTGATGCACCTCACCTCGGGCACACTGTGCGTGAACAGAGACACTGAACACACCCTCACACACATACCTGCGGGCAGAAGGCAGCAGCCATACTCTGCTCCTTTTTAAGTGCGGACGCTCAGACGAGCTGTTAAGATGTAGGGTGTCGAGGGTCTCGAGAACTGGCACACAGATGAAGCACGGACGCCAGGTTCAAAGTTTTTGACATTTATTGTTTTCCTTCCCACCAGTGATGTTGTGATCCACTCAAAAATCAAATGAAAACATCAAAAAGAAACAAAAATAGAAAAAATACTTTTCAGAATATTGGTAGAAAATACTGACGGAGAGACAGCAAGTCAGTAATACAGCCAAATACTCAGCTCATGGAAATTAAACTGCACCTCACGTGACTGAGATCTGTAGAATAATCAGGCTTCCTTCTCCTCCACCACCCCTTCCACTCTGAGCAGCATCCCTTATGAACGATGCCTAAACACACCCAGAATTGGACTATACCATTCACCATGCACAGGGTCACCTCATAAAAAATCATTTAATCAATTCAAAATGTTACAGTCACATTACTTTACTTTACGAAATCAGTCTTTATAATACATGTCAGATGACCTAATAATGGGCAGACATCCCGCTATAACACAGCAAAATAGATAATTGATTTTGCAGGGCGCAGCCCCGCCCTCTTGCAGATGCACCCGTCAATATAAACCCCCCTAAACAGCAACATGTTCTTTTACGTCACATGCAAGAACAGCTGACAGGTAAGACACATGGTATTTTATATTCGGTTAGCCACTGTATTTGAATGAGCCAAGCTGTGGGGACGTGCACCACTGCGCAGCAGTGTTGTGCACACCCATCCACTAAACAGCAGCGTGTCTCACACTCAAACAGCGCATGGACCGGACAAGGTCCACCAGAGATAATGGCGTTACAATCTGGTTTCAGTTTACTGTAGTCACAGCAGTCATAGATGCGCAGCGCTGGCGCATGTGCTGGTGCCGGCGCGCACTGATAAGCCGTGTCTCTGTGCCATGGAGGCACAGTGATGACACACTGGCCAGTCACATCATCACACATCCTCCATCTTAAGCTTGACCCTCCTCATAGAGGCGGCACAAGAAATCTACGGTGACGTTGTTCTTGCCAGGTTGTAATTAACAGAAAACTTGTATGGCTGAAGAGACAGATAGCAATGGGTGATCCTAGCATTGCTGTCCTGCATTCTGCTCAACCATTGTAGGGCCTGGTAGTCAGTCTCTAGCACGAACTCCTTGCCTAACAAGTAGTACCTCATAGAGTCCAATGCCCACTTGATGGCTAGACACTCTCCACCGTTGAGTATCTTGTAAAAAGTTTACGACTAATGTACTGGAAGGGGCCGCGGATTGTCTCCCTCCCCCTGCAACAACACGGCCCCCAGGCCCAGTCCCGAGGCTTCAGTCTGGACCGTGAAGGGGAGGTCAAGGTCAGGGCTCTGCAGGACAGGGCTGCGACACAGGTCCATAAATGCCCTGTCACATTCTTCTGTCCACACAACCTTGTTGGGGCTGGACTTAGTCAGAGTCAGATGAGCGGCGTAGCCCGGGTGGAGAAGTCAGGGATGAACCTGTCCATGACTTGCTGAAGATGACCACGTCATCAATGAAGGCAGCAGCATAAGTCTCTGTCCCCCTCAGCACCTGGTCCATAAGGCGCTGAAAGGTGGCGGCAGCTCCATGTAATGGTGAAATGGTGGTGAAATGGAACAACCCAGTTGACGCTCTGAAGGCAGTCAGTTCCTGAGCCTCTGGAGTCAAGGGCACTTGCCAGTAGCCCTTACACAGATCCAGCATACTCAAGTAAACTGCCTTCCCAAGCCGCTTAACCAACTCATCCACTCTTGGCATCGGGTAGGGGTCGAAGGCAGAGAAGGCTTTGAGCTTAGAGAACTCCACGCAGAACCGCAGCCCTCCAGCATTGCCTGGACCTCATCCTTCAGAGCGGGAATCAGGTGCGCCAGAACCCGAAAGAAGGTCTGACGATTGGGACCCGGAACAGTCAGCTGGATGCCATGGCTGATCAAGGTGGTCCGCCCTGGCTCCTCCCGGAACACACCCTCAGGGATGACCCAACGAAGCTCCTCCTGGTGACTGCTCGACTGGAGTTGTTTCCCACAACTCCATACACACACTGGTCTGTAACACGCACATGCACTCACCCACTTCCTGTACGTGGGCACCAAACAGGACTAAGGGGTGCTGCACTGGACAGTCATTTGTGTATGTGTTGTTTTAAGAGTTAGGGGTTTGAGAAGAAAATAAGAAATGTAAATATATACCTGCGTAAATGATACGGCCCAAGTGGCCTGATTGGTTCAATTTGAGCCCAACTGGGCAGCCTATTTAAAGGGCACCTCAGTCCCTGTTTGGAGGTGGATGAGGTTAGATGTTGGTTGTTGCCGTGAGGATATATATATATATATGTTGTTCTGGTGGAAATCTCCGAGCTGGTTGATGAGTATCCACTGGCCTTTTATGTTGTTGGTGGTGTGCGGACCTTAAGAGATCAATCTCTGTGTTCAAGTAAGATAAGGTAAAAAAAGTATTAGTGTTTTAACAGTAAAAGTTAAGATTGGTGAATAATAACACTTCTTGTTATAAAAGTGATTCGAATTGCAGACTTGGTGTGAAATAATGGAACCCTTCCGACTGCAGTTCATGGATTCACTTTATGGCAACGAGTTTGTGAACTTAACTTAAGTGGAAGAAATACAAGACAAAGCGACACTCAAAGTTATTTTTACATTCTGCCAACCCCAAGACGAAGGTGAAGACAGTTTCTCCTTTTCAACCTTTGCTCCTGAAGACACCTCAAGCTCTTCTGGCGACAGCACTTTCATCTCCAGAATCTACATTATCACAGGCTTCTGTGCTACTTAAAATTTTCCTTTCTTTGTTATTCTTCTTGAGCATGACATTGATGCTGGAAGGGAGTCCCTCACTAAAGGAATCTGCATCTACCTTAATATGAATCCTGAACTCCTGGAGCAGGAGTACATGGTGAGTAGATTGTGGCTTTGGTATATTTCAAAACTTTCAGTTAACCCTGGAGGATAACAGGTCCAGGTTAATGGAACATTGGCTGTATTTCTAACAAAACTGATGTAAAATTTGAGGGCTCCTCTTCATTTGATCTGGAACTTATGTCTATTTTTTCTCTCAGAAATTGACCATGAATGGTAGCATTGCATTAGAATTGCCACGTTCAAAAGCGAAAAGAACTTATTTGAAAAAACGTATAAGATATATTTTTATATATTTCTACGTGACCAGAGAGACACCAGACAATAACTTTCCTGATGTTGGCATCATCATCATCAAAGGTGTGGTGGTTCTTCAAGATCTGGATAACAGCAATACAGGGAACAATAGAGTCATTGAACAGAATGTTTGCATTGTTCTCTTCTTCTTTTTTCTTTCTTTTTTCAAAAGAAAATGTCGAATTTCTATGCTGTGATTGACTCGGTAAAACACTGATAAACTGATATTACTTATTCACTGTTGATTTGTATCACAGTAGAAGAGTAACATCTGTTCAGTTCTTTAACCTACTGTCAGTGCAGGGAAATTCAACATTTTCAGGTAACCACCTTGAAAGAGAACAATACAAACATCTGCTTTTAGGCCTCCGTTGTAAAATTGTGTAATTGACACTAGACTATAATACCAACATCTCATCTCATCTCATTTTCTACCGCTTATCCGGGACCGGGTTGCGGGGTAGCAGTCTAAGCAGGGACGCCCAGACCTCCCTCTCCCCAGACACTTCCTCCAGCTCCTCCGGGAGGACCCCAAAGCGCTCCCAGGCCAGCTGAGAGACATAGTCCCTCCAGTGTGTCCTGGGTCTTCCTCGGGGTCTCCTCCTGGTGGGACAGGCTTGAAACACCTCCCGAGGGAGGCGTCCAGGGGGCATCCTATACAGATGCCCAAGCCACCTCAGCTGGCTCCTCTCGATGCGGAGGAGCAGCGGCTCTAATTCGAGTTCCTCCTGGGTGACAGAGCTCCTCACCCTATCTCTTGTATCCGGGATCTTATTCTTTCGGTCATGACCATAGGTGAGGGTAGGAACGTAAATTGATCCGTAAATCGAGAGCTTTGCCTTTCGGCTCAGCTCCTTCCTGACCACAACAGACCAGTACAATGACCGCATTACTGCGGCCGCCGCACCGATCCGCCTATCAAACTCACGCTCCGTCCTTCCCTCACTTGTGAACAAGACCCTGAGATACTTAAACTCCTCCACCTGTGGCAGGAGCTCTCCATTCACCACGAGGGGGCAAGCAACCTTTTTCCGGTGGAGAACCATGGTCTCGGACTTGGAGGTGCTGATCCTCATCCCAGCAGCTTCACACTCGGCTGCAAACCGTCCCAGTGCATGCTGGAGGTCCTGGCTCAAGGGAGCCAACAAGACAACATCATCCGCAAATAGCAGAGATGAAATCCAGTTGTTCCCGAACCGGACCCCTTCCGGCCCTCGGCTGCGCCTAGAAATTCTGTCCATAAAGACAATGAACAGAACCAGTGACAAAGGGCAGCCTTACCAGAGTCCAGCATGCACAGGGAACAGGTCTGACTTACTGCCGGCAATGCGAACCAAGCTCCTGCTCCTGTCGTACAGGGACCATACGGCCCTTAGCAGAGGGCCTCCGACCCCATACTCCTGGAGCACCTCCCACGGAATACCACAAGGGACACGGTCGAAAGCCTTCTCCAAGTCCACAAAACACATGTGGACTAGTTGGGCAAACTCCCATGAGCCCTCAAGCACCCTATGGAGGGTATAGAGCTGGTCCAGTGTTCCACGGCCAGGACGGAAACCGCATTGTTCCTCTTGAATCCGAGGTTCGACTATCGGCCGAATTCTCCTCTCCAGTACCCTGGAATAGACTTTTCCCGGGAGGCTGAGGAGTGTGATCCCCGGTAGTTGGAACACACCCTCTGATCCCCCTTTTTAAAAAGAGGGATCACCACCCCGGTCTGCCACTCCAAAGGCACTGACTTCCACGCGATGCTGCAAAGACGTGTCAACTATGACAGTCCTACAACATCCAGTGACTTGAGGTACTCAGGGCGGATCTCATCCACCCCCGCAGCCTTGCCACTGGGCAGCTTCCGAACTACCTCAGTGACTTCAGCTAGGGTGATGAATGAGTCAACCTCTGAGTCCCCTGCCTCTCGTTCCTCTAGGGAAGGCGTGTCAGTAGGGTTGAGGAGATCCTCGAAGTATTCCTTCCACTGCCCAACGATGTCCCCAGTCGAGGTCAACAGCTCCCCACCTCCACTTAAAACAGTGTTAGTTGGGCGCTGCTTCCCCCTCCTGAGGCGCCTGACAGTTTGCCAGAATTTCTTTGAGGCCGAGCGATAGTCATCCTCCATGGCCTCTCCAAACTCTTCCCAGGCCCAAGTTTTTGCTTCTGCCACTGCCCGAGCTGCCGTCCGCTTGGCCTGCCGGTACCCATCAGCTGCTTCAGGAGTCCCACGTGCCAACCAGGTTCGATAGGACTCCCTCTTCAGCTTGACGGCATCCCTTACTTCTGGTGTCCACCACTGGGTTCGGGGATTCCCGCCGCGACAGGCACCAGAGACCTTACGGCCACAGCTTCGAGTAGCCTCTTCCACAATGGAGGTGGAAAACATGGTCCATTCAGACTCCATGTCTCCAGCCTCTCTCGGGATCCGGTCAAAGCTCTTCCGGAGGTGGGAGTTGAAGGTCCTCCGGACAGGGGATTCTGCCAAATGTTCCCAACAGACCCTCACGGTACGCTTAGGTCTGCCAGGTCTGTCCAGCTTCCTCCCCGGCCATCGGACCCAACTCACCACCAGGTGGTGATCAGTTGACAGCTGTGCCCCTCTCTTCACCCGAGTGTCCAGGACATATGGCCGAAGGCCAGATGAAACGACTACAAAGTCGATCATCGACCTCCTGCCTAGGGTGTCCTGGTGCCACGTGCACTGATGGACACCCTTATGCCTGAACATGGTGTTTGTTATGGACATACCATGACGAGCACAGAAGTCCAATAACTGAACACCGCTCGGGTTCAAATCGGGGAGGCCGTTCCTCCCAATCACGCCCCTCCAGGTGACACTGTCGTTGCCCACATGAGCGTTGAAGTCCCCCGTTGGAGCACCTTCCAGTACTCCTTTCAGGGACTCCAAGAAGGCCGGGTACTCTACACTGTTGTTCGGCCCGTAAGCCGAGACAACAGTGAAAAACCTACCCCCCACCCGAAGGCGGAGGGAAACGACCCTCTTGTTCTGCGGGGAGAACTCCAGCACATGGCGGCTGAGCTGGGGAGCTATGAGCAAGCCCACACCAGCTCGCCGTCTCTCACCGTGGGCAACTCCAGAGTAGTAGAGAGTCCAGCCTCTCTCAAGGAGTTGGGTTCCAGAGCCCAGACTGTGCGTGGAGGTGAGCCCGACTATTTCTAACCGGTATCGCTCCACCTCTCGCACAAGCTCAGGCTCTTTCCCTCCCAGCGAGGTGACATTCCATGTCCCCATGGCCAGGGTTGTTGTCCAGGGATTGGGCTGTCGGGGCCCCTGCCCACGACCGCCACCCAAATCGCACTACACCGGCCCCTTCTGAGACCTCCTGCGGGTGGTGAGCCTACTGGAGGCCGGACCCACGTCGCTCCTTCGGGCTGAGCCTGGCTGGGTCCCGTGGGTAGAGACCCGACCACCAGACGCTCGCTTGCGAGCCCCGGCCCCAGGCCTGGCTCTGGGGCAGGGTCCCGGTAACGCCATTCCGGGCGACGTACACGTCCTTTCTGTTGTAATTGTAATCATCAGGGGCTTTTCAACCGCTCTTAGTCTGATCCGTCACCGAGGACCTGTTTGCCTTGGGAGACCCTACCAGGGACATTAAGTCCCAGACAACATAGCTCCTTGGATCATTCGGATTCTCAAACCCCTCCACCACAGTAAGGTGGCGGTTCAAGGAGAGGTATAATACCAACATGAAATATGAAAATATTATGTAGCATTTAAGTGACTAAATAGTATTGCAGCAAAAGTTAATGAATAGTGTTGGAATAAAGCGATGACATAAAACGTTTCAATCACACTGTTTCAATATAAAATACACATGTTTATTGAATATGAATAACTTAATTTCACTCAACTGTTTAAATTGCTGCAAGAACATATGTGTGCAACCACTGTCCACTATTGGATTAAATAATTCCAATGAGTTCTTTTTTCAGTGCACACACAATAATAACACATGTATTCATTGATTTCAGCTTGTATTATTCTTCTTCTTATTACTGATTTTTTTTTAATCAGCTCTTGCTGAAAAATATTATGTTATTTGTTAGCCATGGTTCATATAGGACCATGGAAGCTAAAGGGCAACACCAAAGACAAAGGGACATTTTTCCTGACGCTGAGTTCCTTGTTTATGTGTTGATGAAAGGCAGACCTGATTATTGCCTACATATTAATAATCATCAATAAAATAAATAATAAATTCAATAAATGATGGCAACATTGTGGTATCTAGGACCAATAAACTGTAAAGATCAATCTCAAGTTCATACTATCTATATGTATTATTAATCATAAATTGAACGAGAAAAGTTTAAGTGAGAGCTCTGACTGTGACAATCTAAGTGTACTCACACACTCAAACGCCAATAATTTTTTCTTGACAAATCATCTATCAATTGTGTGTGTGTCTGAAGGGGAAGAGAGAGGAGGCAGGATTAAAGCACAAAAGGTTACCTTGATGATGTTGTATTACCAAACTCAATGATTGAATCAAAGGGGGGTGAGAAGGTAAACGTGACCTAACAGCGACAGCTGATCAGCAGCGTGACTCAATCACACACAAGTCAGGGTCAGCAACCTTCAACCTTTAACACTCAAAGAGCCATTTTGACCCGGTTTCCACAGAAAAGACTACACTGGAAGCCGCAAACACTTTTTGACATCTCTCTCTCTCTCTCTCCCTATATATATATATATATATATATTTGTAAAATAGTGCATTGCTTATGAAATCCATGCAGTCCATCCATGTTTCAGAAAATTTAATTTTATTTATTAAATGAACACATTTTGAACTCTTACAAAAATTGAAAGAGTTGAAAGTCTATATATATACAATTTTATTTTAATATTTTGAGATCACAATAATCTAACAATTTACAACTACAATTAAACAAACGAACAAAAACAATAATTTGGTGTTGCTGGGCTTTCCACGCATGCCGGCTGTCAAATGTGCCTGACGACATATCAAGCGCTGCCAAACGTCTCTGAAGAAGGCGAATGCTGATCACCGAAATTGCACAAGGTCTGAAGAAAGAAGTTAAAAAACTTTGATTTAATAAGAAAACATGATACACGTTTTTGAGACATATAACATTGTAATCCTTTCCTGCCCTATCTTCTGACCGTGGTCGGGAGATGCAGGGGAGATCATATTCTCCAGGGCCGAAGTAGCATTGCTTCAGGGATTACTCCCTAAACTCCACCGTAGTGGGTAAGATGGTGGCACACAAATCACGAGGCGTTGTTGCCGAGGGAAGGAGTTTTATTGCCCGACTGCACTGTTATTCTTGATGGACTAACTCTCTACCTGATCCTCCTCGCCCGACTCTCACACATACACCCGCGCGCATGCACTCTCTCACTCCAGTTCACCCACTGAGCTGCCAGTACTACAGTTAGGTACATCTCACAACAACATACACTTCAATCAGACACTTTCCCAAGCCACGCAGAGCCACAACATAAGGATGAAAGAGCCGCGGATTGCCGACCCCTGCACTATGTGGTCCCCAGAAGGGACCTGTTGGGGGAGTCTGTTGGTCCGAGTATGAATTCAGGGGTGCTCTTTTGACTGATGAAAACTGTAGTTTACACTTCTGGGATTACATGTAGGCCCCTACATTGTTCTCTTTGCCTGGATTTAGATCCAACATATTTAATAGTTATAATTAAGTTACTGTTGTGTTAAACATGTGAAATGAATGTGAGTAGGATTGTGGTTTGTTATGAAAATTCAACTAAGCAATTTTAAGTTAATTAATAATTAAAGACAAAAAAGATATTAAGAGGTTAATGTCCAAAAAATAGATCACATACAACTAGTAGGCACAATTTGATACAGATTTTTATTTACAATAGCTTTAAGCAGCTAACAAGGGTACAAGGGTACACGGGCACAAGATACAGTACACTGTAAAACATATATTCATTCCATATATTCATTCCATTTATTTCCCTGACGAGGAACCACCTCCAGTAGGCTCACCACCCGCAGGAGGTCTCAGAAAGGACTGGTGCAATGTGATTTGGGTGGCAGTTGTGGGCGGGGGCCCCTGCTTAGACTGCTACCCCCCCGACCCGGTAACGGATCAGCGGTTGGAAAATGACATGACATGACATTCCATTCATTTATTCTTCTCAAACCATGGAGACACTGCTGGAAAAAAACTGAGAGAAAAATAAATGTTATTATTTGATTAATTTCGGCAGTGCCATCAATAACATATTTCAAAAATTGTAAAGTGTAAATATACTGAGGAAAAATCCAAACATACTGCACTGAGGTAAGGGATATTTACAGCTGACAGCAAGAATCCCAAGCCCATTGGGAAGAAAGACCTGGGATATGGAAACAAACAGTGTTGCATTGTTTATTTATTACATCTTATATCAGGGGTGTCCAAACTTTTTGCAAAGAGGGCCAGATTTGGTAAGGTGAAAATATGCAAGGGCCGACTATTCAGCCTGACATTCTTTGAACCATTAAGATTAAATACAAATGAACTATTTTACGATTATATATATATTTATTGCAAATGGCAGACTTCATTTTTTCCATTTTTTAAAAAAGGTTTTAACAAGATCACAGACCACAAAAAACACTTTGGGAGATTACAGACATCCAAGTTTATTTGAAGCATTACATATTATTCACTATTAAATGCTCACTGTAAAATAAATTCAAGATAGTGATCACTGCATATTCAAAACTGTGGTTTTTACCATCACAAAAAAAAAAAACAATTAACTGAGATTTAATCATTTATTCAACTCAGGAATAAACAAACATCTTGCCTGCACTAATGTGAAGGGTGATACTGGGATCTCGACTGCAGTATGTAGTCCAGGTCTGGCTCAAGAACAGTGGTTTTGATGCGCAAGACGTCACGCAGGTGAGAGTCACTTAGTCTCGTCCTCACGCGGCTCTTGTTAATGTTCATAACGGAGAATGTCTTCTCGCACAAGTATGTGGAGCCAAACAAGCTCAGCATTTTCTTAGCAAATGTTCGCATTGCTTGGAACCTGCCTTCATCCAGCTGGCGGTAGAAGTTGACAAGAGGCAGCTGTTGGTGCCGACCGCGACACTCAGCGTCACACTGCAGCTCAACGAGCTCCAGCTGCAGGTGGTCTGGAGCGTCATCAGGGTCCACGGAGAAAGGAGAGGAAGAAAGCGTGATCTCCTTTTCAATAGATGCAAAGTCCCAGAAAGCGCTGTTGAAACTCCTCAGCCAGAGAGGAGGTCTGCTGCGTACTTTGCCATTTGCGCACTTATATTTTTCTGCGGGAGACTGGTCATAATTTCCCGCAGCGATGGGAAATGTGTAGTATTGGGCTGCTCCTGTGATAGGTGCCTTTGGAAAAGTAGTAGCTTAGTCCGAAATGCCTTGATGTGTGAATACAGTTGGCTTACCAGTGCATTTTGCCCTTGAAGGCTTGTGTTCAGCGCATTCAGATGTCGCGTTATGTCGACTAAAAATCCCAAATCAGCGAGCCAAACGGGATCAGAAAGTTGTGGCATCGGTTGTCCCTTTTTTGTCAAGAATTGTCCAATTTCCTCCCTAAGAGCGTAGAAACGCTGCAGTGCAGACCCCCGCCGGAGCCATCTTACGTCATTGTGATCCAAAACATCTCCGTATTCAGCCTGGATATCAAGAAGAAACTGCTGAAACTGGCGGTGGCACAGCGCTTTGGAGCAAATAGAATTAGCTTTTATCACCGGTTTCATAACATTATCATATCTCATATGTTTAGCACAGAGAACTTCTTGGTGAATAATACAGTGGAGTTTAATAGCTCTGCCTCCTTCTTCGCTGACTTTGTTACAGACAAGGGTTGATAATCCACTCCGCTCGCCAGTCATAGCAGGTGCGCCGTCTGTAATAATGCCAGTGACTTTATTCCACTGTAGTTTCATGTCATCTACGGCGGAACAAACAGAAACAAATAAATCTGTTCCTCTTGTTTGGTCCTTCAGACTCAAGAGGTCCAGAAGCTCTTCACTCACGTTCATGTCGTTATCCACTCCTCTCAAAAAAATCAGTAGCTGAGCGGTGTCGGATGCATCCGTGCTTTCATCACAGGCTAACGAAAAAAAGTCAAACTCAGTTCCTTTTGCTTCTAATTGTCTCTTAATATCTAATCAAACGTCTTCAATTCGCCGTACCACAGTGTTACGAGCCAGGCAAATATTGGCAAACTCTTGCTTCTTCGCGGGACAAATTTTCTCGACCATTTTCATTACACAGTCTTTAATAAATTCACCCTCGGTGAAGGGTTTGCAGTGCTTGGCAATCAGCGTCGCCACCTCGTAGCTCGCCTTCGTAGCATTTTCATTTGACTCGCGGGCTCTTGTGAAGAAGCGCTGCTGTGCTGTTAAAACAGCTTCCAGTTGCTTCACTTTTTCACCGCGTTGGTTTCCAGTTAGCTTGTCGTAGTTAGCATGTTTCGTCTGGTAGTGCCTCTTAATATTGAATTCCTTGAAAACAGCCACAGTCTCATGGCAAATTAGGCAGACACAGTTGTTTCGGATTTCGGTGAAAAAATACTTTAATTTCCACTTGTCCTGGAAGCGGCGGCCCTCACAGTCAACTTTCCGTTTTTTGGTTACAGTCGCCATGTCAGAAATGGGCTGGGCTAAAATGGTCACGCAAGGCCAAGGGTCACGGCGGCCAGGGTGCGGCCAAAAGGCTACTGCCATCTTCTGGTGAAATGTAAAATAACTTTTTTTGTACAAATTTATTTTATACTGTGGTCAACAGTACTGGCGGGCCACATATTATTGATTTTATGACAGAGGCCGCGGGCCGGTAAAAATTTGATCACGGGCCGGACTTTGGACATGCCTGTCTTATATGGTAAGTTACAATGTGTATTATTTACATTTATTTATCCAGATCATATTCATAAATCAAACTGTAAACATTTAACAGCAGCATTATCACTATTTTTGGAAATTCATTGGCAGCCTTTTTTGTATTTGCCAAAATTTGAATTTGAGCTCACCTGAATAATAGCATAAAGCCATAACTCTCCACCAGCATCCCAATGATTGGCCAACGGCACAGCACCAGAGACACACCTCCGAGGAAGAAAAAAGAACCTCGAAACTTTTGTCTTTGGCAGAAGATGTAGGCTGCCCTTCTAAAGCCAATGATGAATGTCAAGCCAGTCAGAAACAGGATCTGAAGGGAGGGTGATCAGACAAAAAAAGGAAATATAAAAGGCATTTCCACAGATTGTGTCTGTAAAAACCTTTTCACATATATTAAATGATCAATCTCTTTTCTTTTCTCCACAGAGGCTCAGAATGGCAGTGGCATGATGTAGGTGTATGTGCAGAAACGTGTATAATACATGCATATGCCTATAACAAGCATTGAAAGAGACTGCCATGTGAGTGTCACAGTTATTTTGTTTTCAGCATTTTTTTTAAGGTCATGTTATGTTCCATGTTCCTCCCTTTGTCTGTTGCCAGTGCGTTCTTCATCCATGCAGCCGCTCAGCGCCACAACCTCTGAAAGGTTGTGAGTGAGAAAATTCGTTGTAAAGTTTAGATGTGCTTCTTGTTTTTAGTTTTTCTATGGACTACTGCTGAGCGCAAGCTCCCTCTTTTTGTTATTCTCATCAAGAGTCTGAAAGCACCTTTTGAACTTTGCCTCAGTCTCCTTCTCGTGAATTTGGGTCCAAGCCTTGTTTGCCTCATGACACCATGCCTTGTCTCTAAGTTCTCGTTAGGTCTTTTGTTGCTTTCCTGGAAGATCCAGCGTTTTTTTTCACCTCCCAAAGGAAACCAGCATAATCACAGCTGTGCAATTTGTAATTACATAAGTCCTGTTAATTCAATATTTTTCATCTCCAGGGTCCTGTAAAATATTGTGCACTGTAATTGTGACAGTGCACATCCTATTTTGGCATACGCCACTTCTCGTGCAAACGTTGGGAACTATGGCGTGTGAGTAACTGAAGGAAGTGTTGGCAATGGGATAAGACTAAACAAATTCAACTTCTTACACCCCATAGGACAGCCATCTGTCTCTCTCAACAAAGAGCCAGCAGCTGGTTTTGTGTTTGCCATCACTGTCCTAAGTACAAAAAGTTTATGGATGGTGTGCGGACCATTTGATTTTAGATAGATTTAGTTTGAGTGTTTTGTGTTGGTCTATTTTTTTTATAAATTATTTTGTATTGATAGTTCACTAAAATAATTAAATCCATTAGTCAACTTTTATTTTTTTTTTATCACTTTACAGATGGAGTGGTTGAAGTGTTAGAGTCAAAAAACACTTCATTGTGTAAACAGTGTTGCAGCTATTGGTGACTCATTTTTCAAAGACATTTTTTAAAATTAAATTACAAAAATACAGAAAAGCTGATCTGACGTTTAAAATTTGAGGAGCAAATTCAACTTGATGCAACGAAAACAGCTTGATAAGTGTGAAAGAACTTAATTTGAGCAAATTTCTAAGGCTGATTACAGCTAGATCTAATGGGTATTCCTCCCACCTTTTGATGTCTAATTGTAACATAAACAATTTCAGGAAAAAAATATTCTGCCGTGCTTTACTTAAATACATCTTTGGAAATGTCTCATTAAATATTTGGTTCTATTTGTAGTACTTTGTCATTGAATGTTGTATCAGTGATGATGTGATGACTCTGAGAAGATGTATATAGCATGAAAGATGACTTACATTTCCAAATGCCAGCAAGACAGAGTCAAAGTACAGCAGCACACCAAAGAGCAGGAAAAATAAACCAAACCCCATCAGACCAATCCCAATTTCTGGAAGATACAGTGAAGTTTGATTTATGAGGTGAAAAACAACAACAAATTGTATTTATAAAAAGAGTAAATAATTACAGTTTATATTCAGGTAGATGTTTAAGAGTTGTCATTCTTCCTTGGATTTTTGTATTAGCTGCCCTCAGCATTTCTCAGATAAACCCATCAAACAAGTAAGGACAGTAAAAATGTATTGTAAGTTTAAAATGTTTTTCTCATTTGTGAAAATAAAGTAATATCATTCATGGGAAATGCTGTTTTTCATTCAAGTCATGCCTATCAACTATAAAATCTAAAACTATTTAGATATTAAGGAGAGGGGGTATTATTAGGCACACATTAACAGCATCACCATGTGGGCTATTGAGATAATTCCAAGGAAAGATTATGCATATCAATTCCAGTTATTGTGTGTCATGTTTGTAGCTCATTCCAGCTCAAAGGAATTTGAGCCAAGGAGACAGACACCAGTAATACAAACCAAAAAATGTCATTTTTTGCGCTTAAACCTTAATAGAATCTGTGGGAATACTTACTTTGGAACTCTGAGATATCCACCATGGTAAATCCGTATGCTCCCCCTTCCTAACTGGGCAGAAGTTGTATGAGTGCAACTGTTTTGAAGAAGTTAATATTTGCTTGAAGCAACCTTTGGACATTGATGTTTTAAGTGTATGAGTTAAACATTAACCAGACCAAGCACACTTTGAGTCTCTGTCACACTGGAGATGATCAAAGATTGTTGTTGTGGGTTTACTGGCGGCTGGCATCCTGTCCGTAGTTGCATTGCTGCCACCTACTTCATTTCATGTCTTTCTTAGGTTTAGTTTCTGTAGTTCTTAGTTTTTCCCCATTCTCTAAATACATCAAAGATAAGTATACTCTTTACACCTAAGCATGAAAAGTCCGTCTGAACCTGATACCTGAGTTGTCCTTATGGGTCATTTAATAGAGCTCCGCAGGGGTTCACCTCAGCCCGCATGGTAGGAGAGTGACAACCCAAGTAGTCACACGACAAGGTTTTTATACAGAAACATGAAAGACTAAGAACAGGAAAGGGGGAGTCTAGATTGTTCCCAAGGATGAGCACACAACATTGAAGACAAATGTCATTTACACTCTAAAAACTAATGTTTAGGCTCAACGAAGAAAATTAACGCAACGGTTTGCATCAGCCTTTTTAAGTTGAGACAACTTCTAACGAAATAATGTTCAGAGAACTAACTAAATTAAGTTAGGTGAATTAGCTTTCCTCTATGACCAGAGGTATTTTTTATTACCACTCACTTGATAATTGACAGCACAAACGCAGGTTTTTAAGTTGAGTGCTAATTTAAATCAAGTCGTTACAACTAGTTTTTCTGCATTAAATAAGGGAATTTTAAGTGACATGGACTGAATAACTATAATTTTAAACATAAGCTATTAGTTGATAACTCAAAAAATCAAGTTGTTCTAACAATATTTTATGAACTATACAAAATCTTTTTTTAAGTATTATAAACTCAATTAAACACAAGTTTTTACAATTAGATTTTCTTTATTAGTCTTAACATTTTCATATTTTCACTTATGTATTACCCTGTAAGAAATGTATTAGTCCAATAACCAATTTGTTACACAATTAACGTTTTATTATTTATATTATTGTAACAAAAAAAAAAACAACCTGTAGTGTTTGCTTTTGCAGCGAACAATTTCAACATGCACAGAATGCTTGGTCATCCATCACAAAACCAGTTTGAGGAATAAATGACAGTGCAAACAGTATCTACATTACAACAGTGACCATTTGTGATCTTAAAATCTTCATGGAGATAAAATACCGAACACACATAACAATAACTTTCCTTAGCATTCTTAGCTGTCATGTAAGTCCGCAATCCCTCTGCGGACTTACATGTATTTCTATAAACAATTTTGTCTTTTGTCTCCTTTTTTTGTCACACCATCAGTTTTATAACTGAACAGTCAAATCTAAGTCTGACAGTGCTGTGTAACAAGTAGCATCTTCAGAAAATACCATTTTTGAGACTCATTACCTTAGCACTGGCTTTCAGTCCATCAAGTTTAAGAAACAGCTTCTGAAACACTTCAAAAGTGTATTTAAGTTCCTTGCGATATCGTAGATTCACAGCATATATTATCCCCATCAACAAAGCACAGCATCTTGGGAGATCCTTTCCGTCCAGGATTTTGGTTCCCTCAACCACAATGGTTGCTGTCTTGTGGTCAGAACCTGGGATTGACCGGTCACTGATGATGGCAGTTGTCATCACTTGCCCATCAAGGCCTGCCTCAAACTCTTCTGTGTCCTGTAAAATAAATAAAAAAAGATGGGTGAGCATGTTAGAGGTATTGAATCGAATGATTACGGCTGACTTTATAGTTATTTTTAGAAAAGTTAGGTAATCAGTGGAGCCCTTATTTATTTTAACTTTAAACACGACACCAACACAATATTGGTAAGATAACAAATTCCCTTTTCTTTTACTTATACAGCATGACTACGACAATATTGGTTTGCTTTACTTAATTAGATATCTAAAAGGGTTTTTCAATTCCTCAACATGAAGTTAATAATCAAGCAGGGGTGTTGAAATAAGAGTCAGCTCTGGGAAACTAAAAGGCATTTCTAACATACATGGTGTGTGAAGTGGGTCAATGCTAGCAATTTGTTCGCATTAAAGATAGGGGACAGTGCAGGAGCAGGTATCTGCCAAGTGTGGATTTAATTTTCTTTTAAGATCTTGGATTACTTACATCAAACTCCTTGAAAAGTTCCTCTTCCTTCTCCCCAAGGTAAACAACAAGGCAGCGGATGGCTACTTCTCTGCGGACTTCAATTGTGTTGTGCTATTTCAGAAAAATGGGTAAAAAGGATCAAATGAAGTACCTAAATTTATATTATCTAAATGGGTGATTACTAATAATTTGCATTTCATAGAAAAGTGTAAATTCTTCTCCCACCTTGAAAAGCATGTCCTTGATTTGCCTGATTCTCGCTCCTGTAGCTCCTCCCCTTGATGAGACTACTTCCATCAGTTTTGGGGTGCAATGGTCAAGTTTGGCCATAAATGTAGATTCAAGGTTAACGGTGGTAATTCTTTTGAATTCCTCATTTATCTGTCGACCAGACGAACCACACAATTAATTCTTGCAGACAATTATCTGTAGTGTTAAAGATGGACAATATCTGTAGTAGAGTGAACTCTGACATACAGTAGTACAAATGCAGATAACTCAACTGACCCACTATTACTGGCTGGTAATTTGTTCCAAGTGAAGTCACTTTCCATAGAGGTGACTTGGAACCGTAGACCAGCCAGTGATACTAGTTAAATAACCTGTTAAAGCAAACTGTAACAGTTGTTGCCTAAAGATGGTAAAATTGCCAAATAAAAATGTAGTAAATTGGCTACTAAACAATCACTTATATCTAAAGTATAAGAAAAAAACTTACCTGAATTGTATCAAATAATGCAGGCCAGCGCACCATGAGGTCCCTGATTGCAGGGACCTCATAATGATCTCTTGCCTTCGGAGGGAGAATGTCTTGGCCATTTTCTCAGCAACCACCTTGCAATTATCCTTTTTTGTCACTTCATGTAAGAGCTCAACTCTCTCTTTCTCCAGACTTTTACTGTGGAAATTGCGCCAACATTGCAATAGTGGCAAGTAAATGAGAGAATTTCAGCAGATGTAAGTCTTTCTTGAGTTTCCTCAGTATCCTGATGGGGATTTTGAGAGAGATAACCTGTAATGTGTTAGCAACTCTGTTTTTGTCGAGGTTTCAAATTTACACATCTTGCACCCCCATCCCATTTTTAAGACTTGAGCCAACTAATCCAAAACCAATCAGCATTAAATTCCAGGAAAGGCTAACTACTTCACAGTGACACAGACAGAATCATGATATGATAATAAACTTAAAATCTTATGCAAAAATAACACTCACCTCAAAAATCTCCTTGAATTTTCTTTTGAACCAATAAACACAAGAAATTGAGTTTGAATTACACAATAAATTAAGTTGGTGTAATTGCCAACATTTTTATGTCAACCCAACTCAAAAAAATATGTTGAAAACTCCAAAGGTTAACCTAAATCAATTAATTACATTTTTGACTTGCAATCATTGATTTTATTAAGTGGTGTCAGAAGGTGCCCTGCATTATTTTTTAGAGTGTAGATAACACCAAGATGTCAGGTCCTCTCTCGCATGGTACAGAGGAAGGTCATAAGTTCACCAAATGATGAGGTTCACACCTAAGGACTTTACGACTTGTTTCTCTTGCTAATTAACGTCACCTCTGTCAGGCATGTCCCATAACATCAAAGACCTTTTACAATAATAGAAACATTTGCCAGTCTCATGAATTCACACCTTAACCCTGCAAGAAATCATTGATGAAACATAGGAAAGAGTTAAAACAATGCTCCTAAATACATTTTCCATCACACTCCCCCCTTTTGATCATGCAGTGATCACAAGCATATTCACATTTCATCAGACAACAAATAATCTCATATCATTGAATTCAACTATAACCCTATAGTAGTATTCAAAACTGTCACAAGCTGAGAAGTCCATTGTCATGAATTCAGATAACATTCTGGTCAAGCGTTTGTTCTTCCACATTCACATCTGCACAAACAATCAAACATACACAGAAGGTCAATTAGTTAATTAGTTCATTAGTTCATTCTAGATCATTCTCAACTGAGTTTAACAGAAATTTAACATATCCAATAACATTCTTAATTGAAGTATACAAGTTGTGCAACACAAACAGTACATGGCATTACAATAACACTACATATAGATGAAAATCCTTCTTGTTGTCAAAAAGAAGTTCAATAATACTTTATTCACATTTAAAGTCCAATCTCACCACCAGTTCCATTCTTCAGGAATCTGCATGTCTTTCTTGTTTTCCTTGGACTATTGGTCATTTAAATGAAGAACAATATGCATCATATTTTACTTTCATATTCATGTATGTATGTTTATGCACGTACGCATCTCTATCCAAATTACTTGACAAACACCACCTTGGCTTGTGAGCATAATGTCCAATCCCTCCTCTTCCACAGAACCACATTCCAGAGGCCCTGGTCATTGGAAGAAAGAAATGAAAACCCCGCCCCCACTAAACAGCAATCTCATCTATTCCTGTATGTTGTTCACAGTAACCCCCTCATGGGAAGAGTCCTCCAGATCCTTTGAAGACTTTCACTGTTGAACACCTTGAGCCTCATGACAGATAATAGTGAGTGCAATCTGTTGGAAAGAAGTGAGGTTAGGTTTCTCGCTGGTGATCTTTCCTCATAGTTGGTTTCATGGCTGCATACCATGACTTGATTTCAGGCTTTGTCATTCGAAGAAAAGGTTTCCTTCCATGATGCTCAATTTGGTTTGATGTTGTTTCTGCCAAGATTTCACATGCCATAGCAATGGTGCCGGGGCAATGATGATGATGACAACAGGGAGCTTTCACCTGAAACTGCATCCCAGTCGTCCCTTCAGGTGTCACTTTTCATACGTTGGCGTCACGGTCTATCAGCAGCATTCCTTCAGCCTGCTCCCTAATCAATGTGTTGCCTCTTCTTGAGACTGGAGACGAGTGGTCCTAGAGATTCACACCCCCCTCCGTGCTCGCAACACACAGCACTCACAGACTGAGATTCAATCACTGACAGTAATGCACGCTCTGTCCTGAAGATTCCACTCCTTGCTCAGGAAGCTGTTAAAGTTGAACAACTTCACTCTGTGCTCAGGGTCAGAAGCCATTTTGTGCCAACTCACTGGCATGTCAATGCTACTTGCCTAAATGTGACGTTAGACGTCAGTTTGAAAATATGTGCAGAGAAGCTGCTGAAGAGGCCTTGTGAAGCATTTGGTATCGACAAAACATGATAAAATGCCTGAGCGCTTACTTAGCACAAATAACATCATGATGCTTCATATCTCAGAAACAGTGCACAGTGGGAGTGGTTTATGGACAATATAACCCGAGGTAGTGAAATCAGAACAGAGTCCTTCTCTGATGGGAGCGGTCTCCTCTTAGCCCGACAGTCTTGACTGGGGGCCGGAGAGGGGCTTGTTCCCCAGCACGATCCACCCGTGGTGACAGGCTGAAAGGACCCAGAGATCTCTGTAAGGTAATTCTATAGAAAATAAACATTTTTATGATCACCCCAACTTAATATATTGTTTATTGTCTCAACATTCCTGAACACTGGGCGAGTTCGGTGCCCGAAGCTGAGGGCAGCTACATAAGCCGAACAAAGCCTCCTGCAATGGCTTGCATGTGTCCAGGTTGATCTTCTCTGCAGCTTTCACTGCCATCTCTGGATCTTAGTAGGGGTTCCTTCACCTATATGTAGAACTCAGAAGAAAACAATTAAACATTTCCCTGACAGTGTCTTCCACACTGCTGAGGAATTCTGTTTGATGTGAGAAAAGCTAGTCAACATAATAACACATCAAATCCTTAAAAACAGTATTCCTTTTCCTAACTGTATTACTTCAATCAAAAACAATCATGAGTAGTTGTTTTATGAGTAATTATAAGTCAATGGGAAATCCGTCTGTAAACCAATACATCTGTATCTTTATCTGTTTTATATTTATAACATCCCCTGTTCGGCTTCTGTAGCTGCCCTCAGCTTCGGGCACCGAACTCGCCCAGTGTTCAGGAACAGTGAGACAATAAACAATATATTAAGTTGGGGTGATCATAAAAATGTTTATTTTCTATAGAATTACCTTACAGAGATCTCTGGGTCCTTTCAGCCTGTCACCACGGGTGGATCGTGCTGGGGAACAAGCTCCTCTCCGGCCGCCAGTCAAGACTGTCGGGCTAAGAGGAGACTGCTCCCATCAAAGGACTCTGTTCTGATTTCACTACCTCGGGTTATATTGTCCATAAACCACTCCCAGTGTGCACTGTTTCTGAGACATGAAGCATGATGATGTTATTTGTGTGAAGTAAGCGCTCAGGCATTTTATCATGTTTTGTCTATACCAATGTTTTACAAGGCCTCTTCAGCAGCTTCTCTGCACATATTTTCCAACTGACGTCCAATGGCACACTAGGCAAGTACAGCATGGACGTGCCACTGACAAAATGGCTTCTGCAAGTTGTCAGCAAGTTGTTCATCTTTAATAGTTTTAACAGTACTGACAGTGGGCTGACAGCACCAACAATATATCACAAAGTAGCTGGGAACGGTTGAAAAATGGACATAAGTAAAATATGAATAGACCTCCAAAGAAGAGGATAAAATGTAGAATAAAATGTAATATGTAAATAAGTAAAACCTCTTTGAAAAGTGAATAAAGTATGAGTAAAAAACTTCTTAGAATATGGAATCAATTTGGATTAAGTGTAGGTGAAATAAGCAATTTAGCAGGGAGTCGTTTTAACAGTACCTCTCTTAGTGTGAATAACTCACGCCAAACAAAATGTTTAAATATAACAAAAACATATGGAAAATTATAAAGCTTCAAAATCATAAGAAATAATCCAAAAACTATGCAATAAATCTTGACACAAATTGCTTATAAGACACTGTGTGAGTTCACTGCAACCTAATCTAAGCCTTCTTGTTGTCGTCCGTGCTTTTGTTTTGATAGTGTTGTGGTCCATGGTTTTGTTTTGATAGTTTCTGATGTTGTGTTTTGTTTCCTCTACTCTCTGCAGTGGGGCTTGCAGCAGGAGGTGGGGCTGACCTATTTTCTGGGAGAAGCAGCTGGCACACCTGATTCCACTCCGGCCCAATCAGTGACAGCTTATAGCTGCAGCTCACTTTCAGCACTCTGCCGGATTGTTAACTCGCTCTGTCTTGTGTTTTTGCTCTGCTCCTCCAATTGTCTGCATTGCCGGCTGCTTCATCCTGGTCGCCCTGTCTCCGCTGCAGGGATAGAATAGAATAGAACGTTTTTATTCCTCCCCCATGGGGGAAACACACATTTACAGCAGCTCCGTAAAAAAACAAGGAAGGATAAAGAAATAAAATAAAATAAGATAAAAATTAAATTAAATTAAAATTATCTTAAAGGCCTACTATTTACAGTTAATTTACAGTTAAATATGAAAACTGGGTGTGCAAAACAAACCAGAATGTGCATCAAAAAAGCAGAATGTGCAAATGTTCGTAAAATTTTTTAAGAAAAACCATGAGCAAAAAAGATTATACTGTTGTAATGAGACTAATTAATTGCATTAATGTCCTTAATATAGACTAATGAAGAGCATTTAAACAGAGGAGTTGTATATTCTGACAGCAGAGGGGATAAAGGACCTGCGGTAACGCTCCTTCCTGCACTGTGGGTACCGGAGTCTGCTGCTGAAGGAGCTGCACAGTCCCTCCACTATCAAGTGCAGTGGGTTTGATTTATTGTCCATGATGGAGGTCAGTCTAGCCAGTGACCTTTTCCTCCCCACCTCCTCCACCATTTCCAGTGGGCAGCCCAGGACAGAGCTGGCCCTCCTGACCAGCCTGTTCAGTCTCTTTCTGTCCTGGTCCATGCTGCCCTCGCCCCAGCAGGTCATGGCAAAGAAGATGGCAGAGGCCACCACAGAGTCATAAAAAGTCTGGAGGAGAGGCCTGCACACGCCAAAAGATCTCAGTCTCCTCAGGAGGTGGAGGCGACTCTGGCCCTTCTTGTACAGGGCGTCGGTGTGGTTTGACCAGTCCAGCTTATTGTTGAGGTGGACACCCAGATACTTGAAGTTGTCCACCAGCTCAATGTCTGAGCCCTGGATGTTCACCGGTGTGTGTGTTTGAGTCCTTTTCCGGAAGTCAATCACCATCTCCCTTGTCTTACTTGTGTTCAAGCACAGGAAGTTGCTCTCACACCAGTCCACAAAGTCCATGATGACCGACCTGTACTCCAGTTCATCCCCCTCAGACACACAGCCAACAATGGCTGAGTCATCAGAGAACTTCTGGAGATGACACCTGCTGGAGTTGTATTTGTAGTCCGCAGTGTAGATGGAGAAGAGGAACGGTGAGAGCACTGTCCCCTGTGGTGCACCGATGCTGCAGATCGCCACCTCAGACCTGCAGTCCCGCAGCCGCACATACTGCGGCCTGTTGGTGAGGTAGTCGCTGGTCTATGCAGCCAGCTGTCTCTCCACCCCTGCCTCCTCCATCTTCCTCCGTAACAGCGTCGGTCGGATGGTGTTGAAAGCACTGGAGAAGTCGAAGAACATGACTCTCACAGTACTCCTGGCAGTCTCCAGGTGATTCAGCGCCTGGTGCAGCAGGTAGATGACGGCGTCGTCCATCCCGATGTTTGGCCTGTAGGCAAACTGCAGCGGGTCCATCGCAGAGCTCACTGTGGTGCGAAGGTGGCTGAGGATCAGCCTCTCCATGGTTTTCATCAGGTGGGAGGTCAAGGCGACAGGTCTGTAGTGGCTCGGCTCCTTCGCGTGTGCTGTTTTGGGAACCGGAACCACAAGGGAGGTCTTCCACAGGACCGGGACCTTCTCAAGCCTCAGGCTCAGGTTGAAGATGTGTGCGGCCACCTCGCAGAGTTGGTCTGCACAGTCTCTGAGCAGTCTGGGGCTGATCCCATCTGGTCCTGCAGCTTTCCTGGTCTTCAGTCGCCTCAGTTCTCTCCTCACCTGCTCTGCTGTCACGGAGATGATGGAGTGAGGGGGGGGGGTAGTTGTTATATGAAGAGAGGGAGAGGATGGCTGGGGGGTATTAATTGCAGCTATTTGAGAGCAGACTTGTGAAGGGTGGTGGGTAGGCGGAGTGGAGGGGAGAGGGGAGCCCTGATCGAATCTATTGAAATACTCGTTCAGTTCGTTGGCCCATCTCTGGTCTCCCTCTGATGTGGCTCTGGCTCCGCTCTGTCCATGACCTGTGATGTTCCTCAGGCCTCTCCACACATCGCGTGCCTTCCTCTGCTCCAGCTGCTCCTCCAGCTTCTTTTTATAGCCGTCTTTTGCCTTTCTGATCTCAACCTTAAGTTCCCGTTGGACTCTCCTGAGCGCCTCTCTGTCTCCTGATGCAAACACCCTCTTCTTCTTGTTCAGCAGGACTTGAAGTTGAGGGGTCACCCACGGCTTGTTGTTGGCAAAGCACCGGACCCTGCGGGTTGGCACGGTGCTCTCCACACAGAAGTTGATGTAATCAGTGATACAGTCTGTTAGGCCATCGATGTCATCATTGTGAGAGCTGCACAGCATCTCCCAGTCAGTCGTCTGGAAGCAGTCTTGCAGTCTCTCATTGGCCTCCTCTGTCCACATTTTCACGGTCCTCTTCTGTGCAGGCTCTCTACTCACCACGGGTGTGTATTCAGGTCGCAGATGGATCAGGTTGTGATCACAACGGCCGAGCAGGGGGAGGGGTGCGGAGGTGTAAGCGTCTTTTATATTTGCATATAAAAGGTCCAGCGTCTTGTTTTCCCTGGTGTGGCACTTCACGTACTGTGTGAACGTGGGGAGGGTGGAGGAGAGCGAGGCATGGTTGAAATCCCCGTTGATGAGCAGGAGGGACTGCGGGTGCTGTGTTTGAGCCTGGAACACTGCGCTGTGGAGCAGCTCGCACGCAGCCGCTGCGTCGGCTGAGGGAGGGATGTAGACTGTAAACACAATCACGTGCGAGAACTCCCTCGGGATGTAATAAGGGCGGATGCCCACCGCAACAAGCTCAATGTCCTTCGTGCATGTTTGTTCTCTGATGGAGACGTGCTCGGGGCTGCACCATCTCTCATTCACAAACACAGCCAATCCCCCACCTCTCTTCTTCCCAGCCACGTTCCGGTCTGCACGTATCAGTTTAAAACCCTCCAGGGATACGACAGAGTCCGGTGTCACCTCTGTCAGCCAGATCTCAGTGAAACACAGCAGGCTGCTCTCTCTGAAGTCCCTCTGCAGCCGGGCCAGTGCCGAAAGCTCGTCGGTCTTATTCAGGATGGAACGGACATTTCCCATAATAACAGAAGGTATGTATGGTCTGTGCCTCCTTTTTCTCTTCTGGAGCCTTTGTCCCGCTCTGCAGCCTCGTCTCTTCCTTTTTATCTCTGCTGGAATCTCCATCTTCTCCGTGTAAGGAATTACGGGGCTGCGTAGCGACAACAGCTGATCCCTGGTGTAAACAATGGACCCCCAGAGTGTGTTCGCTGCCGAAAAAAAACAGGAAACACAATGCAAAAGTAGTAAAAGTGGTCTCTCCACGAGCGTAATGAAAGCCTGGATTGACCAGTCTAAAGAAAAAACAGAAAACACACCAAAAAAAGGGAGAAAGTATAAGAAAAAGTAGGAAAGAGTGGGGAGCTACTGTAACCGGCAGCTGCTGGGGCAGCGCCATCTTGGAATTTTTGGCGGACGCTTTGTGTTACCCTTTTACCTGTTTTGCCTTTTCTTTCCCTCGTTGCCTGAGGTCCACGGAGTCCCAGTGCCAAGCGTGTTTTCAGTTACTGCCCCTAGCTTCCAGCCAGAGGATCCCGGATGTCCTGAGCTCGGCTTGTTTTTTTCTTGTTTTTTCCTTTTTGAGAATAAACCTTTGTTTGATCCTTTTTATTCTACGTCTCTCACATTCCTGGGTCCAGACCGGTTCCATTCCCTAACAGAACAATCCGGCCAGGACATGGACCCAGCGGAGACTGAACGCCTGCTACAGGCTGTCTGCTCAGGGGGCCCTTGTTGGCCACCATGACGCCACATTACGGACTGTCCTGGACAGCCTGCAGCAGCTTTCCACCAATGTGCAACGGCTAGGGGAAAGCATGGCCTCTTTCCAGGATCATCTCCGGACCACCCATGCCATCCACACAGCCACACCAGGCCCTGCACCTGATGACCACGATTCCCCTAAATGTTCAACCACCTGCTCCACCAGCACTGCCACGGGAACCCCACATCCCTATCCTCGCTAGGTACGCAGATAACCTAGGGACATGTGCTCAGTTTCTCCATCAGTGTTCTCTCCGTCCCGACAATGTTTTGTGTTTCTTGTTTTCGTCGCGAGTCGTGTCTACCACATTGTGTGTTGTGTTTTCACACCCCAAGGTGCACTTACAGCCGTAAGTCTCTGCTGAACATCGGCAGTAGAACTTTGACGGAATTAAAACCCATCCTCATCGAAGAGCTACGGAACTGCGGGCTGATCCGGACGGCGGCAACAACTGCACCGACCTCCACTCCTGCACCGCGCCCACAGTGGAAGCGCCACGAGAGGCGCAAGAGGAAACAGAAGAGGGGTAAGCACGGAGGAATCCGAGCGAGGCTAATGGCTAACCCACACAAGCCAGCTATTCCCACCATCGTTTTGGCCAACATACGCTCACTGGACAACAAACTTGACTACATCTGACTACTCCGACCCACCCAAAGGACATTGAGAGAGTGCTGTGCTTTTGTGTTTGTGGAAACATGGCTCAACAGCGGCGTACCAGATGGCGCTATCCAGCTTGACCAACTAGCTTGCTTCCGAGCGGATAGGGCTCTCACTGAGGGAGGTAAGACCGAGTGGCGGCAGACTCTGTGTTTACATCAATGTTGCCTGGTCACCTTTGGGAATCTATGGTTTTGAAGTGCCGGCTGTTCTATCTACCGAGGGAATTCACAGCCATACTGCTTGTGGCTGTTTACATCCCTCCCAGCTCTAACAGCAACAACAGGAGCGAGGTGCTGAATGAACTGTGCCAACAAATCAGTGAGCAGCAGAGAGCCCATAGCATAGACATCCCCATAGCTGGGGATTTCAACCACGCTGACCCTGAGTGTGTTTCCCAAATTACATCGCCACATCAACTTTCCAACACGTGGGAATAATATTCTGGACAATGTCTTCACACCCCAGAGAGGAGCCTACAAGGCCCATCCCCTCCCCCACCTCAGTGCCTTGGACCACGTTACTGTCTTGCTAATGCCAGAATAAAGACCACTGGTCAAAATCTCTAAACCAGTTCAGAAACAGGTTCGGGTGAGGAGGATGGAAGGGTCTTCAGAGGCTCTTCAGGACTGTTTTAACACCACAGACTGGCATATGTTCAGACAAGCCGCCACCTACAACTCCATCATTGACCTCCAGGAGTACACAGAGACCATAACTGCCTACATCAACAAGTGCATGGATGACGTCACCACCAGCAAGTCCATCACTGTTCTAAGCTGGAGATGAGGGGGGCCTGAGATCTGCAAGAGCCAACCTGTCCCGTGGCATCAGAGTGGCCAAGAGGCAGCACTCCAGGAGGGTCGCTGACCACTTCAGAGACAGCAGAGACATCAGGAGTCTGTGGAGAGGAATGCAGACCATTACGGACTACAAGCCCTCACTGCAGACCTGTGAAAGCTCCACCTCTCTGCCGAATGAACTCAATGACTTCCTCGCACGCTTTGAGGCAGGCAACAGCACCCCTGCATACAAGACCCCACCCCCTCCAGGTGACCAGGTGCTGACACTGACCCCAGACAGTGTGAGAAGATCCCTCTATAGGATTAATGCATGCAAAGCCCCGGGTCCGGACAACATACCTGGTCGCGTATTGAGAGACTGTGCAGCTGAACTCACGGATGTCTTCACCGACATCTTCAACACCTCACTGAGTCAGGCTGTTATCCCGACGTGCTTCAAAGCCACCAAAGCCGAAGAACTCATCTCCAACCTGCTTCAACGACTACCGCCCAGTAGCACTCATCCCCATTCTCATGAAGTGCTTCGAGAGACTGGTCATGGAGCATATCAAGTCCTCCCTCCCCCACTCCCTAGACCCTTTCCAGTTTGCCTATAGGTCCAACCGGTCGACAGACGACGCCGTCTCCACTGCTCTCCACTCAGCCCTTACACACCTTCGCTGTGCAACTGGCTGCTGGACTTTCTGACAGGAAGACCTCAGGTAGTACGGGTCAGCAACAACACCTCCGGCACCATCACCCTGAACATGGGGGTCCCCCAGGGTTGCGTGCTGAGCCCCCTCCTCTTCACCCTGCTGACCCATGACTGCACACCCACGAACAGCTCCAACCTCTTCATCAAGTTTGTGGACGACACCTCCGTGGTGGGTCTCATCAGTGATGGGGATGAGACTGACTACAGGAGCGAGGTGAGCCGTCTTGCCGTGTGTTGCACGAATATCAACCCCTCTCTCAATGTGGAGAAGACGAAGGAGATTGTTGTAGACTTCACAAGAGCCTGCCCTCTGCATGCTCCTCTGAGCATTAATGGTGCTGCTGTGGAGAGGGTGAGCAGCACAAAATTCCTCGGAGTGCACATCACTGAGGACCTCTCTGGACCAATAACATCGCATCACTGGCCAAGAGGGCTAACCAGCGTCTGTATTTCCTCCGCAAATTGAGGAGAGCCAGAGCCCCAGCCCCCCTCATGCTCGTTCTACAGCGGAACCAAAGAGAGCGTCCTGCCCAGCTGCATCACTGTGTGGTTTGGAGCCTGCAACGCATCGTGCCGCAGGACCCTTGATCGCATAGTGAGAGCAGCGGAGAAGATCATCGGTTCCTCTCTCCCCTCCCTGCAGGACATCTACGGCACCTGCCTCATCCGCAAAGCCCTTCGCATTGCAGGGGACGACACCCACCCATCACACAGCTTCTTCAGTCTGCTGCCATCAGGGAGGAGACTGCGAAGTCTCCGGGCCAGGACCAGCAGACTAAAAGACAGCTTAATCCACCAGGCTGTCAGGAAGCTGAACTCTTTGCCCGCTCTGCCCCCTCTAACCTGCCCGCCCTCCTCACACACAAACTCTGGTCCCCCCAACCGATACTGTCATTATCAGCACTATTCGAGTTAGTTACCTGCACTGGCACACTGGACACTATTATAACTATGTCACTTTAACATTTTTTGCACCCCTACATGTTTACAAACATTCTTGTAATTTGCACTGCAAGCCCTGGAGGAAAAAAAAAAAAGCAACCTGTATGTTTTAGGTTTTATATGCCTTATTGGGTATTATCCCCTTTAATATGAGAATATATAATATCCTATGGTATATTGTGATACTATTTTTATTTCATTTTCTATTTTTATACTTTAGATGACCACTAACACTACTGTTTGTCTACTGTCCGTATACTAACACTTACTGCAACACCGTCTCACTTATGGAGAAATGACAATAAAACACCTTGAACCTTGAATTGCAGATGCCGTCTTTCTCAACCACATCCAAATGAATGTTTTGTGTAATCCGGACAAGCCAGTGAGATGGCCTGTGAGATAGCTGTCTTAATGTCAGTAAATGATTGTTCTGCTGCCAGTGTCCAAATCAGTTCTTTCTTTAGATCCTGTAGCCAGCCTTTGGATGAGCCCTCGTAGGAGTTCGGTATATGTGCTCGGTGATAATTAGCCAGGCCTAGAAAGGCCATCATGTCTTGAACAGTATGTGGTCGGGCATGATGAAGGACAGAGGAGACTTGGTCCTCAGCGAGAGAAATGCCTTTAGTTTTCTCCCAAGAAAGGTAACAACCTGTTGACAGCATTGCAGTTTCTTGCGGGACACCTTAAAGCCCTTTTCAGCAAGTACATCAAGTAAAAGTTTAGTATCTTTTAAACAGGACTGCGCTGAAGTGGAGGCCACAAGCGAATCGTCTACATACTGAACAATTTCAGTGCCTGGTGAGAACTGAATGTCTATTAAGACAGACTTGAGGCAAGCGAATGTAGGTGTGCTGTTGGCCCTCAAAGGTGAATGCGAAGTATGGCCTGCAGCTCTCATGCAGTGGAATGCAGAAAAAGGCATTGGAAAGGTCTAACACAGAGAAAAACATCTGATCTGGTGTGAGGCAATTTAATGCGACCATAGGGTTGGGAACAGGTTTCAGCGGAGTGAATGTGAGATCATTCACCGCCCTTAAATTATGGACCATACGATAAGTGCCCTCTGGTTTACAGACGGGAGTGAGTGGGGTGTTAGAGTTAGATTTAGTGGGAATGAGGACACCAACATGCATAAGTCCCCGAATAGTTTCTTTGAGACCATCAACTGCTTCCTGTTTTAGCGGGTATTGAGGACGCCACACCCATGGTTCTTTAAACTGGATTTTGACTGGTTCACAATCGAGAAATCTGACGTCCGTGGGATTTGTGGACCGCACATGCTGAGGGATTGAATTTAACTGGCAGGAGATGGCAGGAGAATCAGTGTGGTCCATGTGCTCACAGCCATGAAACCTTACCAGACTTTGAGACTGAGGAGTTGCTGTGTTTGCTTGGTACAGAGAGGTGGACAGAAAAAAATAGACCTGTGGGATCTGAGTGGAAACCCAATCTCCGGCCTCCACAGCAGATTTAGTCATGGGACCCAAGTTTTTGGCCTCCCCTTGTGTAGTTACAGCTAAGGAGACATGTGGATACGCATTTTATAACATTTCTGTTGGTCAATTGTTAGCTGAACGACAGCCGAAACACCCGGTGGGCCCACTACAATAGCTGTTGTGTGAACAATCCAATCAGTGTTTGTAACATCAGACTCCCACCATTCGTCATAGGTAAAATCTTGTTCACGTGTATAGTACATAGTGACGTGAGTGGGATCCGGGGGAGGTCCGTAGACGCCCTGAGCAACAATCAAGGCCTTCCAATCAGCGTAGGTCCTCATTAAACCTGGTTTGTCCGGTTTCTCATCATCAAGCAAACCCCAGTAGATGTGAGCAGAGTCTGTTTCATCTGTGTTCGTCATTAAACAGATTGTAGTTTCTTGGGGATTCGGTGTTGTAGATGGACAAAGCACAGTCCCATCCAATAATATGACCGAGAGTCCCTCACCTCCACATTTGATAGTTGCTTTTAGTTTTGTCAGCATGTCCCTTCCACACAAACTTTTTGGATAGTCAGTGGTCAGCAGAAATTGATGGCACAGTTGTTGTTTTCCCACAGTCACTGTAACTGGTTTAGTTATTGGCAGATCAATCGGCTTCCCTGACATCCCCACCACAGACATATTGGAGTTAGATTTGGTAACAGGATCAGGAAGAATGGAATAAGAGGCTCCTGTGTCCACGAGTGCCGTTACTTGCAATCCGTCTACCAGCAATTGTAACTGTGGTTCTGCCGACGGGGTGCCTGGGCACCCCTATTGTGAGTTTGGAGGTTGTGGTGGATACACCGGCGCCAAGACAGCATGCAGTGCCTGATGTGGTGAATATCCAGTGGGAGCTTGTGGGCGAGGACAAAATGGAGGGCTCTGAGGTCCCATCTCTTGAGGGCCCCTTTGTGTAGATGGCCATGGCGGCGATGGGGCATATGGAGGGTATTGTCCAGCGGGTGTACTCTAAGAAAACCCCATTGGGAAATCTTTAACCCAGTGTTCAGGACGTCCACAGTTCCAGCAGCCAAGAGGGCATCTTTCTTGTCCACCCGGACCACCCCGCCCATGACCACATCTTATAAATCCTGGCCCTCTTTGTGGACCTCTGTAAGGAGGTGGGGCATGTTGCTGTATGGGTACAGGTGCCTGATAATAAATTCCTGGCACAGTGGAGGTCGGTGGAGGGCCAACCACATATATTCCAGATTCCACAGGTGGTCCGCTCTCCTGCTTTACCTTTCTTTCAACTTTATTCTTTAATTGAAGGTCCTTCAATTGAAGCTGGCATAGTTGCTGTTGGGCTGTGGCCAATGAAGCAGCGTTCTTTTTAGCTTGTTGTCTTTCCCTAGCTATACCGTGTATAACTGTCATGCTGAATTCAGGGAATGGACATGTCTTGGTGCGAGGATCATCTTCCAATCTATTCTTTAGTTAAAGTGACAGGCCTTTTAGGACAGCCTGTCTGAAAAAGAGACCTACACAGTGTGATGGAAAATTTATTGAGGAGAATTGTTTTAACTCTTTACTATGTTTCATCAATGTTTGCTTGCAGGGGTTAAGGAATTCATTCAGGAGACAAGCAAATGTTTCTATTATTGTAAGAGGTCTTTGATGTTGTGGAACATGCCTAACAGAGGTGACGTTCATGAGCAAGAGAAGCAAGTCGTAAAGTCCTTAGGTGTGAACCTCATCATTTGGTGAACTTATGACCTTCCTCTGTATCATGAGAGAGGACCTAGCATCTAGGTGTTATCTATATTTCATTTGTCTGTATTGTTGTGTGCTCATCCTTGGGAACAATCTGGTCTCCCCCTTTCCTGTTCTTTGTCTTTCATGTTTCTGTATAAAAACCTTGTCGTGTGACAACTTGGGTTGTCACTCTCCTACCATGCGGGCTGGAGGGGATCCTCTGCAGAGCTCTATTAAATGACCCATTAGGACAACTCAGGTCTGAGGAATTCTTCATTTCACATCTCAACTGAAATTTCCACCACAAATTTGGCGTCACGAACAGAATCCCTTCAAAGATTTTCTGGTCCCAGATAAACTTTGGTGACTGATCACCCAGGAGACAAAATCTCCTGCCTCTGCCTCTGATTTTATTTTTGAGAGAGAGAGGGCCAAACGGACTGGTGTTCTGGATTTTCTTCACAGGGATCCACGGATCTAATTTGGTGAGATGTTGAAATTTTCCTCATGACTGTTTAGACAATTTGTATTTGGTTTAATTCGGAATTAGAGTGTTAATCATTGTCTCTATTAGTTTGGTTGATGACCACAGACAACTAGCAGGAGTTCTAGTTGTGGCTTTGCTTATTTTTGCCGTAAAAAAAATATGGAGTTGTAAAGTTATCACTACCATGGACAACTAGCAGGAGGTCTAGTTGTGCCTTTTCCTATTTTTGCCGTAAAGAAAATATGGATTCGTAGAGACGTCTGCGTCTAATCACTAAGTGGTGGAGAGAAGTGCACAAGATTGGCCCACTTAGGTGACTTGAGATGGGTAGTGATATGAGCTTGGTTTTCCCCATACCAGAAGGGCCCTTAAGATGAAAAAGATTGAAAAATGGGGAACGGATAGCGTGGTGCTTCCGGTGTGGTCGAGAGACTTTGATTTCCTCCAAATGGGTCTTTTAATATTGAATTAAACACGTGAAAATTTAAAACTAAAAACAAATTAAGACTAAGACTAAATAACAAAAAAAAAAAAAAAGACTAGACTAAAGACTCAGACTAAAATTAACTAAACTAAAAATTCTAAATTAAAAGTCTTAAAACTTAAAAGTTAGAAACTATGACTTAAAACTAAAAACTAACAATTTGGAAAATGACATGTCCTAAAACTAAAACTAAAACAACGTAAAACAGAAAAGTAATAAGACGTCTTAAAATAGAAAAACAAAAAAATAAGAAACAAAACAAAAAACTAATAAAATAAAAGAAGAAGAAGAAAGCCTGAGAGGTGAGTATGGTGAGTATGAGTATATTATACAGGAGCTGTGGCTGAGACCGTCAGACCAAGGAGTGAGCCAGGAACATCTCAGCACTTTGAACAATGAGGTGAGTATACTTTTACAGGTGAGTAGACTTTGTTTTATATCTGCATTTATATTGTTCAGATGAAGTGTGTCTAGAGGGAACTTAGAGTTTGTCAAAAAAAACAAACAAAAAAAAAAAACAAACAATAAGGGAATGAAATATTACTGGGTAATGTTAAGATTGTGTTAAGTAAATAAAATAGTTCTAGACGGTTTCTGAAATGTGTAATGTAAATGTAGATATTTAAAAAAAAGGATTTAAGAGTGAGAGGAGTTTTCAAAAATAGTTCCTCTGGTAGAAAAGATACATGTGATTAATTACAATTGGCTAAATTAAGGGTTCCATGTATAATTGGGCATTCTGAAACAATTGACCGACAAAAATTCTAAAGAGAAACCCCTAAGAAAAAAAAATTAAATTAAGAAACGGTTAACTTGTTTTGGACACATTAGCATTACATTGATTCCCCAAAATTTGTATTTTGTAGAGCAAACATAGACAGAGTTTTGTCAAAACTGCTGAGACAATCTTTGGTGAATTTAAATATCAGTAAAGTGCAGAAAAGATACAACTAATGCTCTTTAACTTTTTTTCCTCCGAATGTTCAGAATGTGGTAAAACAGTATTGAGCAGTTCAGCATGTGGTTGAATGACTGTTTTTGTTTTCTGAACATGGGAAGTTTAAGTGTAATTGCAGCAATTCACAACAACATAGCAGGTTAGAAATCAGCTTTGTTCTTCAAATTTGAAGATATATGAACTAAAGTCAGTATCAGGGACAGAATTCATAAGGTAAGGACTGAACTAATCTCCATGTCTCAGTGTGTCCAACCAGATCCTGATCTGAACTCAGCTCCACTGAGAAGAGAACCACAGCCAGCAGCGGTGCAGAGTGATGTCCAGTAGGACATTCCACTGATACCGGTGGAGAAGGCTCAGGCAGCAGCTCCAGCCATTCCTAACCTCCATCTAGACCTGGACCATGCTGCAGCAGAGGAGGTGACAAGGCCTCCAGCATGCACTACTCCACATCTGGCAGCCCATATTCCACAGTTCACCAGGAAAAACACTGATGGTGAAGGTGGATGAAGAGATGCAAACACTCAGTTGATCTACAAATCATGGACATTCATCTATATGAAAGAATCTACCACTTCATTTCTCACACAAGTGTGAAAAGCAAGGGAGAGAGGCATGCAGTGCAACCAACGCTATCACTGAACTGCAGAGAACTGAGAACTGCTGTTGACTGAGATGGGGACTCAGTTGTGAAAAGTGGCAAGATTTTCCCTGCAGAGGAGCAGAGATTGGTGAATCCAGCATGAGACCAGTGATCAGTGAGACTGAACACACAACTGCATCGTTGGGACAAAGTGCATGCCATTCATGATGAAAGACTCTTGAACAACAAGAAAAGTTGATGCAGTTGCAGGAACTGCAAATGGCACAGCTGGTGGCACATCTGAACCAAGTCTGCGGGCATGAGAGGGGTCGTGGATGGAAAGGAAGCGGACATGCAGGAACTGATGCCTGTTTCAAAATGTGGCAGAATTGGACACTGGGCAGACGGCCCTGAAAACACTGAGAAGTGGTGGAGCTGAGGACAGTGAAGGATTCATCTGGTGTGGACATGGAAATGGAGAGAAGGGTTCAACCTACACTTGAAATCCGTAAGATCACAGTTACACACACACCATGTGATAATTGATAATGCTATTAATCACTGTGCGCTTTGCTATAAGATCAGAAACATACAGGCTCACTGAGTTTTGTTAATTTTTCACATGATGCATTTAAACAAATGCCAAAACACATAATCACAGTAACTGGTGTCTGCTGTGATAGAAGTTGATGTGTTTATTTAGTGTAATGCTTATTTTAACACCATATAGCATAGTTGCGACTACAGTCCCTAAAATATCAAAGTCTTTTAAAAGACATTTGATATATGACTATCAATGGAAGATTTAGAACTCTTCCCTTACTTCTGTTAATAACACATCTTGTGGGATGCAGAGGCACTCACACAGACGTAATCACTGCACTGTATTGGCTCAGTAGTTTAGATTGACTCACTTGAAAACTACATTTTTTTTGAGACATTAATTTGCTATGTCTATGTTCTACTACCTGAAGTAAATAAGGATGAATTTGATTTGGATACATTTGAAAAATTTGAAACGAATGGGGATAATTAGATGGGAGAAGACATCTGATCCCAAATGTTGATTTAAACTGAGGTGATAATTGCAATTGGGACTGTTGAGCTCCTTCCTGGTTGGATTTTATCATTGTCAGACCTATTGCTGAAGTAGGGACATCTTTTGGATAAGATTGAAGGATTCAGTTTGGTTGTTAACATCAAGGAGTTGAAAAAATGTTTCCATTATGTTTGTGAACTGAGCACAAATATGATGTGAGTCTGATCACATTTCAGACCAAGTAAATATAACATCTAAATCGCAGACGTCACACTTGTTAAAAGCCAGGTGGTTCAGATACAGTACAGCTGATATTAACAGATATAGAGCTGTCTGTGGAAGGCTCAGCATTGAGAGATCAAGCGACTGGTTGACATCAATTAGGTTTTTAAAAAAATGTTTTTTTGCTAAATTTAAACTGCACAATATATTTGGTTTGACCATTCCCATTACTTTATTCTACAGTGGTTGAAGAAATTGATGCATTGATTGAAGAATGCAAATGGCATGAGTGTTAAGACACTCATAGTGGGTAATGCTTTGGGATTGGTACATGAATTTGGCAGATTTTTGGCTAAAGGGAAATTCTTAAGACCATGACCTACCAAAAGAGGTTTGTTGTTCTGTTTGATGGTTTGCTGTGAACCAAACTGATGCAATTTACATGTGTGATGTATTAAGGAAGATCTTATCTCAGGTTTGAGCGGTAAAAGCGCTGTATACCGCGGGCCAGCTCTAGTAGTCATTTGATATTGTCTCGCGGGCCAAATATAATTACAATGCGGGCCAGAGTTTGACACCTATGCGTTAGAACAATGTCTGAAAGGAGTGTCTCCTGGGAGGTGAGCCGTATCAGCAGCTGTCTCCAGCTCACGCATCTGCGAGTCAGTTACACCAGACGCAGCTCCCTGAGGGTGAGGGAAGGCTCTCAGCTAGTCCTCTGATATCTATTAAAGAGAACGGTACCCAATTTTCACCACCACCAGCAGGGGCCACTACTAAAGGCATCATGGTGGAAGGCCCATCAGAAGTGGGTCCAGAAGCTCAATTTAGCATTTTGTCAGCTCTCTCTTGTTCTGGGTAGCGTTTAGGAGGTTTTCTATCCCTTTTTGATGTTATGTCCGGGACTCCTGATGCATAATCCCCTCAATGGTCACATGAGTCCCATCTTCTTCTTCTTCTTCAGTACCACTCACCTCTAGTTTTTCTCTATGCCTTTCTAGGCCTTTCTTTCTTAATGAGTGAGGTCTAGATTTATCGGATGCCCTTCTTCAGAACTGCTCACCTCACGTTTTTATTCATGATATTGAGGGGTGTTGGGTGTTTCTTTCTCCAAGGCCTCAGCAATTCTGTGTTTCTTCCGCTTGGCTATTTCTGCTTCTTGTGCCAGTTCCTCCAGTTGTGTATCATAATACATCATGTCCTGTTTTAAGTATTTGTGTCTGCCAAGCTCCAAGTTTTTCTTTGTCAGTGAAGTTGTAGTGCCATCAGCTCCCACTGGGTGGCGTTTCTGGATTTTGTCTCTGACACTTCCGTCTTTGGCCGCCAGTTCAGCTGCGCCGCACACTTCCTTTTTTTCTTCCTCCCCGTCCGAGTCAAGGCCAATAATGTTGCTTTGTAGTTGGATCTCTCCGTCAAATTTTAACACAGGATAAAGACCAGTAATAGGAGGAACGGGTAAATAGGGTGGAGGATTGCTCGGTTCCTGAAAATTGACTGAATTTGTCGATTTTCTCAGGGGAGCAGTGTTCTCGGCCACGCCTTTTTCTTTCTTAGTCCCCGAGTCTTTCTGCTGTTCGTCATATCGTTCCATCTTTTTTAATGCGTCAGCAAATTTTTCCAGCATTGTACAACGGAATTTCGCTTCATCACACTGTCCTCTCTTTTTATTTTTCTTGTGAGAGGACAGAAAACCCCCTGCAGCCGTAATCTCTTCCAACTCTGAGCAAGTAAGTATAACAGTGGCACGCGCACTCAACGCTTGTAGTCTAAACAATTCAGCTACGGGCGCTGTGGAGTTTTTATCAGACAAATAAGGTTTTTTACTTTCCAATTCACGTATTAATTCACAATTTTTTCTGGCCAAAGTGGGAGTGCTTGTCTTATTTTCATCGGACTCGTGTTGAACCCAGTTTTGTTTAAAAGTCCCCATTATTATTATTATTTTTTTATATTCTTGCTCTTATTCTTAACAACAATAATAATAATAATAATAATAATAATAATTTATTATTATTATTATTATTATTAAAGTGCACATATTTCTTATTTATACAATAACACAGACAGCAAAGCAGTTCATCGATCAGGTATTAGGTACCCTCGGTAGAATATTGCTCATCGATCAGGCGCAATGCCCTCGGTATTCTTCAGCAAAGCAGTTAATCGATCAGGTATTAAGTACCCCCGGTAGAATATTGCTCATCGATCAGGCGCAGTGCCCTCGGTATTCATATATTTCCGGAATTCAAGTTCGGCAGATATCTTCGATCAGGTTTTTTCAACCCTCGGTATGTCCTCGGTCAGACGGTTACGTCCCCAGTATTTACTCAATAATATCTCTTTTTTTTTAAACAGTTTATGATCACCACTCTACTTTTAAATTTATTACTGTTTTTATAGAGACTGATCTTACTTTCTACTTTGAGCAGTGTTCGACTTCTGTAGCTGCCCTCAGCTTCGGGCACCGAACTCACCCAGTGTTCAGGAACGGTGAGACAATAAACAATATATTAAGTTGGGGTGATCATAAAAATGTTTATTTTCTATAGAATTACCTTACAGAGATCTCTGGGTCCTTTCAGCCTGTCACCACGGGTGGATCGTGCTGGGGAACAAGCCCCTCTCCGGCCGCCAGTCAAGACTGTTGGGCTAAGAGGAGACTGCTCCCATCAAAGAAGGACCCCGTTCTGATTTCACTACCTTGGGTTATATTGTCCACAAACCACTCCCACTGTGCACTGTTTCTAAGACGTGAAGCATCATGATGCTATTTGTGCTAAGTAAGCGCTCAGGCATTTTATCATGTTTTGTCTATATCAAATGCTTCACAAGGCCTCTTCAGCAGCTTTGTTGCACATATTTTCATGTCACATTAGGCAAGTACAGCCTTGACGTGCCACTGAGTTAGCACAAAATGGCTTCTGACCCTGAGCACAGAGTGAAGTTGTTCAACTTTAACACCTCCCTGAGTGGAACTGAATCTGTGTGACCTGTTACGGTTGTTTCACTTATCAACTGCTAGACTGGGTCCTTGGGCCCTAACCCAAGGTGGCGTAATTGGTACTATACTTACTTTAAAAGTAAAAAAATGAAATCGGAGACTGGCTACTTACGCAGTGACGTAGTGATGCTTTACGGTGACGCAACGACATGGGCCATCTTGGCTCAGTGCCGATGGAAAACCAAACTGGTTCTTCGGAAGAATGGGTTTACAACGAACTAAGCACTAGCACCGAACGAGCAACAGCTCAGTGAAAAAGCCCTACATGTTGACTATCTGTTGCAGCCTCTCTGATAATGCCCCACTCAATGCACTCAAAACTGTCCTGTAGTGCAGTCATAGCTCCATCAGGCCACACTCTCACCTTCTTCACAGCAGGCTTTTCTCTGGGCAGGGGCTGGTATGCTGGCATTAGCATAACAGAAAGATGGCCAAGGTGGGGGCAGGGGCGACTTTGAAGGCTGTCTTGATGTTAGACCACATCCAGTGTGTTTCTCTCTCTGGTTGCAAAATCCACATACTGAGGAAGCTAGGAAGACCGTCTTCATGTTGGCCTGGTTAGAGTCCCCAGCCCCAGTAAAAACGGCCTCTGGATGTGTATGTTGCATGTGACTAATGGCACGGAAGAGGGTGCTTAGCACTAAATTGTTGTTAGTGCTGGGTGGACCAGAGTAGTGTTAAAATCATTGTGCCTCAGGAGATGCTCTGGCTGTGCTGTGCTGAAAGCCACACTAACTGATAAACACTAACCGATGAGCTTTCGGCACTGGCCAGGCTGCAGAGGGACTTCAGGGAGAGCAGCCTGCTGTGTTTCACTGAGACCTGGCTGACAGAGGTGACACCGGACTCTGTCGTATCCCTGGAGGGTTTTAAACTGATACGCGCAGACCGGAACGTGGCTGGGAAGAAGAGAGGTGGGGGACTGGCTGTGTTTGTGAATGAGAGATGGTGCAGCCCCGAGCACGTCTCCATCAGAGAACAAACATGCACGAAGGACATTGAGCTTGTTGCGGTGGGCATCTGCCCTTATTACATCCCGAGGAAGTTCTCGCACGTGATTGTGTTTACAGTCTACATCCCTCCCTCAGCCGACGCAGCGGCTGCGTGCGAGCTGCTCCACAGTGCAGTGTCCCGGGCTCAAACACAGCACCCGCAGTCCCTCCTGCTCATCAACGGGGATTTCAACCATGCCTCGCTCTCCTCCACCCTCCCCACGTTCACACAGTACGTGAAGTGCCACACCAGGGAAAACAAGACGCTGGACCTTTTATATGCAAATATAAAAGATGCTTACACCTCCGCACCCCTCCCCCCGCTCGGCCATTGTGATCACAACCTGATCCATCTGCGACCTGAATACACACTCGTGGTGAGTAGAGAGCCTGCACAGAAGAGGACTGTGAAAATGTGGACAGAGGAGGCCAATGAGAGACTGCAAGACTGCTTCCAGACGACTGACTGGGAGATGCTGTGCAGCTCTCACAATGATGACATCGATGGCCTAACAGACTGTATCACTGATTACATCAACTTCTGTGTGGAGAGCACCGTGCCAACCCGCAGGGTCCGGTGCTTTGCCAACAACAAACCGTGGGTGACCCCTCAACTTCAAGTCCTGCTGAACAAGAAGAAGAGGGTGTTTGCATCAGGAGACAGAGAGGCGCTCAGGAGAGTCCAACGGGAACTCAAGGTTGAGATCAGAAAGGCAAAAGACGGCTATAAAAAGAAGCTGGAGGAGCAGCTGGAGCAGAGCAAGGCACGCGATGTGTGGAGAGGCCTGAGGAACATCACAGGTCATGGACAGAGCGGAGCCATAGCCACATCAGAGGGGGACCAGAGATGGGCCAACGAACTGAACGAGTATTTCAATAGATTCGATCAGGGCTCCCCTCTCCCCTCCACTCCGCCTACCCACCACCCTTCACAAGTCTGCTCTCAAATAGCTGCAATTAACACTCCCCAGCCATCCTCTCCCTCTCTTCACATCACAACTACCCCCCCTCACTCCATCATCTCAATGACAGCAGAGCAGGTGAGGAGAGAACTGAGGCGACTGAAGACCAGGAAAGCTGCAGGACCAGATGGGATCAGCCCCAGACTGCTCAGGGACTGTGCAGACCAACTCTGCGAGGTGGCCGCACACATCTTCAACCTGAGCCTGAGGCTTGAGAAGGTCCTGGTCCTGTGGAAGACCTCCCGTGTGGTTCCGGTTCCCAAAACAGCACACGCGAAGGAGCCGAGCCACTGCAGACCTGTCGCCTTGACCTACCACCTGATGAAGACCATGGAGAGGCTGATCCTCAGCCACCTTCGCACCGCGGTGAGCTCTGCGATGGACCCGCTGCAGTTTGCCTACAGGCCGAACATCGGGGTGGACGAAGCCGTCATCTACCTGCTGCACCGGGCGCTGAATCACCTGGAGGCGGCCGGGAGTACTGTGAGAGTCATGTTCTTCGACTTCTCCAGTGCTTTCAACACCATCGATCTGCAGCATCGGTGCACCACAGGGGACAGTTCTCTCACCGTTCCTCTTCTCCATCTACACTGCGGACTACAAATACAACTCCAGCAGGTGTCATCTCCAGAAGTTCTCTGATGACTCAGCCATTGTTGGCTGTGTGTCTGAGGAGGATGAACTGGAGTACAGGTCGGTCATCATGGACTTTGTGGACTGGTGTGAGAGCAACTTCCTGTGCTTAAACACTAGTAAGACAAGGGAGATGGTGATTGACTTCCGGAAAAGGACTCAAACACACACACCGGTGAACATCCAGGGTTCAGACATTGAGCTGGTGGACAGCTTCAAATATCTGGGTGTCCACCTCAACAATAAGCTGGACTGGTCAGACCACAACGACGCCCTGTACAAGAAGGGCCAGAGTCGCCTCCACCTCCTGAGGAGACTGAGATCTTTTGGCGTGTGCAGGCCTCTCCTCCGGACCTTTTATGACTCTGTGGTGGCCTCTGCCATCTTCTTTGCTGTGACCTGCTGGGGCGAGGGCAGCACAGACCGGGACTGAAAGAGACTGAACAGGCTGGTCAGGAGGGCCAGCTCTGTCCTGGGCTGCCCACTGGAAACGGTAGAGGAGGTGGGGAGGAAAAGGTCACTGGCTAGACTGACCTCCATCATGGACAATAAATCAAACCCACTGCACTTGATAGTGGAGGGACTGTGGAGCTCCTTCAGCAGCAGACTCCGGCACCCACAGTGCAGGAAGGAGCGTTACCGCAGGTCCTTCATCCCCTCTGCTGTCAGAATATACAACTCCTCTGTTTAAATGGACTTCATTAGTCTATATTAAGGACATTAATGCAATTAATGTTAGTCTCACTACAACAGTATAATCTTTCTCTGCTCAGGGTTTTCTTAAAACTGTTTTTGCGAACATTTGCACATTCTGGTTTGTTTTGCACACCCAGTTCTCATATTTAACTGTAAACCAAACTGTAAATAGTAGGCCTTTTAAGATTATTTTATTTTATTTTTATCTTATTTTATTTTATTTCTTTATCCTTACTTGTTTTTTACGGAGCTTCTGTAAATGTGTGTTTCCCCAATGGGGGAGGAATAAAAACGTTCTTATCTTATCTTATCTTATGTCAAGCATGGAGGGATTGCTCAGGGCCATGAAAGAAATGGTGACGTCGGGTGCTGCCTCACAGTCTACTGATAAGCAGTGGACAGGGGAGGGCCGCTCTAGGATCACTGAGACTTAGCAATTTACAGACTCTGACTCTGAGGATGACACACAAGTGAGAGTGGTGAGAAGAAAAAGAGATAAAGAGAAAAACAAAAACAAGTACAAACGCCAGACGCGCTTGTATCCTGATTTGACTGATTTATTAGCATAGGAAGGAGGCCAAGCCCCACGAATTCGATCTGAAACATGGTCTACTGATGACATAAGACCCCATGTCAGAGTGGACATTTATTGTTAAAAATCAAATGTACAAAACGTGGTGGCTCTAGTGGACACAGAGGCGGGGGCCACATTGATTCATGGCAATCCTAAAAAGTTTAAAGGACCGGTGGTAACTTTATCTGGTCTAGGCGGAAGCCTTACATTTGGGAAAGCAGTAACTCTTCCTATGAAACATGGACAAATGTGCCTGTGTCAAAGTATTATTTAAGAGAAAACTAATGTTGTATCCAAATAGCATTAATCCGTGTTTCAGGATGTTCCCGTGGTATCTGCTGATTGGACGTGACCCACAGGAAGTGAGACCAAGGCGTGGAAATGTCGGCTGTGGGGACACATTCCTCCCTGTCCTTGGTGCCATGGTGCTGATATGGTCCAGCCTCTGCTGGGTAGCAACGACAACACCGGCAATGCAGCTGACGGAGATACACCAACCCTATCGCGTGGGTTGGAAGGTCGGTAAATTGTAAGTTGTCCATTATTGCTAGTGGAGAAATGTGGATCATGAATGCCACTGCTACAACACACAGACCTGCCTTTGGCTATGTAATTAGAGCATTACCCGAACAGCCAGTGGTTACAGAGACTAATTTGGCCCCAATAATATCCACCTGTCAAGAAATGGCAACACAAACACGACACATTGATGTACACTGGAAAGTTTTGTTTCCTCCCTTGCCACGATGCGGACGATGACGACAAGCATGGTATGATACCCTGCTCGGTGGCACTGGAACTGTTCTTGGACTGTCAAACACTATTGATGGTGAGATAACACGAACAATGTTGTCAGACACAGGTCATCAGACGTCGCTGGGGATCCAGCAAGTTGGACTTTGGATGCTGTCCACCGTAGCAACACAAGAAGAAACAGCACGACTATTGTTGTATGATTTCAATTGGAAGATGATGATGGGTAATAGTATAGAGCAAATACTAACAAACATCACCGCAGCTCTTAATCTTACCATCTGTAGTTTCAACGTATGCTATGCTACAAAGAGAATCATTTGTAAGAGCTGTCACCGCCGATAACAATCACGAATGGAGAAGATTGTGGAATATCACTGATGATTGGTGGTTAAAAGTCCAACCACAACAAACCAACTGTAACAATACCATGTGTGAGGGACATTGGCTTCAGTATAATGTGTCTAAGCCGGTGGTTATGTCAATACCACGTGTTACCTCTGATAACTACATCTGGGTATTGGTTTTTGAAACTTAGGGGGGATTGGTACAGCCCACATACCAACTTCACCTATGACCTACGCATGTATGACCAAACAGATAAGGGGGTTGCTTGCCTACTACGTGAATCATATCAGGAACCATGCTTAACCAAAGACGTTGCATTTTGTGATTGGTATCATGAACCGTCTAGAAATATGCTATGGCAGATTGGCCCACACACTCGTGCGTAGCCACGATGGAATATCATTCACAATTGCCTAGCGTACCCTACACCGGATGCCTGCGTGGTGTTCATCTGTGGCACTGGAATAATGTGACCTACTATCTGACTAATTACAGTATTGGGACTCGATTGACACAGGTGCAGTGGAGAACGCTGAATATCCCATGGCAGGGTTCCCTGGATCGCTTCAGAGGCGCACTGAATCTGTCCACGGAACTGCGACGAATTCTCAATTCTCACAGGTCTAACGTTTCCAGAGTGCAGGTGCCCACCATGATGTCACAAGGACGGGTATTGCATGCCGCCAAGCTGGTGGAGCAGGGCTCTGCTCATCACTGGGGGGATATATTCACAGGCTTGTCAGTAACTGCTAGACACACTTTGGTGCCCTCACTGTTGGTGTTTATTATTGTAATTGCTTTGCTAAGCTTGTTTAATCTGTTTACATGTTTCTATATTCGAAAGGTAAAACAATCTCTCGTGCAGAGGCTTTATAATACTGCCCTACGATGAATATCAGCGTGGGGAAACCTATGGTCATTTGAGTTTTTGCCAGGCCAAGGGGTGGAATGAGATGGAAAAGTGTTAATTGTCCTGACCAAACCACAATTGTTGTATAACCTGTCTTAGTTAGGGCCTGTAGAACTGGCCTACTTGATATCTATGGAATGCTAATGTTTGGGGAGAGAGGACACTGTGAGATCGCTAAAGGACTATTCCTCCTGTCTCGGAGACATGTTGGGGAGAAAGGCTCCTGTCTCAGCGGCGTGTTTTCGAGACAGGACATGGGACTCATCGCAGGTTCACACGCTGGTGGGGACTGGCCCTCCCCGCCTGCTTGTGAGCTTTGTCTGAGCAAAGTATAAAGAATGGGGAAGGCCCTCGTTCAGGTAGAGTCTGCTGCGGGTTTCGTACGAACGCCCAGCCTGGTTTGAAGCTTACTCTACCCGGACTGTCAGCTCTCCAGTCCAGTGTCACGGTAAGAGGACTGCTGAAGCTTCCCCAATGATTGCTTGTGGGGAATAAATTGACACATTATTCTAGCAAGACAGTCTACTGTTTCCTTTTTTCCTCCTGAAGCTCCTATGCCCACCTCCTCGATCCTGCAAAATATTTCACAAAATAACTTCTCTGATGTTGTGGCTCCCTTAACCAGTCTCGCAAGTCCCAAAGTCCCTTTTGAGTGGTCAGAGAAGTGTCAATTTGCTTTCGAGGCTACTAAAGCGCTTCTCTGCAGTGCACCTGTACTCGCGGCCCCAGACTTCATCCGTCCCTTTAAACTGGAGGTAGATGCCAGTGCCTTTGGCAATGGTGCAGTACTTCTACAGGAAGATGAGAGTGGAATTGACCATCCAGTTTGTTACTTTTCGAAAAAACTAAAAAGGCATCAGCTGTATTACAGCACCATCGAAAAGGAGGCTTTGCCCTTACTACTGGCATTGCAACATTTTGAGGTATACATTGGGTCTAATCCTGAGCCAACTGTTGTTTTTTCTGACCATAACCCACTCGTGTTCCTCTCCAGAATGTAGAACAGCAACCAACGCCTCATGCGCTGGCCCCCGCTGCCTTTAATGTTACCCATTACAAAAAGGGTATGGAAAATGTCATTGCCGATGCTCTGTCCAGGTCTTGTTAAACATTTCCTTGTAGATGGCAAAATGTTTAATCTTAGGTGGGGGGGTGTTATGACCCTGGGGGTCCTGTGTGCGCGTGTGTTCTCTCCCCTCCCTTGCACATGGGTGGTTCTGCCACCACTGGCTGTCTTCCCAGATGCTGTCCTGTGCTGCCGAGCCTCCTCGCCTGTGGGTGGTGCTGTCGCCCTGGTTCTGCTTCCTGGGGTCAAGAAGAAGTGGACTATAAAATGGTCGCCGACCATGTGGTCGGCCTCTCCTCTTCAGCCCTGCTCCCAACAGCTCCTGGCAACTTTGAGAAATTGTTAAAGTGTTATCTGTTGTTTTTATGATGTTACGACCACCGGCCGTGCTCATCTAGCTTGTGGGGGTGGGGGGGGGCTGGTTGTGTTGTGCCTTTTCAGTGGAGAGAGATCTGGCCTGTGAGGGACTCCGGCCAAGGCGGGTGGAATCACGGCCACATTCACTGGATTGGTGACACCCTTGCTCCGCCCACCATCGTCAGGAACAGCTGCACACACCCTACATAAGGCGGGACCTCAGGAGCATTCGAGGCAGCTGACACAACCAGCAGCTCGCCACACATGCCTTCGTTTGTTGTAGTTTTGCTGTGTATCTTTTGGTTTCTTGTAAAAGGCACTCAGAATCATTTTGTTACCCTTGCCTGGCACTCTGCTTGACTCATAAGTTGTTCCCGGTGTTAAAATGTTAAAAAGGGCATTGTTGGCCCCTGTTTTGAGCTCACCCATAGGGTTTCGTGTTGGGCCTAATTTTGAGTTTTCCCTCATAGCAATCATTGTTAAGCTCCTGTTTTGGGGAGCTCTCCTTTTGTTGTAATTGAACGTTATTATTGTTATTGTTATTGTTTTGAATTGGTCCCTCGAATGTCAATTGTTTTTCTTTAATACTAATTAAACTACCGTGTGTTACCAATTCTAACTGGTTTATGTTAACTCCCTTTTCCCTCGAGCCAAAAGGGTTGTAACATAAATGGGGGCTCGTCTGGGAGCTGCTAATTAAAGAGACCGGACTACAGTGGTTTGATTGTATAGGAGTTAGGTAATTGGCCTTAGAGGAAGATCGGACCAGGAGAGGAGATTGTAATTGGGCATAAGCAATCATGTTTGACTTAAATTCTTTTCTGGTGGCACCGTCGCTTGACCAAATCAATGACTGTCGCAAGGACGATTTGAAAGAAATAGCAAACCATTTCAGAATTGTATTTCAGAGGCACTTGTTAAAAAGAGAGCTTAAGGCTCTGATCATTGGCCAGTTGGTGGAAATGGGGGTGATTGATGCACCGATGCACTCGGAGTCAGTTGGGAGTGAGGATGGCTCCCTGAGTGAAGGGAAGGGAGGCCACAAGCTGGAGAACCTGCCTGACGCAGCACAAGCAGCTGCGAGAAGGGGAGGAGAGACGGAGCTGCGGCCTAGAACTCCTGTTACGCTGCCGCGCTTTGAACCTCTCTCCTCCACCAGCCCTGGTTCCAGAGGCGAAGCCAGGCTAAAAGTATGCCTTGCTCATCTCCGAATGGAATCAGAGGAAAAGGCTAAGAACCGACAAGCCCAGCTGCAGTACCAGCTTGAAATTCGTAAGCTGGAAATCGAGGCGGACAAAGCCGTGCGACTCAGGGAGCTCGAGCTGCAGGCCCAGAAGGCAGCTCCTGCTCCCCCTGCGTCCACTGGTGTCTCTGGTATATCTCCCTCTTCTACCAGTCTAATACATTCTGCCTTTGATATCAGTAAACATGTTTCGTTGGTGCCCACATTCCGCGAGTCTGAAGTGGATTCCTATTTCAGCGCATTCAAGCGTATTGCTTGTGCGCTGCGATGGCCAGCTGATGTATGGTCCTTGTTGCTACAGTGCAAAGTCTATGGGAAAGCCCAGGAGGCAATTGCTGCTCTCCCATTGGAGGACAGTCTTGATTATGATTTGGTTAAGGCTGCTGTACTGCGCACGTATGAATTGGTTCCTGAAGCATACAGACAAAAATTTAGAAGCCACAGAAAATCCCCCAATCAGACCTATGTTGAGTTCGCGAGGGAAAAGGGAACTTTGTTTGATAAGTGGAGCGCCAGTTGTAAGGTCGATGATTTCGAGGCATGACGGGAACTGTTGTTGTTGGAAGAATTTAAGAAATGTTTGCCTGATCGCATTGTGGTTTATGTAAATGAACAAAAAGTTAAGACACTTTCTGCCGCTGCTGTCTTAGCTGACGAGTACGTGTTAACCCATAAGATTGTTTTTCTGTCAACCCCTGCTGAGAAGCCCCGAAACACCCCGACGGGGCAGCCGACTCAGCCCAAGACACAGAGCGGTCTGAGGGAAGATAGGGAGTGTTACTACTGCCACAAACCTGGACATATTATTGCTAACTGCCGTAGCCTCAAACGTAAGGATCCACAGACGCTGCCTGCTAGTGTGGCGCAGCCGAAAGGCATCGGGTTAATCAAAGCGGAGCCGTGCGTAAACACTCATCCCGTCAATAACAAAATGATTGATCCGTGTTTTAAGCCATTTACATTTAAAGGGTTGGTTTTGTTAAGTGGTGAACCAACTGAACAGCGCTCGGTGAGCATCTTGAGAGACACCGGAGCCTCACAATCAGTCATACTAGCTTCCGCGTTACGGTTCAATGAGCGCTCTGCCTGCGGCTACGGGGTCGTGCTGCGGGGCATTGAGATGGGTTACACACCCCGGCCAGTACATCACGTATATATTAAGTCGGAGCTAGTTACTGGTATTTTCCCTATTGCTGTGTGTCCTGCGTTGCCAATCAAAGGTATCGCCTTGTTGATGGGTAATGACATCGCCGGCGGTAAGGTAACTCCTGCGCTGGAAGTGCTGGATGCTCTACAACACATTGACTATCATAGAACACCCACTCACTCTGATCTATTCCCTGTCTGCGCTTTGACCCACGCACAGGCTTGTAAAAATAAATGAGATGTCGATGATGATGATGTTTGTTTATCCGACAGTATGTTTATGTCAGCTTTTTCAGACGATCTGACACCGGGAAGTGGGACAGAAAAGGCGACTGTGTCCCAGCCTCCCCGCGTGGTGAGCACTGAGCCAGTGTGCACCACCAGTTTGGATGTGTCGCCTCAGGGCTTTACGCCCGCAATAACCCGAGAACGTCTGTGTGCGGCTCAAAAGGCTGACCCAACACTGAAAAAGTGCTTCGACAAAGTGGTAAGTGCCAGCAAAGCAAGTGGTGAAAAGGCAGCTTATCTAATCAATAAAGATGTGCTGGTGCGTAAATGGTCCCCTGTCACCTCTGTCTCTGACGAGAGTTCCGTTTATCAGATAGTAGTGCCCACTGTGTTTCGTTCGCATGTGTTATCTGTTGCACATGAGAGCCCGTGGGCTGGACACTTAGGAGTAACCAAAACATATCAGTCCATCCTCAAACATTTCTTTTGGCCGGGATTAAAAGCTGACGTAACTAAACATTGCCGTTGTTGCCATGTTTGCCAAATAGCCGGAAAGCCAAACCAAGTAATTCCACCCGCTCCATTACATCCCATACCAGCGATTGGGGAACCGTTTCAGAGAGTGTTAGTGGACTGTGTTGGTCCTTTGCCCCGCACTAAAAGTGGAAATCAATTCCTACTCACCATCATGTGCGCAGCCACGCGTTTCCCAGAAGCGGTGCCATTGCGTAAAATCACATCCAAGTCAGTGGTCCAAGCGTTAACAAAGTTCTTTGCTACATTTGGCCTCCCCCAGGTAATTCAAACTGATCAGGGCACAAATTTCCAGTCGAAACTCTTCAAACAGGTCCTGGAAACCCTAAACATAAATAATGCCGACTCGAGCGCGTATCATCTGGAATCGCAGGGCGCGCTGGAGCGGTGGCATCAGACGTTAAAGTCAATGCTCCGAAAGTACTGTCTGGAGTCTGGGACGAGTTGGGATGAAGGGGTCCCATTCATGTTGTTTGCAGCCCGTGAAGCTGTGCAGGAATCCCTCGGATTTAGTCCCGCAGAGCTCGTATTCGGCCACACTCCCCGCGGACCACTTAAATCTCTGAGGGATGAATTGCTACAACCATCTCCAGATAAGAACATGGTAGATTACGTGAGTCAGTTTCGTGAACGTTTGAACCATGCTAAATCCTTAGCCAAGGAGTCTCTGTCGGCCTCACAGCGGGTAATGAAGCGTCACTTCGACCGCTCTACTGTTTTGCGACACTTCAAGCGAGGAGACAAAGTTTTAGCATTACTACCTGTGGCAGGTTCATCTCTGTCTGCTAAATTCTCCGGTCCATATGAAGTTCAACAACGACTGAGTGACACAGATTATGTTATCGGCACCCCTGATAGGAGGAGAAAAAGTCGCGTGTGCCATGTAAACATGCTGAAACAGTATCACTCCAAGGGTGGGCGTGATGCTACTTCCGGGAACCCCCCGTTGTCTGACGTCAGTGGCAGCTCCGCGCTGATTGTGTTAGGCACTCCCGACGTCTCAGAAGAGAGCGATAATTTGGTTATACGCCACTCAGCCCACCAGGGCGTGCGGTTGTCACATTCTGACGCACTGAAAGTGTTGCCGTCTCGTTTGATCCACTTAACTGAGACGCACCGGCACGACGTGGAAGAATTAATAAGTCGTTTTCCGTGTCTTTTCCGCGATGTCCCAAGCCGTACCCACGTGATTAAACATGACATTGATGTCAGAGGAGCCAGACCCATTAAGCAGCATCCATATCGAGTCAACCCCACAAAACGCGCGTTGTTGAAAGCTGAGGCTGAATACATGATCCAACATGGTTTGGCCACGCCCAGTTCGAGCCCCTGGAGCTCCCCTTGTTTATTAGAAACTAAGTCTGATGGGTCACCGCGATTCATAACAGATTTTCGTAAAGTAAATGCCGTAACCGTCCCTGATTCCTATCCTCTCCCACGCATTGAGGATTGTGTTGACAATTTGGGTTCAGCCAAATATGTCAGTAAACTGGATCTGTTTAAAGGCTAGTGGCAGGTGCCCCTAACCTAACGCGCGTCCCAAATCTCAGCATTTGTGACTCCGGACCACTTTTTACAGTACTCCGTCATGGCTTTTGGTATGTGCAACGCTCCAGCCACGTTCCAACGACTGATGAACACTGTTTTAGCCGGTTTAGGTAATTGTAATGCATATCTGGATGATCTGATTGTGTACACCACCACGTGGGAGGAGCACATCCAGACCCTGGAGCAGGTGTGCACTTGACTCGCTAAGGCTTCGCTAACATTGAATCTGGCAAAATGTGACTTTGGACAGGCCACGGTGACCTATTTAGGGAGACAAGTCGGCCAGGGCCAAGTGCGCCCTGTTGAAGCCAAAGTAACGAATATCCCGTACCGGCTACTAGGCGAGCTCTCCGCAGATTCCTAGGCATGGCGGGTTATTATAGGGGTTTTTGTCGCAATTTCTCTACTGTTGTCCACCCACTAACAAATCTGCTCAGCCCAAAGGTGGAGTTTGTGTGGACCCCAGAATGCCAACATGCCTTCGAAAATGTGAAGTCCTACCTGACCCATGCTCCTGTGCTCTCGGCGCCTGACCCCACCAGGCCCTTCAAAATAGAAGTAGATGCTAGTGCGGTGGGAGCGGGTGCTGTGCTTCTGCAGGAGGATGGTGAAGGGGTTGACCACCCTGTTTGCTATTTTTCACGCAAATTTTTAAAGCATCAGTTGCATTATTCCACCATTGAGAAAGAGACCCTTGCTTTGTTGTTAGCACTACAGCACTTCGAAGTATATGTGGGTTCCAGCTCCGTTCCCGTTATAATTATAACAGACCATAACCCAGTTGTTTTCTTGTCTCGCATGTACAATAGTAACCAACGGCTCATGCGGTGGGCGTTGATTGTGCAAGACTACAACCTTGAAATCCGTCACCGGAAAGGTAAAGACAATATCATGGCTGACGCGTTGTCCAGGTTGTGGGAAGTTTAGGTTAAGACTAACTAGCGGTGGCAGATAGCAAGTTATATTGTGTTATGTCTTATGGGGAGGGGTGTTACGACCACCGGCCGTGCTCATCTAGCTTGTGGGGGGGGTTTTGGGCTGGTTGTATGTGTTGTGCCTTTTCAGTGGAGAGAGATCTGGCCTGTGAGGGACTCCAGCCAAGGCGGGTGGAATCACGCCCACATTCACTGGATTGGTGACACCCTTGCTCCGCCCACCATCGTCAGGAACAGCTGCACACACCCTACATAAGGCGGGACCTCAGGAGCATTCGAGGCAGCTGACACAACCAGCAGCTCGCCACATGTGCCTTCGTTTGTTGTAGTTTTGCTGTGTATCTTTTGGTTTCTTGTAAAAGGCACTCAGAATCATTTTGTTACCCTTGCCTGGCGCTCCGCTTGACTCATAAGTTGTTCCCGGTGTTAAAATGTTAAAAAGGGCATTGTTGGCCCCTGTTTTGAGCTCACCCATAGGGTTTCGTGTTGGGCCTAATTTTGAGTTTTCCCTCATAGCAATCATTGTTAAGCTCCTGTTTTGGGTGAGCTCTCCTTTTGTTGTAATTGAACGTTATTATTGTTATTGTTATTGTTTTGAATTGGTCCCTTGAATGTCAATTGTTTTTTTTTAATACTAATTAAACTACCGTGTGTTACCAATTCTAACTGGTTTATGTTAACTCCCTTTTCCCTCGAGCCAAAAGGGTCGTAACATATGATTTTCGGTTTGCAGTCCTATTTTGTATGTAGGGGTGAGTAGCTCTCTTTTGTTTGTACACGGTTTTCTCCTGTTTTGTTTTAGGGAGTTAGGTAAGGATACCAGTCTTTTCGTTCACTTTATTTTTGGTTAAGGTAAGTTAGTTTATGCTGAGAAAGATGGTTCTTTTGTTTGTTATTTTGAGCGCACCCTGAAGATACCTGGTACCTCTTATGTTTAAAGACCAAAATATACCTTGATTTGGACTGCACCTTTGACTCTAGTTGTTCTTGGGAGTGGGAAAAGAGGGGAGCATTCACGTTGTGTACGGGTTCCCTAGACCGGGACATAACAGAAGTAGTTATGTTATGTTTGTTTTTAGTTCCTTCAGTTCTCACTTCCTGTTTTACTTTGAAACCCGGTTTGTGTTGCTTTCCGTAGCTTAACTTCCTGTGCTTGATTTCCTGATTGCTTTCACCTGTTCCCCATTAATTGGTAACTATGTATATATATATATACGTATATACTCCTCTCACCCACGTCACGCTGCCAGATTGTCTTGCCTGCTACCTTGTGTATTTCAAGCCGCCTTGTCAAGTATCTTGTTGATACTTTGATTTCCTTTTGACATTTTTTGGTGTGCCTTTTCCCCCTATTTGGGTGATTTTTAGTTCTTTGAAAATAAAAGGACTTTTATTTTGACCACCACCTATGGAGTTGTGCTTTTGGGTTCAGTTCTTTGGCCTAGTCGTGACATTATGGCTGAAAAATGCCAACGGCTGCCACACGTGCGTCACCTGCTGCTCGACTACAGCCCCAACTGCCACATCCGATGTGTTGGTAGTAAGTACAAGTGCGGAGGGCGAAGGATGCACCAGGAGTGCTGCCTCAGCTAAGGTGGACTTAGCTCCGTCGAAAGCCTGGATCTGATCGGGCATCCAGTCAACCAGGTCGCTGGCTTTTTTTAGTCTCAGGGTCCCGTAAAGCGGCTGCAGGAGATGAGCTCTGTGAGGAAGGAAATGGTTATAGAAATTGACCATGCCCAGAAACTCCTGCAGCGCCTTGACAGAGACTGGGTGGGGGAACTCAGCCACAGCTTGCACTTTGGAGGGCAGCAGCACCATGCTTCACAAGGTTGATAATGAGGCCATGTTCATCTAAACGGTGAAAAATCTATTTCACTGACGGGCCGGCAACTAAGATATCGTCAAGATAAACAAACACAAAGTCAAGATCTCGCAACGCTAAGTGCATCACCCTCTAGAACAGGGGTCACCAACCTTTTTGAAACCAAGAGCTACTTCTTGGGTACTGATTAATGCGAAGGGCTACCAGTTTGATACACACTTAAATAAATTGCCAGAAATAGCCAATTTGCTCAATTTACCTTTAACTCTATGTTATTATTAATAATTAATGATATTTATCTTTGTGGAAACAACATTGTGATCATCTTAATGATTTCTCACAATAAATATTTATAGAAACAGATAAATATCAATATGCAACACTTTATTTTTATATTTTACACATTTATATAGTACACATTTTTCAAATTGAACATTTTCAAATGATCACGTTGTCAAGTAAGGTATTTCGAGAGCACCTTTTCACCCATTCTACCACGAGAGGGAGACGTGGAGTAAGAGCAGTAAGAAGAGAGCCGTAACAGGAAGTACCTGTACTCTATTTCTAACCACTAAAGGGAGGTATAGAGGGAGCGAAGGGGACTTTGGGAATTTCCCACTCACGAAAAGGGCCTGTTCACTATCTATGCCACTAGAGGGAGGCATGGAGGGAACAAGTGGGACTTTAGGGACTTTCCATTGAGCTGCCGAAAAAGGGGAAGTTGAGAAAACTAACTGCGCAGTTACAGTCATGAAAAAGAGAGTGATTTCTTAAGCATTAGAAACTAACAAAAGTATTATAAACCGCAAGCAGATGCAGCAAAAATGCAGAAGTGTGATAAATGTGTGAAATAAGTGAAAGTGATGAATCACGAAAAATGTGAAAAATGTTTTAATCTAAAATGATTCAATGGATGTTGTTACTAAACCATTTTATTACTTTTATCCGAATCAGTGTAACCGAAACAAATAAGAGTGTGTATAATGAACATGTTCGAACTTGCCGAAAAGTAGAAGTGCCTCGTACGGAACTCGTAGGAAAGTTGATCTGTCTCGAAGTAACTGTCTGTGTCTAAAAGACGGCCAAACGGAGATCATAATACAAGTGAAAGTGTTTTTTGATGAACATGTCTAAAGGTAGAAGCGTCTTGTATAAACCCGTAGAGAATCTGTACGGTCTAAATGCGACTGGTTGTATCTGATCGGAGAAGTAGAGAGGATCATGTTACAAGACAGCGAAAGTTATGCTCTTAGAGCTAGAGGTGGAGAATGATACATCAGATGATCTAAAACGTAAGAAAGATGAGTTGAACGAGTGCTGAGTATAAAAAGGGTAGACAAAAAACGATTGTGGTTGTTCGGGACCCGGAGCCGTTGGAGACGCAGGATACGTGCCTGATGCAAGACCACAGCAGCAGGAACCGGACTTTGCTGAAACCAAGAACTTCGAGCGGAGAGGAGAAACCGCCGACGATCGGACTTAGAGAATTTCCTGAGGATCGCTGCTGAAAACTTAGGTTCTGAACTGGGACTGAACAACCATCTCCAAAACAGCAGCGACAAGATCGGTCTCTGGACTTTCTCTGTTTCACTCAGCCGGCCCGGACTAAAAAGGACTTTGTGATTTCTTCATCAACCTCGGACTGACTCACCAAGTTTCCTGCGGAGTCTGGCGGAGAAGTGTGCGGTGCCGCGGCCAGGCACTGTGCCCCTCTTCCTCACGAGATAAAGGACATTTATTTTGAAAATCCCAACAGCAGAAAAAGGCAAGGTTCATGATTTTTCTTTATACCATTTTTACTTATTACTTAGTAATCTTTTCAGTCATTATTCATTTTATATTTTTGAAGTTTTTTATTCTTTGAAAATTTTTAAATTTTGAATTTCTTTAAAGATCCTGATTTTTCACGTACACAGTGAGAAAGTTTACAGTGCATTGATGTGGATGGAACAGCCAAGAATTCTCCACTCGAAGAGAGTTGAAGTGAGAGTTACCACATCGATGTGCTGTCCACTGTGATTTACCCCAGGCATTAGTGACCTCCCTAGGAGTATATGCCTGGTCTAAAAATATTATTTTTGTCTTTTAATTCTTATTATATGGCGAGAAGGTACTGGTGACTCGTTGTGGATGGAAAGTCAAGAATTCTCTGCTCGAAAGAGTTAAAGTGAGAGTTACCACATCGAGCAAAAATCACTGTCTCTCCGTATTCCACCCCAGGTTTTAGAGGCCTCCCTAGGAGTGATAAACCTGGTCTAAATTTATTATTTTTGATTTTTAATCTGAAATCATTTTTCTACTGTATGATGAGAAGGTACCGGTGACTTGATGTGGAAGGAGAGCCAAGAATTCTCCGCTCAAAAGAGCGCTTTTGAGCCCAAGTGAGAATTACCACATCAAGCAAAAATCACTGTCTCATCATACTCCAGCCCCAGGTTATAGTGGCCTCCCTAGGAGTATAAACCTGGTCCAAATCAACTCCTTTATAAATCTTAGTGTTACTAGAACAACCTAAATTATCAGTATCCCACAAGATTGTAATCCTCAAAAATTTTTATCATCTACTTTTTGAATATAGTCTTTTTAGAATCTATACATTTCTCACTCGACCTTTGCCTGAACAGATTAGGATGGAGGGGAAAAAGATTCTGATAATTTTAATTTTTACTCTTTATGAGATCTGTATTATCAGAACCTTGATTTTTTTGGGATTGATACTCAAAGCTTCTGGACTATTTACGGAGCTGTTGAGTGATTGATTTCTTTACAATCCTTTAATAAATTTTTCATTAGAATTGTAACCTTTGCTTTGCTCAGCTACAAATAAAATTACCCAAACCTGAATTTAAAGAGAAGTTGTAGATCAAAATTATTAACCAGAGGATAAAGAAGAAGAATAGAAGATCCAGGATTAGAGCTTCACAACATCATCGACCGGTTCTACAAGGTTGCTTAGGCATCGAGAGACGAGACGAACGTATCCCTTGGGACCCGCCCGGGTCACTAAACATCACCTAGCTGTTACCAAGTGCACTGATCCGCGAGGAGAGCTGCCGTTAACGGACGTGGCGGCCAGGGCTTCCGACACTTGGTTACTCATCGGGAGTTCGAGCCGAGGCAGAGGGGATAGACGTCCGGATGAAGGCAGTGAGAGGCAAGGCGAGTCTCCTCACCCCCAGCTTAATCGGTTCTCGCCACCAGAGGTCGGCAGAGTCAACACCATCCGACTCAGAGAACATAACCCTTTAAACGGAGAGCTGGTCCGTGTCTGTCATCGGGTCAACCGGTGGCTAAAGGCACGGGGTTATTGAACAATAACGAAAATAGGGATCTAACATTTTGGTGCCCAACGTGGGGCTCGACGAAGAGACGTTGAGCTGAAAAGAGAGACCCCAGCGAGGAAAAGAATCCCCGCTGCCCATGTGAGACGATCCTGCGAAAGACAAAGACTTGCAGCTAAAGACAAAGTCTTCAAACAGCCCGAGAGTCGACGACGAGACGTGCAGCCAAAGACAAAGTCTTCAGCCCGAGCGTCAGAGGTAAAGAACCAAGAAGAAGAAACTGCAGTTCCAATTGAAAGGGAGAGGAAGAATCCTCTGCCCTAAGCCTCACAAGTCAGGTCAGAAAGCAGAAACAGCAATCTGCCCAACAACCAGTGAGAGCATCTGTTAAAGAGCGGACAAGCCGAACCAGAGACAGAGCTGAGTAACCACGAAAGAGTCTGCAACCATCCCTACTCAATCCGGCACGAGAGGCTTTGGGGACGCAGACGACTCGACACAGCAAAGACGACATACAGCAGCAATGGAGAAAGAGACAGTGGAAGAAAGAGACTCTCCCGAATCTCCACAACCAAGATCGGATGGAGACAACGAGGTCGACCCAACGAGAGAGACTTACAATCTCCTGTACAGAGTGGTGTTACTGGGGTCTGGAGTGGACACCAGGGACGCCCCTGTGTGGGAACATGTCCGAGACCTGAATCCCGGACTAAACGACGACCAGCTGAGAGAACAACTCAAGATCTACAGCAAAGAAAGGAGAAGTTTCACCTGTGAGGACTCCATGAATGGTCAAAGGACAATGATCGTTCCTCATCCTACGCAGGTGAAAACAAAAAATGACCTTAAGGGCTGGTTACGATGGTGGACTGAGTGGATTCAAACGTGGAAGAATGAGAGCGTCACCACCATCATAAGCCCAAACCATGCCTACGACCCTATAGCGAAAATGACTGCTAACCTGCTCGGAGTTGACTACATGCTGGTGAAAAAAGATTCCAAGGCAGCAAATCAGTATGCAGAACACTAAGAAGAAAGAGAGAAGCTGATAGTTGAAGGAAAAAAAATGAGACTGAGAGCAGCTGAAAGTCAAGATGTCCAAAGCATCATCAGAGAATATGATGACGAAATGAACCTGGAGAAGGAACCAGTGCTCCCAACCAGAGTATGGGACCGCAAAGAACTGTTCCAGAGGAATACGAGCGAATCAAGCGGGGAAGAGCTGGACGACGACGAAGAAGAGTTTGAAGGCTGGGAGCACACTCATGCTCGTCTTCCCCCTGAACTTTCCTCCAGACTCACGCCGCTGGTAAAAGATCTGCGAAAGAGGTTCGAGCAAGAGGACGCCGATGGACAGCAAGAGCCTTGGGACGAGGCACCGCAAGGTAGCACCACTAAACCGATACCGAGAAAAGCAACAAGAAAAACGGACCGAATTGCGCCACCTGAGGGGTCCGAGGAGGATCTAACCCTCAGGGGCAACACCGTGTGGAAACCGATGCCAGAGGGGGCCAAGAGAGTGCTCACACAAGCAGGATTCAAAGCGTACCACTGGACCGGAGAGCCATGGGAGATAGAAGGAGACGCATTGCTAGTCCTTACAACGGAGAAAATGCAGATACACAACGGCAGATGTCGGGGCGCTTTGGTTTCCCGGGCTGGGAGACAATACCAGCACGAAGTACGAGAACACTGCAGCAGATGGGGAACAAAGACCAAAGAACAGAAGCAAGTCGTAGTAACAAGTGCAGGACAGCTCCAATACCGCAGTGATACATGTGCCCATCCAGGAGTTTCCAGGGACATCTAGAGCTGACCCGTACCTGAAAGAGATGGTGACAGCACTACGCCGGGGCGTCGAGCGAGCCGGTCAACTAGGCTTCATAAGGGTGGTTATGAGTGTGAACGGCCTGAGATCCGGCAACTTGCAGTGGCAGCTCGCAGAACAAGCAGCCGTTGCTCTGACCAAGTTATACTTGAAGACATCAGTCGGACTAGAAACTGTCACAGAGCTGGTAACCATCATCTCTCCGGCGCAAGAAGAACAACAAATCCAACAAGTACTACCACCAAGACAAAGAAGAAGATCACCATCACCTCAGAGCGGAGCAGAGGAAGAGACGACCAGAGAACGGCTACGACAGCTTACTCTGAATCCCAGAAGGACACTTGCAAGGGATGACATCTCCCCTGAACCTGCGGATCCCAGCCCCAGGCCTGCACGACCAAGCAGGGTCATCTGGTATGAACCAGGCACCGAGGGACCCATAAAAGCAGAACCAAGGGTTCCACGATCCCCATCAGCAATATCAACTCTGTCACCAAGGCAACCGGCACAGAGTCCCGAAAGAGTTCCAGCTGAAGAAGATGACTACGGCAACCTCGACGAATCGGATCCAGAAGAAGACGACCAGCAGGGTGAGGGAGGTGAGGAAAGTCTAAATTCCAGCGCCTACTCAACCCCTGTAGAACCCAAAGCATTAAGACAAGCCCGAAAGAAAGGTCAGAAAAAGGCAGTGGACGTGTTCGACATCAGAAGAGTGTCAGAAAGACAAGCCAGAAACCTGACATGGGGGCCCATAGAGACTAAGGACGGACGACAAGCATACGTTCCAGAAGTCGGCCAAAGAGAATACGACATCCCTGAAGAATGGTTCAACCGCATGAATGAGGAGTTAACGCTGGAAGTTAAAGCTACGAGTGGAGAATGGGCCAACATCTTGATAATGCCCACATATCCTACCATGGTGCGAGATAAGGATTTGACAACAAACTTTCGAGTAGCTTATGTAGCCATAGCTCACGACATAACGCTCAGAAGAATGAAGAAAGCAGCGTATGTACAAGCTAAACAAGTCCTCACTGAAGAACAGAAAGAGTTCTCAGACGACGAACCGGAGCTTTCCGTCTTCCCGGCACCGCAACCGCAGCAATCCAGAGATACCTCCGTGACCTTTCCACCATCATCAACGGATCAAGCGTCAGGGCACGATTTCACGGAGTACAAAAAGATCAAGGCCCTAGTGAGAGCAAAGAAAGACAACGAAGCACTGACTGACTACCTGAGAGAGGTATGGGATGTAGTGACCACCTCAACGACGAACGAAGAGGCAAAGCGACTGTGGTTGACCTGGGCAACAAGTCAACCTTTGGACCGAGGAGAATCGGCGCAAGAACACTACGATAGGATCGTCTTGGAAGACGTCGACGATGAGGACACACACATCCAGAGAGCCCGCAACAACCTACAGCAAGGACACTCGCTGACCCAGGCCTGGCATCGCCTGAAGTTGGTGATAAATCCCTCAAGGTACGTCAAAGCGCTACAAAGAGTCACAGCCGGAAGCCGCGGAGAGATGACTTTCATCAAAATGTCACCAAGAGACGCCACTGTACAACGCTTAGACACAGCCGTTAAAGAATACGACCTGGAGAAGAGGTTCTATGAAGAAAAGAGAAAGAAGGAAACTCGACAAACTCCAAAACCAGCGGAAAGAGAGCAGACACACCAACAGCAGCAACCACCAAGATTCCAGCGTCAGTATCCAAACCAGGATAATCAAAGACAGCCACCTCCACGCCAGTTTCAACCATTGAATCAGAACCAAGAAAATCAGCCAAGACCGCAACCAAGACCGTCCAGACCCCCAGCAAAACCTCAACAATCAAGCCCAAATAAGGGAGGCTACCTGCCTCCAGAAGAATACAACAAGTTGACCCCAGAACAAAGAAAGGCTCTCCGAGACGCCCGAGCAGCGGTGGCGGGAGAGCCGCCAAAACAATAGACCCCGAGGCGCGGGTCGTCCTGGATAATGCCTACTGGAAGGGAAACGAAGTCTACACCGAGGTAGATGGAGAACCCTATCTGGTAGACACCGGGGCACAAGTGTCCATGACCCGCAGGAGCCTAGAGACAAAAGGACACATGGATTTGCAGTTTGCCGACGGAGCGATCAAAAGGATTCCATGGGGAATTTGGAAGGGAATTGTCTGGGCAAAAGGACCATACAATCTAGTGTGCGTCACAGACTTACATGAACTGAACAAACCAAAGAAAAAGAGAGTATCATTGAAGCAAAGAATTGAACAACTAAAATCAAGAACAATGAGAACGGCGTATGGAACCAAGGCAGATTGGTATAAACCTGTAAATATCCCCGAAGAAACAGAGAAAAGGCTGGAGCAGAGTGATCTTTCGCCTGAAGGAAAAGAAAGACTCAAACAGATAATCACCTCAGCCAACAGCGCAAGATTCAAGAATGACTGCGGAGACCTAGGAGAGAAGTACGTTCACACCATCGCAGGAGGAGTGCACCCGCCGGTTCGACAATATCCCATAAATCCGGGAGCAGTGGCAGAAATGGATGTGATCGTAAAGGAACTGATAGAATTGGGAATCATTCGAGAAGAAGCTAATCCCATCACAAACAGCCCCATTCAAGCAGTGAAGAAACCAGAATCCGCAGGAGGAGGCTGGAGACCAGTAATCAACTTCAATGCCCTGAACAGACGAACAATAGCCAACAGAGCCAGCCTGATCAACCCACAAGGAGCTTTAAAGACTCTTCAAGTGAAAAAGTTCAAGTCATGCATCGATCTGGCAAATGGATTTTTCTCCTTGAGACTGGCAAAACAATCTCAGGGCAAGACAGCATTCACGCATAAAGGAAAGGCCTACGTGTGGAAGAGGCTACCGCAGGGATACAAGAATTCACCAAATGTATTTCAATCAGCTGTAATGGACACATTGGATGGACTAGATGTCACAGTCTACATAGATGACGTCTTTCTCGCAGACGACACGGAAGAAGAACATCTGGAGAAGCTGGAGAAAGTGGTGAAAAAGCTGACAGACGCAGGATTAAAACTCAATCTGAAAAAGTGTCAGTTTGCTCAGTTCCAGGTTAACTATCTGGGGTTGCAGGTCTCAACGGATTTGGGGATCTCAGACGGATACCGGGAAAAGATCGAGCAGATTCAACCACCAAACTCACTGAATGAACTGCAGAAAGTGTTGGGATTGTGTAACTACGTGAGAGATCATGTGCCGTACTACCAGAAGTTTGCCCGACCAATGTACGCCTGTTTGAAGAAAAAAGAAGCAACAGGGCCAGGAGAGTCACCACCAAAATGGATTTGGACACAAGACAACCAGAGAGACCTCGAAAAACTAAAGCAAGCCATCAGAGACTCTGTAAGGTTGGAACCAAGGAGCTTAACCACCAGGCTGGTGGCCGAAGTTTCCTGTGAAAAAGACAATGCCGTGGTTAAAGTGAACAACGAAGGAGGGGGTATGGTGACCTTGTGGAGCTACACCCTATCCTCAGTGGAAAGAAAGTTTCCCCCTGAAGAAAAAGAACTAGCGGTCCTAGCTAGGTATTGGAATGCTCTGAAAGAACTAGCTCAAGGCCAAGACATCAAAGTCATCACACAAAGCCAAGTGCATCGATACTTGAGAAAAGACACGGTCGAAAGTACAAAAGCAACCAACGCCAGATGGGGAAGATGGGAAGACATCCTGTTGGACCCCGAACTGGAAATAGGATCAGCCCAGTCAGCAAAGAAAAAGGCGCCACAGAAGGAAAAAGAACAAGGCGAAAGACCCCACGAATGGATACTGTACACCGACGGATACAGGAAAGGACAAGACAACACCGCCTATTGGGGTTATATTCTCAAGCAAGATGGAAAAGAGAGACACCGCCAAAAAGTAATAACATTACTTCTTGGTTAAATATTGTTGCGGGCGAAGCGAAGCAGCAGCAGGGGACTCATGATTACTGAGCCCGTTGAGCGCGCCTTTGCGCCAGGGACGCCAGCCATGGGGATACCAGGGAAATTGGAGGAGGTGTAGGTGGACGGGGTCTTTTTCCTGCATCTGGTCCTCTGGGGAAGCAGGCAGCGTAGGTCATCATCCAGACTATGATCGCAATTTGGTTAACCAGGCGCATCCAGTAGAGGCAGGCAATGATGCCCCAGCCCATGCCCCAAAGTGTAATGGCGGCGAGAGCTCTCAGCCAACGCCTTCTTCCCTTTTTCTGCATGGCGATGGTTAAGGAAGCGGCGTATGCCAGCATGCCCACAGCCAACAGTCCTTCATAGGCAACGCTTGCTACTAAGAAGGGGGGAAAACACGTTTGCTGTGACCAGGACGATGTCACTGGTCTGGTTTGTTCCGTTGGTCTGTGTGGTATTGTTAGCCATGATTGCTTGGGGTCTTTTTCTTCAAAGTCTTGTTTGGTTCTTCGTGCGCTGGCGTAGTCTTGCTCCCCTTCCAAAGTCGGGATGTGGAATGGCTAGGCGTTGTCCGTGGGCGATCTTTTATAGGCGTCCATTGCTCCTCCCCTGTGGGGGGAGGGGTTTCTTTTTACCCTCCTGTTGGGCAGCCTTTTTCCGGTCACATGGACGGAAAGCGGCGTTGACTCCTCCCTTGATGCAGATCAGTACCACGGATCCGGCTAAGAATAGGACGAAAAGTACCAGCAAATAGGGCCAAAATCGGCCCAGCAGCTTGGCAACTTCTCCGGTGACAACGCCGAGTCCTTCTTCTAGTACTTCTGCGGCGGTGCTGAGCACGGTGGTGACTCCTTCCTTGAGCACCATTTCAGTCTTTTCAAGCCACGAACAGTCATGATGCATTTCTTCATCTCCACATTGCAACCAATGTTCTTCCGGGGCTTGACAAGTGCCATTATTGTAGATGCGATTAGCCCCCAACCATTCAAATCCTCTGAGCTCTCTTCCTGCGCAGAGGTTCTTCCGGAATGCATAACTTTCAACGAGACTGATTATAGGGTCAGCAACAAAGGGAATTATTTCTCCTAATATTTGTCTTCTTTTGGACATTCCATGTCCCAGGGTAGCTTTTGTGCAGCCAACATTTGGTGGGGGTGATCTCCTCCAAGTGCCATTTCTCTTCTTCCACACTGCTTCTAGGGCATAAGTGAGGTATTCTCCCTTGTAATATCTCTCACAATACTCCTTCCATCCAGGTACTTCTCCGCAGTTTCGTCTTGCTAGACTAATGTTGCAGGTGGTGTTAGCGTTGTCACATGTCATCTTCCAGGGTGTGGGGGTTAGGAACGAGTCTGGTTCATACAAGAGGCCTGGCCAAACGTCGCGATCTCTGGCGTAAACTGTAGCAAGATATTGGTACTTAACCCAATAGTTGTTACTCTGCTGTAGACACGGAATCACCCAAGCCTTCACCTCTTTTTGTTCCATGCTCCACCATGTCCTGGTGCGATCCACCCTTGTAGTTTCTCTCCAGGGGCCTCATGTATGAATGTTGCGTACGCTCAAAGTCTTGGCGTTTGCCCGTTTCCACGCTCATGTCCATATGTATGAAAAGTGACTTGAGCGTGGACTCTAGCGGTGCGCCACGCCAACTCCGTGGCTGGCGTACGCAAGTATCTGCGGCTATCTTGCCTTTGACGACGCTCGCAGGGTGACACTGGGAAACTGTCAATGATGTGAAAACAACTCTACAGCAGCGTGATGCGCACATCAGGTTTGCAATTACACGGCTGGCTATAAAGCGTCGTCTGATGAAAGATGAATAGATGGTCAAAACAATGGCAGCGTTAGCGGTATTAGAGCTCCTTGCAAATGCAGCAATACGGCGAGAGCGTGTTTTTAGAGAACGCCAAGATCTGCTGGCGAATGACGACGAGTGGCTCCTGAGCCGATTTCGTTTACCGAGGGCTGTGTTGCTGGAGTTGTGCGCGGAGCTCCGACCGGCCCTAGAGCGCACCACGGCAAGGAGCCATGCGCTGTCTGTACCTACACAGGTGCTCACCACGCTGGGGTTTCTGGCAACAGGAACATTTCAGCGGGAGCTAGCCAATCGGTCAGGAGTGTGCCAGTCCACCCTGAGCCGCGTCATGCCCGCTGTGTGGGACGGCATCATACGGATGTCATCCAGGTACATTAAATTCCCATACAGTGCTGTTGAACAGACCAACATTAAAGTGCAATTTGCAGCGGTAGCCGGTTTCCCAAATGTAATCGGAGCTATTGACTGCACACACATTGCTATAAAAGCGCCATCACGTGAGGAATTTGTTTTTGTTAATAGGAAGCATTTCCATTCCATAAATGTACAAATCATATGTGATGCGCAAATGCAACTGAGCAACGTCGTGGCTCGGTGGCCTGGTTCAACGCACGACTCATTCATTTTGATGAACAGCATGCTTGGGAACAGGCTGGAGGCTGGCATGGTGCGCGATGGCTGGTTGTTGGGTGAGTACATAAGATCTTCATTTGCTTTAACCGAATGTAAAACAATGCAGCGCACATTTGGCCATGTGCTCATTGTGGTATTCTGTTCCTGCTGCTGATATAAAAGATGCAAAGTCTTATAACAAGCACCCGATAGTCTCCCTGTGGTCAGTATTTCTCGATCGCGTGCGTAAACTTGGAAATGTGACATTCACGTCCGCGGCGCACATCTGCTTGTCTTCGGTTCCTTTAAGTGGTGTTTTGCATTGTGCATTCATTTGACCCAGGGGACAGCGGCTACCCCCTGAAAACGTGGCTGATGACCCCTCTCGCAAACCCATCCAACGACCAAGAGAGGAGGTACAATGACTGCCATTCTCGCACTCGGGCAGTTGTGGAGAGGGCAATTGGCCTGCTTAAGGGTCGATGGCGCTGCCTGGACAGGTCAGGGGGGGTGCTGATGTACTGGCCAGAGAAGGTGTGCCGCATCGTGCGGGCCTGTGGCGTCCTCCACAATGTGGCACAGCGCCACGGAATTCCCGTGCCACCACGGGAATCAACCCCACCTGCGGAACTGGATGCCGAACCCGTTCGCCTGAACCCACCCCGTCAAGCCATACGTGTCCGGCAGCATGTGATAGCAAACATGTAATGAGGCAAGGACAATTTTTACTTTTAAGTATTCTTTAATTGTGCAGTCGTGTAAGCAGTTATAACACTTATTAGCTGATCCAGCCGATCATTGATTCCCCTGACTGCCCTGACTAACTCCTCCTGTGATTGAAGGAGAGCTCGGCTCAAAACGCGAAGGCTCGGACGCGCGTCCACAGCCAGCCTTGATCCGCGGGTGGGCACGCCGGTGGAGGTGCTGGCACGACGCACGCCGGTGGAGCTGCTGGGGCCAGGCATGGCGGTGGAGGTGCTGGGGCCAGGCACGCCGGTGGAGGTGCTGGGGCCAGGCACGCCGGTGGAGGGCTCCTCAGCCACTTGTGGATCTTTTCAGAAGTTCATGTAAAGCAAATAAAGGAATTACGCATGAGTTAAATTGTTTTATATCCTCGCGTCTTTGTGCACGAGCTTTGACTGTGTTATTGTACAAGCACTATAGGGCCAACATTTATGAGGCGCAACTTTACCTTTCAAATCATCCGTCTCTCCCTCATGGGCACCCACCACTCCGGAGAGAGCGGTGTCACCCATTACAGCGGCCACTCTGCAGTCGAAGGGGCTGAGATCCTCCTCTCCCGGACCCCCGCCCGTTGTGCTTAGGCTCCGCCGGTGGGCCATCATCCTCCGTTTCACCTCCACCTTAATGTCTGACCACTTTTTTTTTATTTCGGCCTCTGTGCGCAGCTCTGACCCCACCGCGTTAACTGCCTGGCACACGTTCTTCCACTCCGACCGTTTTCTTTTTAAGTTAATCCCCGAGGACAGGGAACCACAAAGAACATTTCGTCTGAGCTCAATTTCACCGAGCATTACTTCTAATTCTGAGTCGGTGAAGTTTCTCTTTTTGACTCTCCTCTCTTCTTCCATGATTTCTGATAGGGAATCACAGGTTCCGGCTCATTTAAATAGGATTGCCTATGTAAATGAGGGGCGTGGGCAGGGAGGAGTTCGGTGCGCCAGCAGGTGCGTTCAATTCCAAGTTGATTGGGATGTACAAAGGAAAGGTGCTTTGGTCCCGGCGTTCGCACAGTTTGATACATCTGAATTTTTCTTTGCGTACGCCGGTTTCTGGGTCCTAGCATACGCCAGCGTTTAGTAGCAAGTCCACGCAAGTCTTCATACATGAGGCCCCAGGACTGGAGGATTCCTTTCACCGTGCCATTTTGCTTCAAACGGGTGCAGTTGTAGCGCCATACACCCCAGTTGCCTAGACTCAGTCCCCAGGAAAATCCTTGGTGTTGGACCAAGGGACAGCGTGCGGTTTTTCCATCAGAGGTGTAGTCAGTGTTGTTTAAGGCTATGAATATTTTCTCTGCCACACATCGATCAATCTTTGCGAAGTCTCCTTTGGTAGCATTCATCAAGTCTACTGGAGATGGTAGTCTCTGGACATACATGTCTTGTTCGTTGGGTCCAGACAAAAGATTACCAGTCCATAGCCATCCTTGGCGGAACGTTCCTTTGAAATGCTTTAAATTTTTAATCCAAATCCAGGGAAAGGTGTTATTGAGCCATTCTTCATGGCGAGCATTCCAGAGCTGTCCCACTTGAGCTCCTATGGTGGTATATAGGGCTCCGTTTTTGGTTATTTCTTTCAATTTCTGGTGTCGTCGGTGGTGTCCGCTGCGTTTATTTTTCTTGGGAGAGTTCAATTCAGAATTCATTACCTCTCCAGTGTCGTCTGAATGGGGTGTAGGAATTGTTGCTGGCGGCGTGAGCGGCGTAGTTGGAGGTGTTGTGGCTGATGATGACATGGTGCTGCTGTTGGACGTGATGCGGGTCATATTCCCTATGGATATGACTATCCCTTTTTGGCGAATTCTCTTCTTGGTTTTGGCACAGGTGAGATTATAGTCACCCCAGAAGTCCCATCTCCGCAGCACAGTCTTGCAGGTGTCGTTCCGTTCTGGCGCTGGGAAAGTGGACTCTTTTTCCCAATAACCGTTGGTTTGGTTGCCCGGCAGTGGCCTGCATCCCCATGTGCAGTACCACTCCGGGTTCCCAGGTATGGGTTGTATCCAATTACATTGGACTGTTTTCTTCTCTTTTTGGCCCAGGGTCAGTAGTTGCAGCAGTGTTCCTCCGTCGTCATCCGCAGGGGTGTAGTCCAGGATGACCACTAATCCGTTGGTCACTGGTTGCGATCGGTTAGTAATTTCAGTCCCATTTACCAGTTCCAGCCAATTTGTTGCATTCTCGTTTTGAAAAGTCATGTTGAGTAGGGGTTTTGTCTCATTGTTCCATGGCAGGAATGTGCTGCTCTGCTCCGCAATCCAGCAGGTCTGGGTTGCTCGTTTCGTCGTGGTATGATGAGCTCTGATGTGGGTTAGGGCCCAGGGGTGGCTACCATATTTGTACAATATCAGCAAGACAGCCGCAATTCCTAGCATCACAGCTAGGATCTTCAAAAGTATCCAAAAACATAAAACAACTTTGTCTCTCAATGGTGCAGGTCGTACATTTTCATATAAATTTTCTTCAGGATCTTCTGGGTCAAGTGGCGGAGAGTCTGTTGATGATGGCTGCATATGCCATCGTTGTGGTCCTGGCGATGTTGTTGGTTCCATGGCTGAGGTGGCAATGTGCTTGATTCTTTCAATCTGATCCGTTTTCCTCTTCAAATGATGTGGTGGGCGGTCCTTGAGGCAGTCTTTTGTAGTTATGGGTAGGTCCAAGGGGTTGGTCGCGTGGGTAGGGTGGCTCTTGTTCTTTCAGTTACTACGTTGTCCAAGTACCAGTTAAAAGTGTTGAAGTTCTCTCGAAGTTTTCTGACCTGTCTATGAGATAATGCAGGGGTTTGTTCTGGGGTCGAAAGCTGGTTGACGGCCGGGTAGAGTCCAGGATGTGAATTCCATATGATGTCGCCTGCTAACTTCACGACTACAATAGTCACAATCTTGAACAGGTCCGCATCTTTTCCTTCCAGCCGGAATGTGTTGGCTAGCCAGCCGCGGGCTTTTACTATTTCAAAGGGTCTAATCCAGTACCTTTCCTCCGTCCTCTTCATTTTACTAAAACATCTCATTTCCAGTGATGGTACCCAATATTTTGTCCATTCCAAATCTCTTTCCCAATCATAAACCCATGGGCCAAATGGGGCAGTCTCGAACATTTTTAACACAGTGGCCCAGTGTTGGTCTTTTTGTGCATCTTAAAGGTTCCTGAGGCGATTTTGTCTGGTCAGAATTTCATACTCCTTATCATTCTTTATTTTCTTGTTCTTCTTTCTTTGAGGCATTTTGGGCACTCTGATCTTTGTTTCTTCCTTCTGTTATCCCATACGCTTTAAAATTTGATCCATACGCTCCAGGGTGTTTTTGTACGTATGAAAGTTCAAGCAAATTCTTTTGGTCCTACCTCTGGTCAGTGGAGGGGTTTGTCTTGGGCCTGTGAGTCTGTTGATCGCTGGGTAAATTCGAGGATGGGAATTCCACAGAATGGCTCCAGCCAATTGTATAATTGTAGTCTATGATGACTACTGGTTTGAAGATGTCTCTATTTTCTCGTCCCAGATGTAGGGTGGCAACCAACCACCCTCGGGCTTTGAGTATCTCAAAAGGTCCAACTAGATACTCTTCAGTCCTCCATGATACTTTGCTGACTCTGTCTATTCCTATCGCAGCGTTATTGCTTTTCAGGTAGCGATCTAGAGTAGATCTTGGTACTGACTCCCAGGGTCCATACGGGGCACTTTCGAGTTGCTTTACTAGTTTATTCCAATTTTCATTTTCTTTCCTCTGGCGTTCAGGGTATTCCTCGTCCTCCATTCCTCATTTCAAACCATGATGATGGAGTTGGATCTCAGGTATTCTTTGAACAACTGGGTATAATCCTGGGTGCGAGTTCCACAATCTCAGTTCAACTAGTTGGATTATCACAATCTTTGTTCGTTTAAGGGCCACATCTGTTTTTTCTCCAAGTTGAAATTCTGCTCCCAGCCAGCCGCTGTGGTGTAGAATCTTGAAGGGTCCTATTTTGTAGTCCTCTTGTACCCAAAATATTTTACTAATGTTTCTAATCCTTAATACTGGATCTTCAAGCCTCAGCCACTGCCAATGGAAATGCATCAATTGCCATGGTCCATGCTCAGCCTGCACAAACAGTCTCTCGATTTTGTCCTGCTTTTCCTTTTTCTGCTCCAGGCTCATCTGATGCAACGTCTCTTTTCTTCAGGATAATTGGATCATGTATCTTCCCCTGTCGTGGTGCTTTCTGCGAGGATTCTTACCAGTTGGTTTAATCCATAAAACCGTCCTCATAGGAAGTTTGAGGGCGGCAGGATAGATGTTTGGGTGAGAGCTCCAGATGTGAGCTCCAGCAAGGGTAACAACAATTATTTCCACTCGCTTGATTAGTGGGCGTCCGTGACGTCCTAGTTGATATCTACATCTCAGTTCACAAAGTATCCTGGTTATCCAAAATGGGTTGCACTTGTAATCCTCTTGGGTCCAACCCGTCCTTGTGACGTCTCTTAACTTAAATTCTTTTTCCAAATTCTTCAAATTCAGCCAGTCCTCCCATAGAATCCTTTCCTTCCAAGGTCCAAAGGGTATTTGTTTGTCTTTGTATTTTGATAATAATGTTCTCTTCTGTCTCCGCACTCCCTCTTCCTTCTGGCCTGTCGTTCACAGCAGGTTTGATGTTTTGTAGCTCCTTACGCTCCTCCTCCGCCATCCCTACTGCAACGATGAAAGCTCATTCCCCTTTCCTAACTCTCCTACTTCCCCTTTTGCGGGATCTTCTTCCCGCTGTTGGAGAGTAGCTGATTATACCACTTTGTCTTGGGCTTTAGTGGTTTCTTCTCTGTATCTTTCTCTTTTCGGGATGCAGGTGTTGCTTCTTTCACTTCAGTAATGTCCACTCCAATTGAGCATGCTCCTTTGTGTGGCACCACCATCATTTGAACAGATACTTTTACTTGCGTTGTTTGTGCTGGTTGTGAGGGCGTAGCTGCCTTTGCCGCTGCGCCTCCCATCAGCTGGAAGAGGCCTTCCCAGTACCATCCTTCAGGGGTAACGGTGAAGATTTTGCTCTTCCAACCCTCTTGCTGTGAGGCGACAGTGCTAACCACTACACCACCACATCGTCTTATGTCTATTTGATATTGTTTGTAAAAATTACAGTCCTTTTATTAAGCTTTTGACAAAATAGTTCCTTTTGGCTTGCAGTTCCTAACAAGCAAGCAGTGGATGAGGCAGTGGTCAATATGATCATCAAAGACTGTCAGCCACTCAGCTTTGTTGAAAATGAGGGATTCAGGGAGCTCCTGAAGCTTATTCTACCCTCGTATGCTCTACCAAGCAGGAAGGTATGTTTAAGAATTTTTATTATATGTTTGTACTAACTATATAACTATATTTTATTGGTGTAACAGTATTTGTATGGTTATTTTCAGACCATCAAGGACTTGGTGAGCCAGAGATATGAGGAGGAAAAGGAGAAAACCAAAAAGGACCTCCAGAGTGCCGTTGCTGTTACTTTAACAGCTGATATGTGCGAAAGAGTATTTTCCAAGGCTGGGGAGCTGGTGTGTAAGAGGAGAAATCGCCTTGGAGCAAAGACACTCCAAAAACTTTTGTTTCTCAATAAAAATTCATGAACTAATCACTTTTTTGTCTTTTATTTCATATGATTTAACAGTTAAGTTGACAAATGTGCACATAAGTTAAAAAATTGTAACTCTGAATTTTTACTCTAATTTGCTATATTTTACATACCAACTCAGTTTTAGCATTTACACGAACAAGGAATTTCTTTACCTGCAATGATTTTATAACTACTGCAGGGGTCACTATTGGGTGACCAACACAGTATCAATACAGTGCCGACACAGTTTGTTTAGTGTGTCAATACACTCCTTGAGGTATCATCGTCCCATCACTAGGGTCGAGTGGTCCCAGATATCTTCTCACTTGCCATCCTGACGCTCTTCCTGCCAGTAGCATTCTTCCACTATGGACCAGAAGACAGCAGTTCTCACAGTGGTACAGGCGCGTGCCATCCCATGCTACATGTACATTGCTGTAGATCCGTGATCAGTCCTTTCAGGCACCATTCAGTGTACATTTCCAGCCTCGGCAATTCTTTTACTCGGCAAAGTCCACAAACGTAGGCATCCATAACTTTCACTGGTGAGGGGCTCATCCCTCTCAATTCTTCTCTTCCCCCGTCCAATTCGAGGGGTTTCTTCTCGCCTGGTCCTTCCCATAGGACCGACAAGGTCGTTGGGCTCATGCATACCATGCAACAACGTCTAAGACAATCTTGTGAAATCACAATATCCCATTTTAACTAGCTAGCCACTAACATTTTTTAACAAATCATGAATTACTTTGCACCATGTTTGTACAAATAATAACTCATGTAAAATACAAAAGTCAAATTTTTAAATAAATCATGTCACACTTTGAACTGGGCACCAAATCTGTTATCTGTTTCTTTGTCAGTTAGTGGGAAGCCTGGCATTGCATGCTGTTAACTAGTGTGTTGTACTCTGGTGTGTAACTTGACACTGCAACTCTGAGTGAGTCTTGCAGATGTGCATCAGTGAGGCGTGTTCTGTGTTTGTTCTTGATGAAGTTCATGTCAGAAAAGGCTGATTCACAAAGATAAGTTGAACCAAACAGGCTTGCATCCTTCGTAGCTGCTGCGCATTCACCACTGTACTTTTCTGTGTCAACAAGGCACCAAAAGTTTGGTGCAGCCTGGTGGGCTTTGAGGTGGAGGTCATTTTGCAGTGTTACAATTTCAATCTCCACCTGTTCAGCATCCAGGCTGAATGTTGCACTTAACTGCTCAGCAATGCATGATATGTCCACATTCATGAAAGGATTAGAAATGAACGACACACATGGCTCAAGCTGATCCAGGTCACAAAACCTGTTCTCAAACTCTTGCCCAACTCTGTTTATGACCTGATAGTACTTTTCTGCAACTTTGTCAAAAGCCTCAGATGCAGAAGCACTGTCTTTCAGCACCATCTGCACAGAGGGAAAGTGCAGCACTTTTTTTCTCTGTCTGTTATTATTAATAATTAATGATATTTATCTTTGTGGAAACACTGATCATCTTAATGATTTCTCACAGTAAATATATATAGAAACAGATAAATATCAATATGCAACACTTTATTTTTATATTTTACACATTTATATAGTACACATTTTTCAAATTGAACATTTTCAAATGATCACGTCTAAGACAATCTTGTGAAATTACAATATCCCATTTTAACTAGCTAGCCACTAACATTTTTTAACAAATCATGAATTACTTTGCACCATGTTTGTACAAATAATAACTCATGTAAAATACAAAAGTCAACTCTCAAATTTTTAAATAAATCATGTCACACTTTGAACTGGACACCAAATCTGTTATCTGTTTCTTTGTCAGTTAGTGGGAAGCCTGGCATTGCATGCTGTTAACTAGTGTGTTGTACTCTGGTGTGTAACTTGACACTGCAACTCTGAGTGAGTCTTGCAGATGTGCATCAGTGAGGCGTGTTCTGTGTTTGTTCTTGATGAAGGTCATGTCAGAAAAGGCTGATTCACAAAGATAAGTTGAACCAAACAGGCTTGCAACCTTCATAGCTGCTGCGCATACACCACTGTACTTTTCTGTGTCAACAAGGCACCAAAAGTTTGGTGCAGCCTGGTGGGCTTTGAGGTGGAGGTCATTTTGCAGTGTTACAATTTCAATCTCCACCTGTTCAGCATCCAGGCTGAATGTTGCACTTAACTGCTCAGCAATGCATGATATGTCCACATTCATGAAAGGATTAGAAATGAACGACACACATGGCTCAAGCTGATCCAGGTCACAAAACCTGTTCTCAAACTCTTGCCCAACTCTGTTTATGACCTGATAGTACTTTTCTGCAACTTTGTCAAAAGCCTCAGATGCAGAAGCACTGTCTTTCAGCACCATCTGCACAGAGGGAAAGTGCAGCACTTTTTTCTCTGTAAATGCACAGAGAAAAGGTTCATCTTAGCTTTAAATGCATTTAAAGCACTTATCATATCGGCGACAGTTTTACCTTTGTCTTGCAGCTCACAGTTCAAACTGTTCAGTTTTCCAGTAATGTCCGTTAAAAATGCAAGGTCAAGTATCCACTCAGTGTCCTGCAGCAGCACGGTGTCCTCACCTCTGGACTGCATGAACTCTTTGATTTCACTCAAAAGTGACAAAAAACGTTGCAAAATTTGTCCCCTGCTGAGCCATCGGATTTCTGTGTGTCGTAGCAGCTCACCATATTCAGCTGACAGCTCCTCCAAAAGTACCTTGAATGTTCTGTGCTGTTTAGCTCTGGAGCGGATGCTGTTTATGATCTTCACGACGGGAGTCAATACGTGATCAAAGCAGATCACTTTTGCACATAAGGCCTGCTGGTGTATGATGCAGTGGTACTGCAGAAAGTTTGGGAACTCTGGGTCAGCTTTACAGTGAGCAACGAATCCTGTGTGTCGGCCGATCATAGCAGGAGCCCCATCCGTAGTCACTGATACCAGCTTTTCCAGCGGCACCTTTTTTTCCACCAAAAACTCCTTCACTGCATTATAAATGTCAACCCCCTTCGTAGTTGTCTTCAGGGGCAGTAGTGTCAGAAGTTCTTCTTTTGTGGAGAAATCATCAAACACCATCCGGATAAAGACCATCAGCTGCACCGTACTGCTGCTGTCCACCGACTCGTCACACTGGATGCTGAACCACCGGCACCTCGCCAGATCACGGTCTAGCTGGTCGGTCAAGTTCCCAGACATTGCCGACACTCTTCTTACCATTGTAGTTGCCCCGAGTTGAACATCGGAGAAACTGTTGAGTACATTGGTTCCATACTTCTCGTCTTCAAGCACAGTTTTAGCAATTATCATCATTGCTTCTTTGACAACCTCCCCGTCTGTAAATGCCTTCTTTTTCTTCATCAAGAACTGCGTAGCTCTAAACGAGGCTTTGGTTGCTTTTTGGGAGTTTTTAACCGGTCTAGTGAAAAAAGACTGCTGTTTGCACAAAGCTGCCTTTAACTCGCCGGCTTTTGCTGCGCGCAGTGCGCTGCCCGGTGGGTAGTTAGCGTGGTAGCTTGTGTGACACGTAGTGAAATGTCTCTCCACATTGTGCCGCTTTGCTATTGCCACAGTTGCCCCGCAAATCAAACACACGCAGGATCCTTTCACAGTGGTAAAAAAAAATATACCTCCCATTCGTCGTAAAAATGATATGTTTTCTTTCTTTTTTCTGACATTTTTTGGGGTAACTCTTCTCCTCATATTCGCTGCGTCCGCGTCTGCGACCTTTGAACTATACTAGGTCAGAGTTCATTTATATTAAACACAAAAAACACTTTACATTTTAAGGGTTTATATATATATATATATATATATAGTCATTTGTAAGTTACATGTAAGTGTGATTTAAACAAGAATAGCTAAATAAATAAATAAATAAATAAAATTTAAAAAATAGAGGCAGCTCACTGGTAGGTGCTGCTATTTGAGCTATTTTTAGAACAGGCCAGCGGGCGACTCATCTGGTCCTTACGCGCGACCTGGTGCCCGCGGGCACCGCGTTGGTGACCCTGCTCTAGAATGTGTGTGCCCGCCTGTGTACCGACAGGCATGCGCAAAAACTCAAAAAGCCCAAACGGGGTGATCACTGCGGTTTTAGGCATGTCCTCTGCACGCACCGGAACCTGGTGACATCCATGCACCAAGTCCACCTTGGAGAAAACCGTTGTTCCAGTGAGATGAGCAGAAAAGTCCGGCTGTCCGGAATGGGGTAGCAGTCATCTGTGGTGTTATTGTTTAACTGCCGAAAATCATCCCACGGCCACCACGACCTGTCCGCCATAGGCACCATTTGCAGCGGTGAAGCCCACGGGCTGTTACAATTCCTCACTATCCCCCGGCACTCCATGTTAGCAAACTCCTCCTTAGCAATAGCCGAGTCAAGGCGTTGCACGTGCGCGAAAAAATTGGCGGGCTGTCTGTGGGAATGAAATGCGCCACACCGTGTTATCAGCAGAGCAAGTCTTTTCCACAGCTGGCGGTGGGACAGCCAGGGAACCAGGGAAGAAGGAAACAAAGATGGACACAGGAAGAACAGAAAACCATTACCAAAATAAAACAGAAAACACTAACAACATTAACTTCACTAGTACCGTTGACAGCCGTGCTTAACAACGGGCCAGTCGAAATCAGAAGAAGGGCCACAATTGGCCCCCCCACCGGACTCTGGACATGCCTGATCTACAGGAAATATTCAGTAAACTCCGTGCGCATTCTTTCCTACCCCACTGTCCATGATTGCACTATCGATCTGCCTCCTACCTCACTGTTGAGACTGTTTAACCCTCTGCTATAGTAAACTCCCCTCTGGAAGGGTTGTCAGTCAGGTACTGTGGACACAACTTTAATAATAATTTAAACAAATTGAGTTCCATGTAACTTTTTTGGATTTTTTGGTTTTGTTTTAGAGACGGGGCAGCTTCAACCTGACCTCATAAAAATATGAGCGTTGGAAGATTGGCCCATCCCTACCACACGCAAACAGCTGCATAAATTCCTCGGGTTTGCTTGCTTCTACAGACAGTTTGTAACAAACTACCCCTCACCTGGCTCACTTCAGTAAATGGACTTTATGAACGGTCACCAGCAGCCCAGGCGGCTTTTGACAAACTAAAAAAAATGTTTACTAATACTCCTGTACTGATCCATCCAGACCGTGAACGTCAGTTCATAGTAGAGGTGGACGCCTCTGATTCAGGAGTTGGGGCAGTACTCTCCCAACGCTCACCTGCAGACCAGAAACCTGTGTGCCTACCTGTCCTGTTGTTTGACTGCCCAGAGGAGACCATCACTATCATTTGACTGCCCAGAGGAAACCATCATCCCCCCGTCCTGGGTGATGGATGTTGCCAGGTGGGTTGAGTGGTTCAGGAGGCCCAACCCCGAGAGTCAGCGCCAGATGGGTGCCCCCTGGGATGATTGTTTGTCCCCTCAGCAGTGAGCAGGCAAGTACTCCAGTGGGGACATGGCTCCAAGGTGTCTTGTCTTGTCTTGTCCACCCTTTCTCTGCTCCGACAGTGCTCCTGGTGGCTGTTCATGGCCACAAACACCAGAGACTTCATTGCCGCATGCCCCACCTGTGCCAGCAACAACGAACAGGATCCCTTAAAAAGATTCTGGATCCAATAAAACTTCAGTGACTATTCACCCAGGAGGCAAAATCTTCTGGAAATGACTGGTGTTCTGGACTTTCTTCACAGTGATCCAAAAAAATCTTAAATTTGGTGAGATGCTGAAATTCTCATTTTTTTCTCTGTTTAGATAATTTCAGTTTGATTTAATTAGGAACAGGAATATTTGTCATTGTCTCTAGATTAGGTTGATGGTGCTTATTGGACCTGCTATTATCCAAAAAAAATTACCAGATTCTCTTAGTTACATCCGTCTATGTCACTCTTGACGTAGGTCAAGGCGCTCTTCTCGGTCATGTGATAGGTTACCGCTTCGAGACAACAACTCTGCCGGTGTTCTGGATTGCAACAACAGCACTGAAAACGCTGTTGCCATTTCCAACATCCTACCTGTGTGAAGCGGGGTTTTCTGCAGTGACGGCAATCAAAACAAAATTATGAAGTAGACTGGACATAAGCCACACACTTGTCATTGTCTCCCATTACCCCCAGATGGGACCGCCTCGTTGCAGAGAAACAAGCTCAGGGCTCCCACTGATTCAGCGTTGTGGTGACTTGTATTTTTAATGCACTTGGTATTTGTGATGTATCTTATTTTGAAGGCATGTTTAAACATTACCATCGTGACCATAAAGCATTGTAGGCAGAGAGGATGTTACTCATGTTATGATGTTGTAGCGATGTTAAGAGGATGCTGTAGTAGCAAATAGGTAGAGTGGATTCACGTTTATTGTTACGTTTAGAAAATACCACATTTAACATGCAGGTCGTATGATACTATTTTGTTGTATTTATCCGCCACACCTCAAAGGCCGGTCCCTGAAAATATTATCTGACATTAAACCGGTCCGTGGCACGAAAAAGGTTGGGGACCGCTGCTCTAGATGGAGAGAGTGATGAAGAGGCAAGTGCAGTACATGAAGGATGTTTATTAGCTGTAAGTCAGGTTGCAGCTCAAAAATTTACACATATAAACACAACATTGATTTGGACAAATGTACAGTGTTTGCAATCTCAGAAAATGAGTGTCAATACAGTGCCTCCAGGTCAGTGAGCCTGATACAGCATTAGTGTTATGCACTGAAAGTACTGTAGTTTTTGAGTTTGATCACCATTGTTGATCTGCTGGACTATACATTTTTTAATATGACATGTATAATTGATTTCAGTATGTTTCCTATACACACAAATTTAGCAAGCAGCTCAAATTTATTATTATTTAGTTATTGCTCAAGGATGTGTCATATCATGAACATTTTGAGATGACCTGACATCGTTATCATTGAAATGCCTATGCTGATTATTTAAGAACTCCATGTAAACCAAATTGTATGTTTCTCAGATTGCAATTAATGGAGAATTGGGGCGATTTTTGGGGAACTCAGACTTTGACTGGTCAAAGTGTCCTCGTGTTTTAAAGCGCTTTTCCATCTTCATACATATCTTGACAAGACCTGATCGTCAATATAAAAAGTAAGAGCAGTAAGAGAGATTATAACAGTTGTATAGATATGCATTTAATGCACTTAAAATATTTGCTGACGTATAACTTGAGGTGGCATCACAGTATTAAATTTTAACAATGATGTTAAACAGTTATTTAAAGTGCATGGTCAGGAACATGCAAAGTACTTTTACACAAACCTGATGATGGCTATCAGAGCACTGGATTATGTGCACAAAGAATAATTTATGAGATGACCATCTCAAAGCAAAATGCTCAATGCTCAATGCAAAACTCAGTTTATTGTAAAACTACATGCGAATGTTGACGTGGTAATAAACCTCTAAAAAGCAGTACCCATTCTTAATCACAGGCTCTTCAGAGCTTTAGCAAAGATGTTTTATTCAAACATTTCACATGTTGTTATTTTACCATAATGGAATCAGAACAATACACAACCTTTGCCTTTTAAGCTTGCTTTCTCAGACACTTGACTTTTCTTTCCTCATATCTCAGAAATGAGATTGTGTAACTACCTGCTGTTCCTTTTATTAAATTCATGTAAAGTTTGAAATAGATATGATACAGGCAAATACTGTATATAATCAACTGCTGGTGTTGTATTAATGTGATAATGCTTCACTAATGGCATTTCCTATGTGACAAATCTGACAGAACTGAACTGAACAAACAGCATGCCCAGACATTGTGATTGATTTTCCACAGCAGTCAATACAAGAAAAAGCTGTAGTTTAACCTGAATTTTGGCCCACAAATATAGTAATGTCTATGGCAGGTGGTATCTTTGATGCTGCATGCTTAAATATGGGAAAGCAAAATGCTGACTACATGGGCTTAAAAGCATGAAAAATAGATCATATATCATATATTCACACTAAAACACTCAATGTAGTAATAACAGAACAGGAAAATTCCTCCCTAGAAATGTGTAATGTGTGCCAAGTGTTTTCTGCTGGCTTGAGAGAGACATTTATAAAACATTATAACATGACAAACAGTGCCAGCCTCATTGTGGTTTTCATGGTAACGTTATGTAACTGTTCAAGGGCTTTGAAATTCCAGCCTCCTCCAGGCAAGTTTTACCCTCAAGGATATGAATCTTGTACCTTTAACCTGCCCTCTGACCTCAGTTCTGCTCTATGTGTATAATGTTTACTGAGAGAGAGAGAGAGAGACTGTGTGTCTTTATAGCAGCATCATTAAAATGCAAAATCATGTGACGTACCCACTGAACTACATCAGAATGTTTACATTTTAAAGCGTTCAAGACACTGCTCTGTGTGGATCACCTGACTATGGAAACTCAGTCACAGATTTGTGCACCTGTTCACTCCCCACTTTGAAAGACACAGATCTAAGCTCTGGTGCAACCCTCAAACAAATCTCTACAAGTCCTATCTGTGAAATATCTTTGTCAACACATTGAAACAATTAATGGTCAAAACCAGAAAAATTACTTCCATAAATTTCCCCAAATTTTATATTAGACTCAATAAAGAGGGGCAACAGAAAGGTTTAAAAAATGGATACAATCAAAAGTAGAGCTTTGATAGATTTTATAGTGGCCTTTATGTGAAGCAAGTTTTTGTATGATCTCCATTCATCGCTTATAAGAGCAGTTCAAGCTCATAAGAGGTAGCTGAATGTCTAGTCCTGCGCCCATTCCCGCTGTAAAAGGATGAGAGACATTGACTCCTATTCATCTTATTTTTCAAGCAAGCTGTTTGACAAATGTCTTAGAAAAGTCATATCACACCATTCCTGACCCAACCACACATTTTGATGTATTTTTTTGCACATATACTGGATGAAATTTATACAGAACAATAGTACGAACAGAATATAAGCCCCAGCGACAATAATATGTGTAATATATTGGCTAATGGTGTGCACAGCATAAAATGTTTTGTGTTGATGTATTTCGGTATATACCAACCCGTACTTCTGTAAATAAAATCTGAATGTACACAGCAGTAGATTAAAGAGGTAGAGGATAAGTTTTGTTAAACAATGATGTGTGTCATTTTCTGATTCAGACATGAGACATTATATTGTTGTTGTTAGGAACACTAACATGGTTTGTTAACGGCCTGGAATCAAATTCTGTTTTCTACCATATTTAGCTTGAAAGATGGGTGATGCATCAAAGCACAATCCATGTCACATGAGGTCCATCTTAAACCGGCATCACAGTGAGTTTGCAACAAGACTCTGGATTTGACATCTCGTTTCGGTCTTAAATAAATTATATAAATAATATCCTGTATCCTCAATGATATTCACTTGACCCCTCTTATCTTCAGTGTGGGCCTTTTGAATGCAGTTTTCCCTTTGTAAAACTCAGTATCATCATTGTTCATCAGTAATCCCTCTTTTGTAAAACATGTTCCGAATATTACAGAATTTGAAGATGTACGAGATCTGCTGCCTTCTTTTGTGCCACTGTATACATATATAAGTGTATACGTATAAGTGATTTGGTCAGACAATTTTGGGGCAGGGAGACTTTATGGCTTAAATTTGGGTTTTTAAAATGTGCTCTTCCCACCTTGTTTTTCCACAGGTGTCTGTATGTCTTTAATATGTTTTAAGTGCTAAAAAAAGTAACTGTCTGTCACTATATCCATGTGTCACATTGTCCAGTGAATTCTCAGAAAGATGCCCCATCAATCTCAAAAGTAGCCATTGCTTGAGCTGCAGACAAAAAAAGACAAAGACAAATAAATTAAGAGAGATACACAGATGTTTGTCTGTCATTGAGAACCATGCACCATAGAGTGTGTACATTTGTCCTCTTTCAACTGAAAAATATTAAAAAAAACATGACAGACTCCGGCATATAGAGGACCTGCTCCTGATATGAATATAAAGTATTTCAATAAAAAGGGCCTTTGATGGGCTTAATAAAACTACAGTTCATACAAACTGTATACTATGAACTAGTGAAAACATCATAAGGACCATTCTACATTATATTTCTGCCAATATATAACTTTCACTATAATCTTACACACTGCAGTCTTTTATATGATTCTTTCTTTACATTTCCTAGTTCAGGATAAATAAAGTCTATCTATCTATCTTGTACTTACAGAAAATGTGTATTTTGAAGAGTGATAGATAAGGTAACATTTTAGTAATTGTAGTCTGTAATATAGACAAATTTAATTACAAACAAGTTGAATCTTTAAATGACATCCTCTATTTATGTCAAGAAGATTTGGAATATAATCATACAAATGTCATGTCCCGTCATTCACGTTAAGTCTTGTCTTCTCAGTTTAGAATGCACATTTAATGCCAAGTTTCAAGTCATGTTTTAATCAAGTCATTTCGTGTAGATCCAAATTCATTCCATGCTGTCTTTTCCTTAGTGGAGCATGGGCGTGTCAAATTGATGCCACTGTGCGTTTTGTCCTGTAAAAAAAAAAAAAAAAAAAAATATATATATATATATATATATATATTATATTATGTCTTCCCCAGTTTTGGATGTTGGTTTGTCAGGTCATGTCATTCTCTACACGTGCTTCCATGCATCGTCCATGTTGTGGCCAAGTTCTCTTTTTTGGTTCTCACTTTCTGTATTTTGTCAAGTTTAGTTTAGACTGTTAGTATTTAGATGTCTTCTGAAATTCTGTTAGAAATAAACCGGACCAAAGAAGTTATTGTCACTTTGATTACATGATTGTGGTTTTATTAGCAGTGACAGCCAATAAATATGCTATTCAAACTGCTATTCAATTATCATTTACACTATGCAGAGGGTTTCAACAGGGTGAAAAAGAAGTGGAGTAGTCACAAAGATAGTGAAGACTCACCTTGTAAGACTCACACCTTCATGATATGGGCAGAGTTAGGGAAGTCGGAGGTAGCCAGGCTGGTCTGGGAAGATGGGGAGCTCTGGGCACACTGGGCTGTAATTATAGGAGGAAAAATGTGAAAAAAGTGAGTTAATCAGAGGACTGTTGAGACACAGATGGACTCATGTCTCCTGTGGAACCAGCTTCCACTGTGGGTCCGGGAAGCAGACACCATCTTAGCATTTAAAGCCAAACTTAAAACATTTCTTTTTGATATAGCCTATAGTTAGCATTGGATCAGGTTAGTCATGTTGTTATGCCTAGTTATGCTGCTATAGTATAGACTGCTGGGGGAACTCCCATCTTCCACTGGGCACTTCTGTACCCTGCTCTCTCTCTCTCTGTCCCTCTGCCTCCTCCACACGTACATATTTACTCATTATCTATTCATTTTAAATAATCACATATCAACATTATGTAGGACAGGATGCCGTTTTGACCAATCTTATTTTCAGATCACTTTTCGGTCCAAAGTCCCTCGCTCGCTCTCTCTTCTCTTCCAGGTACAGTATCTCTGACCTGGTGCTGGCATTATTACTATGCTGCGGTGAATTTGAGACCTGTCCAAGGTGCACCACTCCTCCTGTGCAAATAGAAGCTGACCTGATCCAGCCCCCCCCACCTCCAACCCAGTGACCTATGAAGATGATATTCCAACTGTTTATATTATTATTATTGTCTATTATTGTCCATGTCCCTCTTGTCCCCACCACGCTATCACTCTCTCTCACCCTAACCGGTCGAGGCAGATGACCGCCCACACTGAGCCTGGTTCTGCTGGAGGTTTCTTCCTGTTAACAAGGGAGTTTTTCCTCTCCATAGTCGCCATAGTGCTTGCTCATTGTGGGGATAGTTGGGTCTCTCTGTTTTCTGACTGTGCTTTGATTCCTTTGTAAAGTGCCTTGAGATAACGTCTGTTATGATTTGGCGCTATATAAATAAATAAAATTGAATTGAATTGAATTGATGTCTTCGCTGGCTAGCCATGTATTATTTAAATATATGTCCAGATTAGCCCAAGCCTTGCACGTAATTTCCTTATCTTCAGCACTACTTGGTTATGGCTTGACTTCAGACTGTACAAGTAGAGGGTGATTCAGGATGCATATTTTTGTCTTTCTGATAAAGCAATTGTATGTTCTACAGCAAAAAATACATCTTCCTTAGTTCATCAGAAAATATTCAAAAAGAACATAGTATATCTATTAAAAGGGTTAGCAAAAACAAAGAGATTAGCTCCATTAATGAGGTGAAAGGGTGAGAAAGAACCAATTAATTATTTGCATGGATGTGGTTTGTTTATTATTTTCTTGGCTCCATATGGGTTTTTTCACCAAGAACCAGTGATGAAGGGACAGTCTCAGAGTGCCGGTTTACTGGTGGTTCCTAGAGTCTCCAAAAGCAGAATGGGTGAGCAAGCCTGTCATTAGAGCTTTTAGTTTGACTGGGCTGCTCAGTGTCAGCGGTGTGGAACAATATGCAGCAAGAGCCAGTTTCCACAATGTAATCAGAGCTATTGACTGCATGCACAGTAAAAAGCGCAATCACAGGATAAATTTGTCTTTGTTTATAGGAAGCATTTTCATTCCATCAGTTTTCAAATCATATGTGCTGCGCAAATGCAGCTGACTTACAGCAGTGGGGGGGACTCGAGTCTGGCACGGTGTGTGATGGCTGGCTTCACCTTTCTTTCATTCATTTTGAATATAAATGTGTTTTCATTCTGCTGGTGAAATTAGAGAATCAGAGCTTTCTTACAAGCCCCTGATTGTCTCCCTGTGTTCATTATTTATGTCAATAAACGTGCATAAAGTTGGAAATGTCACACTCTCATCGGCTGCAGCACACTTCAACGTTCATAAACAAGTGTGGTTCAGCAATTCACGGTCAGCGAAGCCAGTGGAGGAGTCTGTGCTCTCTCCTCGGTCAATGACTTCAGAAATCTAAAAAAATGAAGTAATTAATCAAAGTGTTTAACGGCCATGTGCAAAGCTATGCGTATTGTGGGCAGCCTATTGTATGACCAGTATAATGACCCCGCCTGTTTTGGTCATGCTGGTGTGCAGAAAAAACTGACCTTGAAGGCTCACGTGGCTGCAGCTGCTCGATCATGTTGCTTTGCTCTGAATAACATCAGGAAGATCAGGTCCAACCTGTCTGAGCACACTGCTCAGCTCCTAATACAGACACTCAGCATTTCTAGCATCGACTACTGCAGCTCCCTACTGGCCGGTCTCCCTGAATGCACAATCAAACCACTACAGATGATCCAGAAACCATCTGGTCTTCAACCAACCAAAACAAACTCATGTCACTCCTCTGCTCATCTCTCTACATTGTCCACCAGTTCCTGCCCGCATTAAGTTTAAATCCCTGTGTCTGGCTTTCAGATCCATCACAAAGTCAGCTCCTGGATACCTGAACCCTCTCATCCATGTCTACAGTCCATCTCGCTCCCTTCGTTCAGCAAAGTTAACTATGAGAACTCAAAGGGGCCCAAGACTCTTCTCCTCTGTTGCCCCTTGGTGGTGGAATGTGCTGCCAAACTCTCTTTGATCAAGACTGTTCTATTCCCTGAATACCTCCTCTCCTAGAGCTGCTACCAGCTCAGCTTAATGATGTTCTTGTTTTCACTACAACCTGTCAGCACTGAGTCCTACTGGACATAAAAAGTCCTTAGCACTCACCCATGTTGCCTTTCCCTTCTAGATCTTTGCTTGTGTTTATACCTATCGCTTGTACATCACTTTAAATAAAAGCATCTGCTAAATGACATTGTAGAAGTTACTGGAAAAGGCAAAAGGTATTATGGACAGAGTACTAACCAGATATAATGCGGCTACGACGAGAGGCCTCAGCAGCCAGAGCACAGGAGATCTCGATCCGCTTCTCTTGTTCTTGCAGCTGCTGCTGGGAGCTGACCAGAGCACCACCTTCCACTGGCCCATCCAGAGGTGGAACAATGTTCTGCAAACTGACAGAGGACGTGTGGATGTGAATCTATACCAGTCAAAACTTTGGACACACCTTCACACTGGATTTTCTTTATTTTCATGACCATTTACATTCTAGACTCACTGAATACATCAAGACTATGAATAAACACACATGGAATTATGTAGTAAACAAAAAAGTGTAAAATAACTCGAAACCTGCTTTATATTTTAGATTCCTCAAAGTAGCCACCCTTTGCTTTGATCACTGATCTGGAGACTCTTGGCATTCTCTTGGTGTGTTTGGGGTCATTGTCTAGTTGAAAAATACATGATGGTCCATCTAAACACGTCACTGCAGGATGCTGTGGTAGACATGCTGGGTTAGTCCGCCTTTAGTTTTGAATAACTATAATACGTGTCATAAATAAGTGTCACAAGCAAAGCACCTCCACACCATCACACCTCCTCCATGCTTCACGGTGGGAACATAGACTGTATATAAAGATGGTGTCTGTGACGTCACCTGTTGGTTTCTGAAGAGTGACACTGAGGCTCAAAGTGGCTGTTCACCCAATGCCATATTGCCGTGGCTTGACTCCTCCTTATTCCTGGCTAACCAATAAGTAGAAAAAGAGGAAGAGCGCTGGTGGAGCTGAGATACTGTTAACTTGTGATTTGTGAGGCTGGTGACTCAGATGAACTTCTCCTCAGCAGGTGAGCTGAGGAATAGGTGAGCCAGTTTCATCACAACACTTGATGGTTTTTATGGATGCACTTGGTGACACTGACTTTGGGACTGACCTTCAGTTCTTTTAAGTAATGATGGACTGTCATTTCTCTTTACCAAGCTGATTGGTTCTTGCCATAATATGTATTGTAACAGCTGTCACATAGAGCTGATTTCTTCACAACACAACTAATGAAATTCCACAAAGGAACCCCGACAGTGCTCATCTGCGAAGTGACAACCATTTCAGGGGACTACATCAATCAACATGAATCTCACTGAGAGAAGGCCAAGGGATTGCAGCTCTGTCAACATCGCAAACTACTCTGAGGAATCTAAAATATCGAACATATTTTCAGAGGGCTATTTAACTTTTTTTTCTTTCCATATATGTTGCTTCATATATTTGATGTCTTCAGTATGTACCTGCAATAAAGAAAGCAGTAAAAATTGTAAACATTGAATGAGAAGATGTTGTCAAACTTTTGTCTGATAGTATACACACACACGCGCGCGCGCGCGCGCACACACACACACACACGTAGTATCTGATGTTTTTCACTTTGTGTTTCCTTAAACCTGGTTTGTCATTTTTACTACCATCTGTGCCAGTAAGGAAAGTTTACATTTGTCTCTGACTTTGGGGTTCACGTCAACGAGTCATAAATATAAAGGATGCTTTTCTCTCACCTCGGTGGAGGGAAGAGACTAAGGCTAAAGACCACCATATATAAAATTGTTTAAATTTGTTATTCTCCTGATACTGCAACATATGACATGGGTGTGCTGTGAACCTATATAAGAGCAGCCTGAAGAATTAGTCGGGAGAGAGAACACAATCTGGACCCAAGTTCTCCTCCAGACAGATGCATATGTCTGACTGATGCTGAACTCTGTTGCAATAAACTTTACACTATTCAACTGAGCCAGTGTCAACGGCTGATCCTTTTTCATCCACACATCATCGAGGGCTGAGATACCACACACACACACACACACACACACACACACAAACACACACACACACACATATATATATAATTAACAAGTGAATTAAAACCAACTTTGATTTCACAATGAGTGTCTTTATGCGCTCTAGTTTCTTCTGCTTCTCCCTCTGTTCCTCAGGACTCAGAGGAGTGGTGTCTTCCTGATCCAAGTAGCGCTCTGGAATCAGGATCTTCTTTGATTCAACAAGCTACAACAAAGAAAAAGACACACATATGGAGAGTTGGTGAAGTCTGCTCAGCCCATCACCAGGATGGAGCTGCCTTCCAACTGTATCATCAAAGACCCCTACCACCTGATTCATAAGCTCTTCTGTGTGCTGCCATACAAAAGACCAATATTTTATCATTTGATAGTATCGTATTTTCCGGACTATTAGGCACACTTAAAAGCCTTTAATTTTCTCAAAAAACGCCTTATATATGGATTAATTCTGGTTGTGCTTACTGACCTCGAAGCAATTTTGTGTGGTACACGGCGCTCACGGCGCTCTGTCAAAAATGTTGTAGTACGACTTTGGTAAACTACAAAGCCGCGCCACTTGCAGCATTACGGCTACCATAGTCAGGAGCGTCGCTGAGTAATACATACTGTGCTTCACCATAATATCGCAGTCTCTGTGTGTGTGTGTATAAATACCCCAAAATGGCACCTGTCAAGAGACATGCTTAGGACACGGACTTCAAACTCAAGGCTATTAGTCACGCAGTAGAACACGGGAATAGAGCAGCTGCGAGAGAATTCAACATTAATGAATCAATGGTACGGAAGTGGAGGAAACAAGAAGATGACCGGCTTTGATTTAGCGGTGTCTGACTGGGTTTTTCTTACGTGTTACAACTGAACAAGGTTCGGAGTTATTGTGAATACGCTCATTTACGTTTGAACAATGTTGAGAGTTATTGTGAACGCGTTTAATAAAGATTGACTGACTGACTTATCTGACTGTTTTGTTTCGCTTAATGCGCCTTATAGTGCGCTTTATATATGAAAAAAGTTCTAAAATAGAACATTCATTGACAGTGCACCCTATAGTGTGGCAAATACGGTATGTTTTATTATTAGAATAAATTAATGAATTATTTACCACTTATAAATGCCTCGTAAGCACTTTAATATATTGTAATTTAAGCAAAGAGTTTTTTTTTATCTTGTGATTGTACCAGCCATATTATTCACAACATCAATGCATTCCCTATGGATATTTTATTTTCATTTTACATGTTACTTTTTTTGTAAAAACAGCATTTGATATTGGCCATGAGATGCAATTGTCTGTATTCTATAAAGTTTGACAATATGGCATAATGCATAGTATGTGAAAATGTGTTTGAACATGAAAGTGATGGAGCAATGCATTGCAGCCGATCATTCTCACCTCCTCACTACCATCCAGGTCATAGTTCAGTGGTTCCATCTGTAACCGTCTCAGTCGTGCAATTTCTTCCTGTGGTGACTCTTGGCCCTGGCCTCGAACCACTGTCTCCATTTGTTTAATGTCGATCTCATGAGCAGTCAACCGCCTTCGCACCTGTCCATATAAAGAAGAATGCACACACATTCACACAGATTCGATCAAATCATTTGTAATCCTGTGAAACTAGCAGTTCAGTCACTGTCAGTTGAATATGTGGTCATCCATACAGGATCCAAAACACATTTGTGTTCCATTCAACCTTTAAATGTGTTCCGAGTGATCAAACCTTTAGATGCATTTGCATGTGGTCACAGCTGCACTGACTGTGATAGTTGTTTCAGTTTAGAAGTTAATTTGTATCTGTATTTGTTATGTGACAGACCTCATTCCCCACAACCACCTGATACAGACATTGCTTCAACCATTTCATCAGCCCAGTAGCCTACACTCCACTTAACTGTTGCTGCAGACGTCATAATATGTTCTGTATCCATCTGTGTACATATAATTTAATCAATAAAGCTCCCTATTACTTTTTAAAATGCTCTCTGGTTTTGGGGGATTGTCGGTTATTTCACTATCAAGCCTGTCGGCTGTTGGTGAAGCAGCTAAGAAAAGTCCTCAAGGAGACCCAGTTTGGCCCCTCCTGAGGGCGAGAGGAGATCTTTTCTCAAGGTTGTTTCCCAAGGAATTCAAAGGCAACTCTTTTTTATTAATTATACATGACAGCCAGACTTGAAAAGAGGAAATCCGGATCATTTGTCTTCACTGTTATCCACACAAAATAAGGATTACATGATAGGTAATATGTTCTAACTACACCCTAGCCCAGGGGTCGGCAACCCAAAATGTTGAAAGAGCCATATTGGACCAAAAAAACAAAAAACAAATATGTCTGGAGCCGCAAAAAAATTAAAAGCCTTATATAAGCCTTATAATGAAGGCAACACATGCTGTATGTGTCTATATTAGCTATATTAGCCTACTATCAAAATGACTAAGTTGGCTACATATACATAATGAGCCTTCATGATTAAATGTTTATTTTCCCTGCAGCGCATCCTGTAGAGAATGACGCACCACGTGACTACTCTGTGTTACGATGCCGCCTCAAGTTTAACTTCATTACAGTATTAATGAATAATGTTTCATTGCTTTGATGAAATTAAAGAAATGCAATAAAGAAATCCAATTTTTGATGTCATTTTTATTTTGAGGATGCGAAAAAACAACAAAATGGAACGTGCATAACGTGCCCCTTATCTGGGCAACAAACAGAGAGCAATAAAATGCAGCGTTCATTTATAAAAATAAAACAGCAGCCTTTTGAAAAGCTAAAGTATATAAAATCAAATTAATACAGTTTGATTTCTGTGCAAATGTCAAGCAAGTCAGTGCAAGGGTAAAACGCAGCAGCATCCTCTTCTCTTTTGACACGCAACCAACGCAGCTATCCTCAGACCTGAGCAACAAAACACAATAATATCCCTAAGTGTCATTCCAAATATATACTGACGAAAATCAGAAATCACTTCATAAAAACAGCCACTTCGTTATTAAATATGTGCCTATGACAGGATTGTGTTCTTACCCGTTTAATGTGACTTCTGTTTTCGGACATCACTGGTCAGCTTCTCAACATCGGGCATGTATGATGTAACTTTAATCTTGACGCAGGACTGCAAGCTCTCATCTGTGAGGCAGGTGCGATATTTTGATTTGATGTAGTTCATGTTTGAGAATATCTGCTTGCACAGGTATGTTGATCCAAAGATGGATAATACTCCAAATGCATGTCTTCATGTTCCTATAACTGTCAGGAGCATTCCATGTGTCATAGACAAGTTTCTCGGGTGTTGGGAGGCTTTCAATTTCGCTCCATTTGTGGCTTTGGGCAAGCTGGGCTTTCTGACGAGTGACGTCTTCAAGCTCGGCTGTCAGACGTTTGAATTTGGACACCCATAAATCTTTGTCGGCAATATCAGCCATTTCCATTTCAAGGTCAGCTTGATTTACTCCTGGAAATGTGCTCAACGAGGACGGTACAATCTCCAGGGGTGTGTCAGGGAAAGACAGTGTCATTTTTTCCTTTTGGAAATCGCAAAATCTGGTCCCAAATGCAGTTTGCATTTCAACGATCGCACCTTGTAAATAATCACCGTTGCGTGTGATCGTGATGGGCTTCTTTGAATTCTCTCAGTGAGGGGAAGTGGGAGAGCGTGCCTCGCTGTACATCTCTGGCAAAGACAGTCAGCTTGTGCTCAAATGACAAAACAGCTTCCAGCATTTGCAGTGCAGTGCTTCCCTGCCCCTGGAGACTTTCATTCAGCTTGTTTAGGTGGCTTGTCATATCCACCAAAAAATGCAGTTTTTTGAGCCACTCGGTATCTTCCAGTTGCGGGTAGTTCAGGTTTTTGCTTTTCAGGAATGTTTTCACGTGTTCTAAACAAGCAACAAAGCGACGCAAAACCTCACCCCTTGACAGCCATCGGACTTTGTTGTGTAGCAGGAGATCGGAATATTCGCTGTCAACTTCATCAAGCAATGCACGGGACTGACGGCGGTTCAGTGCTTTTGCAATTATCTTGTTCACCATCTCGATGACAAGGTTCATCACCGCCATACATTCCGATGGGAATGTTTATGCACACAGTGCCTCTTGATGCAAGATGCAGTGGAATGCAAGCAGATTTCGATCCAATGCTTTCTGTAGCAAAGTCACAAACCCCCTTTTTGATCCTCTCATGCTGGGTGCCCCATCTGTAGCCACTGAAATCAGGTGGTTGGTGTTTATTCCATTGTCATTTAAACACTTCAGCAGAGCCTCACATATGTCCTCCCCCCGTGTTTGGCCTTTCAGTGGTATTAATTGGATCATTTCTTCTTGCGGCCCATCGGAGTTCACATACCTGTATAAAAGCGCAGTCTGTTCAATATCGATCACATCACACGACTCATCACAGGCAATTGAGTATGCTGGTGCTGAATTAATGTCCTTGATTTGCTGATCGGTGATGTTGCCTGATATTTTAATGGCCCTTTCCTTCACTGTCTTAGCGGAGAGAGGCATGTCTTTGATTTTCTGTATTATCTCGGTTTTGTTTTTGAAGTCTGCAAACAGGTGTTCTGATATGTTGATGAATGACTCCTTCATGTAGTCACCATCTGTGAACGGTTTTCCACGCTTTATTATCTCCCGAGTTGCAACAAAACTTGCAGCAGTAGTGTAGTTTGGAGATGCATTCCACTTCTTAAATCTATTTTTGCGCTCCTCTAATTTCTCCAGAAGTAATGCAATCGCACTTTTTCTCTCACTCCCAACTGGGTACTCGGCTGCAAATGTAGCATGCCTTACCTGGAAATGTCTTTCCACATTACTCTTTTTGTTATTTGACAACTTCCCGCTACAGAGCAAACATTCAGGCAATCCCTCTGCATTGGCAATGAATGCAAATAATTCGGTCCAAGAAACATTGAATCCTCTGTTCTCCTCAGTTATTTTTCTCTTTTTCCCTTTGGGATCCATGGCCCATCACACAGCCGCCGGTTTGTTAACAACAGCCACTTGCCTTGCATCCCGCCCTGCTGATAGAAACGTGTGTCACAGGCTCATGTATGTCCTCCTACAGAAACCATATTAAAACAAAACATATATTTTCCTCCCCCATCTTTTTCCATTTTCAAAAATTTTTGAAAAAGCTCCAGGGAGCCACTAGGGCAGCGCTAAAGAGCCGTAGGTTGCCGACCCCTGCCCTTGCCTATGGATTACCAAGTTTTTGTTTCTTTTAAGTGATTTTCTGTCAGGTCTAGGAAATAATCAAGCCATGTCTGTCTCTAGTTTCCTCAGTTTAGGGTTTCCTTTTTTTTATTTTGAAAGCCTGTTTGTGTTGCTATCCATTGCTTAACTTCCTGTCCTTGATTACCTGATTCCCTTAACCTGTTCCCCATTAGTTGGGGGCGTGTGTATATTGCCTTCTGCTCCCTGTCCAGGTGCCAGATCGTCTCGCCTGCTGCCAGAGAACCGCAAGCCACTGTAAAATTCCAGTTTACACACAACTTTGACAAATAATTTAATCCATTTACTGACTGGTCTTAGAATCAATCACAATATGTTTCCTTCACGACAAGTGTGGGGAGTTCAAATTCTTTCTAACCTGCTTATATAGATGTTTGAAATTGTAAATAATTATCATTTGATTGATGTGATATCACCGCTCATCACAGTGGCTGTTAGTCTGTAGCCTGCTCGGCTACGCCTGAGCCGGGTACCAGTAGCACCAGAGCTAGAGGTTATGTCTAGGACATCTTGCACGTGAACATGTCTTAAGCAATTTAACATTTTGACATCCTACATTCTGACAGCACTTATTTGCCCAAGTACTCCGACAAAATCTTCAGCCAAAATGGTGTCCCCTGACAAGCCATGTTGATCAGTTTGAACAGCTAGGGCCAGCGTGCTGTCCGTGACACCATTACTGGCTTACATTTTCTCTGCATAACTGCTTCTTCTAAACTCATGAATCCACGCACCCCACCAGGTCTCTACCTATGATCTGGTGTAGTTGCTTTGGTCTGCAGATAACCACACCCCACATTTTCATTTAGAAAAAGAAATGAATGCAAAAAAGTGCTATGAAATAATTAAATGAGGTATTAAGAAATAAATGCACCATGAAATGCATAATTCAGAAACAAGTAAATTTATTTATCTGCATATCTGACATAATATTTATATGTCAGAATAAGTCTTACCTATTAATTAATTTAATAAGGACTTGTGTTATTCCATAGATAATTGGGATCATCCTTCCATAGCCAGGTGCATGCTGCTCTGTGTGCCACACTTCAAACAAGACTAGAAGCTATGCTGATTCACACAGTGCCATCAAGAACTTATGATGTGTGTGTTTGTGACAGTATGCACGTGCAAGTACTTAGTAAATGTAAATGTAGGTATGATCAGCACTCAATTTTGCTTCTTATATGACAGGATCCTACCACTTTGTAGTTCGCTGGAGACTGGCTACTTGAGAGGTTTAGGCTCCGTCGCTTCTCCCTGACAGAGCTGCTCTGGTTGCGGCGGATTCGTTCATTCTGTTCTTCTATGCTCATCTTTGACTTCATCTCAGCAGGAAATACAGCACTCTTTGGACGTTCCTGTCAAAAACAAAGTAACGCTTTTAGAACAAATTTCAGTCCTAGATCTGTTGAAGTTTGCTGGTCACAGTCTTCCATACAGCTGGAACAGGCTTTTCATACACGTCACATGTCCAGGGTATGATTGGTTTCCAGTGAACTGTATTTACACACTTATTTAGTTTACAGTTTTATTATAATTAAAAATGAGTGAATTTAAATTCATATTTTAGAACCAAGCATTACTAAAGGTATCTGAGTATATTTAAGCTATTAACCACTCAAGCACTTAAAACTACAGTTGCATTATGGCCTGAACTGAAATACCACAGTTTGATTGTAAGAGACAGTTGATGGTAATCACTTTTTTCACTTTTTGTTTTTTTTTTCTTCCTGATTTTAGTTTATAGACAATTTGTCAATTACTTTCATGCATTTTATGCTTTTTTTTGTTCTCTGTGAACAGTGGTTAACAAACATCTATTTTGAAGGCTTAAGGCTGTACATCTGTATGCTGTGATATAGATATGAGCTATGAGTATTTGGTTACTATCTACATGACATACCCTAGATATTCCATTTGGCACCCTGCCTTTGTGCTGGGTTGCTTCAGTAGCGCTGCTGTGTAATTCATCAGTGGGAGCCTTGGTTCTAGGAGGAACAATTCCAACTGGCAAGTGACACAAGAGATAAATTCAGAAATATTTTTGAAGAAGCTTAATTGTCAGTGCTAACACTGATTACAGCACTTGTCATTCGTAGTTGACTTGATGATATAACCATACCACAAAAACAGAATAATGTAGACTCTGCTCCATCATGTTCTAGACAAATTGCTATGATTATGGGCTTTCAAAGGCACAAAGGTGGTATCACATCGAAATGTGGGCTAAGGTTGTTATACCTTTATTCATGCAGTGCTGCCTGTCTGGGACCAGGTCCTGCAGATCAGTGATATTGTTCTGTTCGTCAAACTGGAGGTGCGACATGAAATGTCATCAACATTAAACACAACATTTTTGATATTTCAGAAAACATCCAGAGCTGCAGATTAAACAGAATGCATTCAATCATTTGCTATTAGGAGGCGTGATTGGAGAATAATTTCAAAATGCCTGTTACACATGTAACAGTAGAAACAATACATTACTTGCATATGCAATATTGACCTTATGACAGTAAGATATAAGACCAAAATCACCTGATTTCAGTGTAATTGCAGGGAATAGGAGATTCTGTAAAAAAAAACTTTGACGAAACCACCTTGACAGATAGTCCAAAAAACAGAGATAACATGTACCCTGCTGCTTATTCCCTACCCTGTAATAAGATCCGATATCCCTGATTTAGCTACAAAGATTTCCTGGTGTAGCATTTTGCCTGACGTAAAAGTTCCATCCCACTATAAGGTACATATTGAAAATATAAATGGATTAAAAGAAATTCTGAGAGGATTGTTTGATCAAGAGGTCTGGAAAGATAAAGCACTTGGGACTGGAGGGACTCATAATTAGAAAAGATAACATTTAAGACTGGGTGAGCAGTGGGACTGACACCCAAATACCTTTCTGATGAGAGAATCTTCACCATCAAGGTAACCATCACGGCACAAGCTGCGTAGCCAGGAGGTGCTGTCAAAGGGCAAAGGGGGGATGGAGGGGGGGTGGGTAGGGTAGAGCTCCAAAGGATAGTAGGCCTTGGGGAGAGGTGGCCTTGGGGGAATACTTTCCTGTATCACCGTACGGGCAGGTAAGAGGGAGGAAGAAAGGAGAGTAAGGACAGGAGGAAGAGAGAGCGCTGCTCATCAGGAGAAATGATAACAAGACAGGCAAAGTGCAGAGAGGATTCATGGGAGTGATTTTATGGAATCAGCTCTCTGGTTCTTTAGGAGTTATAGATACAAATATTCTCATGTGACCAATGAAATACCTGGCATTTAGGCTATGAGAGACAGCAGCAACATTTTAGCCATCAACACATATAATGATCATCTTGATTTTTGAGCAGTATAAAATACTAATTATTTCATGGAATTACTGTCATTGTATTTACAATGTTACAAACCTGAACACATGGAATGGGAATTTACAGAGATATAGAAGGTTGAGGTTAATTATAAAGTTTATGCTGGCTCATTTAAAGAAGGCTCTGCATCCACACTTTACCTGCATGATTATCAGACTGTGTTATGGCAAATGTCACGAAATCATTGCCCAGGTACATGCAGAACTTGGCTACTGCTTAATAATAAAACATCAGTGCAAAATTAGTTGTGGAGAAGCAGAATCTGGGATTCAGGTAGAGAAAAGCATCTGTTAGAGGGCAGGTTTCTGAGGCCATCATGGCATCTTGTTGACAACTGAGTTGGGTGGGAGTCTGGCTAGGTCAGCCCCGTGTGGAATACAGCCATCTAAAGATAAGCACTGTGTCTCCTGACAGTCAGACTGAGTAGGGACTGTATGTGAATGCTGAGTGCCGGTGTTGAACTGGAAGAAATATCTCCTCTTGTCCTTCTCTTACTCTGGATAGACTTTTTTGCCTAAGGTTAGGTAGGTCAAGATGTAAATTTGCTCTGCAGTTTGTTTTGGTCTGTTTCCTCTATCACAGGATTTAATATAGCAGAGGATTCACAGTGGTTTTTGAAAGCTAGGGAGGGCTGAGGAAAGAGGAAAGTCATGTTGAAGGGATTCACAGTGATTGAAATGTATATTTTCTACAAGCAAGCTTAGTTCAGACTCTCTGTAACTTCTTGATTTACACCTAATTCTGGTGTCAGATTTAAAATTAGATGCTCCACATGACTTTGGATGAGGTTTCGGTCTTCATCTGTTTTGCATCGTGTTGGTTCTGGAGTCTGTGCGTATGCTTGTTCCAGATCTGAACTGGGGTTTTCCCCAGCTGGGTGTGTCCCGTGCTTACCTCCGGGCCCAGCTGTTTAGTAGGGGAGATATGAGAGCCAGGCACTGGTGAGAAGGGGCTGAGTGGGCTGGTGAGGCTTATTGAGCTCAGGGGACTGGCTGGAGTGTTTGTGCTAAAGGAGCCTGATGCACCACTGGTCACTGTCAAGAGAAATAGAGGGAGGGTGAGTGTTAAGGAAGTGGAAGTAGAGATAAGACATTTTCTCTGAATGAAAGTCATTATTTTTCAGCTGAATTGTGTTACCTCTGTGCTTGGCTGTGTCTGTACCTCTGGATGAATTATTCTTGTGCAGTCCTTCTAAAACATCCTGGACTCTCCAAAACTCCTTCTGGATGTGCCTGCGCACAAGTTCACTCTGCAGAAAGCCAGAATAGATATCTATCATTCATAAGGGTGATACAGTGCAACATATCTAAAATGTACATTGATTTTGTATAATGATATATTTTACACTGTTTCTGGAAAAATGACCCAACATCCTTGTTTCTTTTTAAAAATAATTGGGTATTTGTTAGGTCCATTGTTGTGCCCATTACACTCAATCAGCACTGCTATGCTTGCTTTCCTATCATAGGTACCTTTAGAAATAATACTATATATCACTTCATAGCTTTTACAACCCTTAGAATCACTAGACTGACATACAACCATCCATTACAGCATGCTGTATAATTCAAATTCAATTGTCATTGAAACAAGCGGCGGGCTCGCCCAGCAGCACAGGCCGTGTGACCAGAGACGGAAGCACATATCTCAGAGATGGTTAACAGCTCAGCTAAAGATTAACCCTTAAAAAACTATTACACTACCGACTTCACTGACAACTCCCTGATCTGCCATCTGCAGAAATTTTCAGATAACTCTGCAAATGTTGGCCTGGTCAGATGGCGATGACAGCGAATACAGAGACCTGACTGTTACCTTCTGATCAACTCAGGCAAAACAAAATAACTGGTGGTGGATTTTCAGTGGGGCATCCCCACCCCCCACTGCACCAGTGAGCATCCTGCCAATAGTCATTGATACTGTAATATTTTACAAATTGTAGCAGGTGTTTTGTTTACACCTGTTACCATGGTGTTGCCAACTTCCAGTGCGCACCTTCACTATTGGTTCTCATTTTCTTTAGGCTGACCGCAGTTTGGCTAATTACTACGCCGATATATAAGCAGGAGAGAGCATAGGGCCACCCCTCTTTGGCTTCCGGCCCATGCTCCCCTTTTCGGGTGACCTGGCATCAGAGGCCACAGGTAGGCACTGCCCACTGGAAACGGTGGAGGAGGTGGGGAGGAAAAGGTCACTGGCTAGACTGACCTCCATCATGGATAATAAGTCAAACCCACTGCACTTGATAGTGGAGGGACTGTGCAGCTCCTTCAGCGACCAGCACCCACAGTGCAGGAAGGAGCGTTACCGTAGGTCCTTCATCCCCTCTGCTGTCAGGATATACAACTCCTCTGTTTAAATGGACTTCATTAGTCTATATTAATGACATTAATGCAGTTAATGTCAGTCCTATTACATCAGTATAATCTTTTTCTGCTCAGGGTTTTTTTTAAAAATTTTGCGAAAAAATTGCACATTCTGTTTTGTTGCACATTCTGTTTTGTTTTGCTTACCCAGTTTTAGTATTTAACTTGCATTTAACTGTAAATAGGTAGGCCTTTAAGAGTATTTATTTATTTATTTATTTATTTTCTATCCTTACTTGTTTTTTTTTTTTTTTTAAACTACTTTAACTTCTTCTCTCACGGAGCTGCTGTAAATGTGTGTTTCCCCCATGGGAAGGAATAAAAATGTTCTATTCTATTCTATTCTAAAACACACGCTCAATTTAGCTGCTACTGCTCTCACTCCTCCGGTCCCACTGTGCCTCCCCTGGCCCAACAGATGCCACAGGTAGAGAGTGTCTCGTTCTCTTCACAATTTAGCATCGTGAGACACCTACTGGTTTTTGCTATTGTGTTGTGCATAGTTTTGCTGTATGTTTCTTGCTCCAGCCGCTACAGGTCCCAGGCAGATGGGGCTTCACCGTGCTCGTGTTCAGCCTCACTTCCCCTCTTTCCCGATCCTGGGATCGAACCGCTGCTGCTTTAATATGACTGTATTAAATAGCACTGCTGCTTTGACCTCTTTTTGATTATTTTGCTTTACTGTATGATTTATTTTGTTGAGTTGTATAATTTTGTACCCTTCTGATTACCATGAGTTGACTCAGTTTTGTGTTATAACCTTTGTGTTCACGGTATAGTTTTGATTTATGATTTGATTTCACTGTTTAATATTACATTGTTAATTCTCAATTTTTAAGTTACTCTACGGGCATATCTAGCCCCATGCCCATATTCGTACACTTGCTCAGCTCAACATAAAATACCTGGGTGTTTTTATTAACAATAAAATGGACTGGACTTGCAATACACAGGCTCTAGGCTCTCTATTCTGCCCTGCCTTCATCATTGCTTATTGTCCCAACATTCCTGGCCACTGTTTGATAATTAGTCTTATTTAACAATGCTAGTAGGTAATGGTACGTGTGTGATCCACTGAACTGGAAATATGCTTTTTTCTGATGCCTCCTTTAAGGATGCTCAATTACAGTATTGCTTTACAGAGGTAATAACAGCATTTATTTTTACCTGGCCTCCTGCATTCAGTTGCTCCCATAGATCTCCATGGATAGTGTTGGCCTCATCCTCTAATGCTTCAAACTCCATGCGAGTTGTTGTCAAAGCCTGAGAGAGGTTCACACAAAGGGAATGCTAAGTTCATCTGTGGCCTACATACACTAACAGTCAAAAGTTTGGACACACCATCTCATTCACTGTTTTTTCTTAACCCTTGTGTGGTCCTCGGGTCTGTGGGACCCGTTTTCAGTTTTCATCAAAAGAAAAATGAAACAATTAATTATTTTTTCAACCTGAAATTCACTGGCTTTGGGTCATTTTCTGTGAAGAACATAAATCAAAACACATTTTCAATGACCGCATACTGTACACCCACCCTATTTACATTACATACAGGGTCTTCGGGTCCACTGGACCCGGGGCTAATTTAAGTGTGGAAAGTGTAGGTCCTGTGTACCTTCACTCTGTCTTCCGCCTTTCTGGGGCTACTGATAGTGTTTTCTCACTGTGTCTGTCCCACCTGCACATCTGAAACTGATTGTGTGTGTGTGTGTTGTGTTTCTGCCCCTCCCGCTCCCACACAAAGTTGCAGCATTGTTGAAAATTCCACCAGCACCTGTTCTGCTCTTACATTCCTGCACATTTTACCCTTTGTCTTGGGGGAACCAAACTTTATTTTCTCATACCCTATCCCACCTGTAAATTGGGGCGTAACACTATAAATATGACCAGTATGGTTCCTTATCACAACTAATCAATATGGCCAAAAGGTTTTCTGCTGAGAGGGCCTTGCAACTGATTTTGGAAGAGTGAGAAGGATCTGTGAAGATTACATTTCTGAAAATTCAAAGTCTGAAAGTGACTGTGAAGAAGAGGATGAGGTTGAGCACCAATTAGTCGCGAAACAAAGACGAGCAGCCCATCAGCAGCCAGCTCAGGGACCAGCCTGTAAGTGGCCAGGACCAGAACAAGCCCACCAGATAGCAAGTGAAGAAGTATGGATGTCAAAAAATGGTGAAAGAGAGAGAAGGATCTGTGAAGATCACATTTCTGAAAATTCAAAGTCTGAAAGTGACTTTGAAGAAGAGGATGAGGTTGAGCACCAATTAGTCGCGAAACAAAGACGAGCAGCCCATCAGCAGCCAGCTCAGGGACCAGCCTGTAAGTGGCCAGGACCAGAACAAGCCCACCAGATAGCAAGTGAAGAAGTATGGATGTCAAAAAATGGTGAAATTGAATGGTCTTCTTGCCCAAGAAATAAGCCACCCCACAGAGCTGCTAATGTGATAAGCATGCAAACAGGGTCAACACGGCTGGCAATTACTCATGTGCAGGACATCAAGTCTTCATTTGAGCTTTTCATCCCAGATTCCATCCATAAAATGATTCTGGGTTGCACTAATCTTGAAGGAAGGTGTGTTTTTTCACACTTAAGTTGATAATAACTGATTTATTACATTTTCTTCAAAAAAACGAATGGCACATTATTTCATAAATGTGATCTAACAAAGGTAAAGGGCAAATAAACAAACATGTTTGCTGTTAATATGACTTGTAATTGGATTGAAGTAAACATCTGTTGAGTATTTTAATTAAAAAAATGTTTGATTGTATTGATTTGAGTACCCAAAACTCTGGCGGGTCCACAAAGACTGGCTGTGTAACAAAAATATGAGGACCACACAAGGGTTAATTGTAGCTACATACTGAAGACATCCAAAGAGGCAAGACATGGAATTGATAAAAATGTTAAATAACTCTGTTTGATGTTTGATTCCTCAAATTTGCCACCCCTTTGTTGACAGAGCTGTATATTCTTGGCCTTCTCTTAAGGAGATTCATAATATAATCAGCTGAAATGCTCTTCATGTCACAAATGAGCCGTGTCAGGGCTGTGGAAAGAGCAGGTGGCCATTTTGTTGAATTTTAAGTATAAAACATGTTTTGAGTTATTTCACACGTTTTGGTTTACTACATAATTCCATATGTGTCCATTTATAGTGTTGATGCCTTCTGTGAGAATCTAATGTAAATAGTTATGAAAATAAAGAAAGACCATAAAGTGAGAGGGAAAGCACAAGACGACTCACAGCCTAATGAGAAAAGGATATCACATTTCCCCCCACTCCGTATGCACAGGTTAAGTGTGTGTAATGCACTCTTACACTGGAGGCCTGGGAGAGCTCCCCTCTGATGTTGATGAGCTGGCTCTGCAGGGATCCTTTTTTGAACTGCAGCTTTTCCATGGCCAAAGGCTGGCTATGGTACAGCTCCATCTCCTGATGCGTTGCAACCAGCACTTCCTCTAGGCTGTCCTGAAAAGGGCCGGTGTTTTGATTTTAGTGGTCAATCAGTAAAAATCATCACATATGTAATAATAAAAATAATGAATAAATCAAGTGAAGGTGTCTGCAGCACAGCTGTATTTTATATAATATTGGATTTGGTATGCTGCAATGAACATTTAGATGCTGCTGTATATGACACATTCTGATTACATACTTTGGATTGCATAGCTTGGATTACTTGTACGTCGCTTTGGATAAGAGCATCTGCCAAATGACTAGATTTGAGGCTGCAGCAGTAGACCATGCCAAGGGGATCCCACCACAGCCACCAGAAACTAACCAGGTATAAGCATCTTTTATTCAAGTTTTTAAACAAAACTCTTCAAAATACAACTCATAGGGTTCTGCCTCAGCTTTTTAGCTCGGTGTCTGTGTATCTCATTCCCCCTGAATCTCAAGCTCTGCCACTGCATTTTAAACCTGATTGGAGGTTATTGTTCCTTTTGATCCTGTTGTTGTATGTGTAGCTGTACGCATTTGCTGCTTTCATGTACATGCCACTGCTGCAACACCACAACGTACATATCTATCTTGTGTGTGTGTGTGTGTGTGTGTATATGGTGTGCCTATGAGACAGTTATGACCATGAATATCTTTTCTGGGATGATAACGTTTGTCTTGATTGATAATGTGGTGTATTATTGTAAGGAAGATTAAATACCTTGTCCATTCTCAGTCTGTGGACAACAGCCTTTTGGTCTTTTAAAATTTGATTCTGCTCACAAAGTCGACCCAAGAGTTTCTGTTTCAGAGAGTACAGCAGATAGTAACCGTATTAACTTGTAGAAACAGAACAAATGAAATGAAATGAAAGAGCACAAAAATTGGGCTACAGGAGAATAGGAGAGGATAGAGGCTCCAGAATATATGGACACTGGAAGATTACACCCCTTCTTACCAGATGTAAAATAATACAATCATTACTATGGATTGTGGATGTTATGGAGTTCAGAGTAATCAATTTTACACACACTAAACACGGAAAACCATAACATTAGGGTGCTGTCTTTGCATAAAGGGAAAAAGTAAAAGGCCAACCACAAACATTTTAATTGTAAATTACATTTTCAAATTTGACTGCAGATGAAAAAATGTAAACATGAACCCTTACATATCAATAGTTAAAAATTGTGAAAGATCTCGATTTATGGTAATAAATATACATATGTGCACTTGGTGTCAGAGTTCTTACACTGGTTTCAATCTCATTGAGCTTCAGTGTGGGATGCAACTCTCTGCTGTAGACATCATGGAACAGAGGCAACTATAAAACAAAGCATAGAGAAATTGTCCAATAATCATCATCATCATCATCATTGTCAGTCAAACAGTGCAGACACTTAACGATCCAATTAAAGAAAAAACAATATTTTGTGTATATCATCTGTTTGTGTTAGGAATATGAAACTTCAGAAAGTAATTCAGAATCAACATTAAACTTCAAAGTCAGCAATATAATTATGTTGCAGTGAACTATTAATCATAATTTTGTCATGTTTTCTTCAGTGCATTCCCACCTGTAACACACTACATAATTACTTACAGTGTTACATGTAACAGGTGAGTAAAAATTAAAGGTCTGTTATCGAACAAACTATTTATTATATTTTTTTCAGTGGATATAGCTTTGTTCTGTGATTCACTTTCAAAGCAAATTAGGAGCTGCCTTTTTCATATAGGTATCATTTCAAAAGTCAGGCATATCCTTTCTAAAAATGAAAGACTTTGCAGCTTTTCCAAACTGCTGCATCTTGTGTATAGACAACAAAAAGATCACATCTCCTGTATTCGTTTCATTACACTGGCTTTCTTATAAATATAGAATAAAATAGTATTATATAGTCTCCTCTTTTGTAGCCCTAAATGATATGTCCCTGTCATACAATAAAGAGCCCATAGTGCCATATCATTCCGGTAGAGCAATGTGTTCCCAAAATCCAGGCCTACTTCATCCCTAAAATCTTTTAAAGCTATCAAGCTCCTCTCTTGACGAATTGTCGCACAGATAGAGAGGTACACCATCTCTCCGTATATAGTGTAGTACCTATATATATGCTTTATAGTTTCATCTGGCTTGGGTCTGCCTTGGACCAGCTTCTACTCAAGACTGTCAGGGGACACATGACGCACAATCCAACTCCTCATTCCTTGTTCGCAGAGCTGTACCGATTAGGATGAGTGATCCACCATTGCTGAAACTGCAAGAAGCTCTGACAATGCCACTAAATTAAGAGCAAGCTTCCTTTTATTTGGATGCTAAAGCAACGGTAAGCAAACTGTCAATACTAAAGGTCAATATTTGGTCTGTTTTTCTATCACGCTTTTCTTGGCTTGATGGTCACTCAAAGCAGTTTTGCCATTCCACACACATGTTCATGCAGTTCATACACATTTCTGTGTGTCTACCTGCTCATCTAGGTATTCCAGGTTACGCTGAAGTTGAAGGTCTAATATATCCTCCTGAGCCAAGTAGCACAAGAAGTAGTAAAACAGTGACACATGTAAATCACACACTGACAGACACATACTTATACATCCAGCAAAGCCAAACACCACAGCTAACACACCACTCATATTGGAAGTCTACAAGTAGATTTTTAGGGAAACCATCACATAGAAGTCCTGATGGGAACACCTGCTGCAAAACTGCTGTTGTGGTCTTGCCAATGAGAGGATGGATTTACTCCTGCCACAGGTACTTCAAACATTATAGTTGTTTCATTAAAGGTCGATACATTTGCTCTCTGTGAAACCCTACGAGTGAAATCAGACAGGCATGCAGCAGCTCCCAGCTCCTGTCCCAGCTCTGGTGGTATTTCTTTGCTTGTATGGAGGTGAGTGGTGATGGACAAAGGACTAAGTACCAATTACAGTTAATTAGCCAAAAACAATTGTAGTTAACTTGTGTCTTGCTAATATATTTCCACGAGCTACTAGCTAATAAAAAAGTCCACCAGAAGTGGCTTAGCTAGCGGACTGAAGGCACAGAAGATATAAGCAGAAATGTAGGCTAAAAATTCAGTGCAAATGACCTCGCTTTAAACTGAATTTGAATGCTGGTGCTAACCTGTTCACACTTGAGGCACTGCGCCTGAAAATGTCAGACACAGTTACAGGTATAAGTGCTATAATTATTGTATGATTGTGCCCAACACAACATGTGTGACTTCAAATATAATTGATACATTAGTGGCATATACCATTTTACTGTGGATGGAAGGGGATACAGGGTAGTTATGGTGGTATAATCCTTGGTTTAGGGACCTCCTATAGCCAGAGTAGTCATACTGAAAGAAGAAAAAGTAGTCAGAAAATATGGAAGGGAACAATGTTGATGACATTTAACATTTTAATTGTGGTTTCAAATAGGACAATCACAACAGGTGATTGTTACTAAATAGTTAAAATCACCAAAATGAATATTCATATTGTGAAAGGTTTAAAGATAAACATTAACCTTTGACTTGGTTTCTTTGTATTTTATTTAATTTTGAGCAAATGTAGTAGTAATAATAATAATTACCCCTAGTGACAACACATAAAAAGTAAAACAAGATGGCATTCTTTCTTTCATTGGTGTTGACCATTTTAAAATCTTCAGTAGGGATAAAGGTCATTTACTCTCTTCTCAAACTTGAACAATTGGAAATGGCTTGGGTGTCCAAAAATGTGATGTTTTGTGATAATATTTTGAGCTTTCATTAATTAATCTACCATGTATTTTGTTTTATATTCCTGGAATTCTTTCAGTCAAGTGACTGGGAACATCACGGTCATTATGTATAAATTAAATAGTGTTTAATAAAACTAGACAATAAAATAAGAATAAAACTATTTTGATCATTATCAGTTTTCTTAAAACAATAATAAATGTGTGTTTTCAGGAGCAGGAAAGAAAGTACTTTCTCATAACTCTCATAATCCCATCTGTATAAATAAAAGTCACATACTATCACACACTCTAGCTTACCTTTGGTGAGCCGAGAGATCTCCTCATGCTGTAAATTGATGGATCAGCATAGATCACATCATCCCTCTTCCCTGGAAACCGGGCCGATAACGATCGAGCAGGTGAGGCAAAGTTTGGTGGCACCGGTGAGTAGGGCCCCCCTGACGAGGAAGACGATGACCTAGGCACAGACCTTGAGCGTGGCTGGATAGACAATCGCCTCATGGATATTTCCATTCCTCCATAGCACTGTGCCCCCCATGGGTCCCTGGGCATTATGTGGGTATAAAGCTGATGAGGTCCATCCCTCAGAGAATGACGCTTTTCTGCAGTCCAACCTCTGTCATATCCCTCCATAGTAGAGACTGAGCAGATGCTGTCTGGTCTGACACCTGATGGGTACATAGGGAACTCCTCTACATACTGGGGACCACCAGGATAGCCACAGTAGTCAGCAGAGACCACCCGATTAACTGGGTAGTATTGAGATGGGCTGAAATAACAGGATGAGATTTAGAACACTTCTGTATCGTAAGTCATCTCAAGTTAAAAAGAGACAGAATATCACTGACCTATGTTTGAAAATAAAAAAGTTGACATTTGATTTATTGTTGTTTATGCAGCATCAGTGTTGCTATACTATTCCAATGTGCAGAGGAGAAGAGATACGTGTTATGTTTCCCCTTGACTCTAATGATGTACCTGTTGCTGTCCTGGGAAATCATGCTCCGGCGCTGGTTGACCCACTGCTGCAGCTGAGCCATGGAGCTTTTCCTTTGGGCCACCCTCTCTGGAGCTGTCCTGGGCACAAAGCCTCTCCTCAACACAACATTCTCTTGCTGTTCCCTGGGGTCCTGCAATGGACCAACAACACCCTCTGAATGTCCATGAGAGGCAAGATGTCCACTGTTCCTCCTGGACAGAGGGTGTATGTTATTGCTGTTCTGGGACATAACATTGGCTGGGCCATAGATTCCCCAAACATTTGGATGATGATGATGAGGCGCTTGATCAGAGCCAGGTCCTCTTCTATTATCTTCACCTTCACCATCTTCTACTCCGTTAATCCTTTTTCCCTGTTGATCTGAGTTGTGAGTAGAGAGCAGTGGTGTCTGAAGGCTGTTTGCCTCATTAATCGTAGGATGGGTGGGTTGGTTGGTCTCAGTTGCAGTGTGTGTTTTTGAGTGTGGATGCTGCTGAGAGTCAGGTGCCTTGGTCACCATAGTTTTGTTGGGATCACCTGTGGTGTCTGTGTAGTTTGGTCTGAGAAGTTTGAAAGGAAAAAAAAAAAAGCATACTCAGGCAATTTGAAGTTTTTCAAAAACAAAACAATTCTGCTACATTAACATCAAGAAATTCCACAAATGTGTGTGGCTGTTTATGGCTTAAGGCATAGGTGTCAAACTCTGGCCCGCATTGTAATTATATTTGGCCCGCGAGACAATATCAAATGACTACTCGAGCTGGCCCCCGGTATTATACAGCGCTTTCACCGCTAATACTACGAATCCCATAATGCCTTGCTGTTGTTTTGGCGCGTCAATCAGGACAGGACCCGGAAACGTCCTCTCCTCTGTGACAGTACTCATAGCGACTTCATGCTACAACTGTCACCGTACTACCCCTTCCCAAAAATGGCGAAAAGAAAGGCAGAAAACAGGAGCTTTCTGTTTACATATGTAAAAGACAGACTTGTTTGTCTTGTTTGTGGGGTCAACGTGGCTGTTACAAAGGAGTACAACATTAGACGAGACTATGAAACGAAACACCATGACAAATTCAAGGACCTGGACATGACTCAAAGGAGCCAGAAAGTAGAGGAGATGGGTCAGGTTTGAATGGCATGGGCATGGGCTTGAATGGTTGACTGATTTATTATTATTTTATTTTAAAAATGATTAGCCAGTGTAAAAAGTTTATTTTGATATTTAAATCAGAAGGCTGCAAATAGAAAAGAGGCATACGATTTTTATTTAAATTTTTACTGAATAAATGAATGCCAGTGATGTGTTTTTTTTTGGAAATTCAATTTTGCATGTCTCCACTATGAAGTTATATATTGTATTAATTATTATAATAATATTATTATTGTAATAAGTGTTGCTTGTTCAATATTCAATGTTAAAGCAACAATTATTATAATAATATTATTATTGTAATAATATTATTATTGTAATAAGTGTTGCTTGTTCCATATTCAATGTTAAAGCAAAATTTATTTGGGTCCAAAAAGGTTCATTTGTTCAATGTTGGCCCGGGACTTTGTTCAGGTTTTAATTTTTGGCCCACTGTGTATTTGAGTTTGACACCCCTGGCTTAAGGAAACACACCTTGTAGTCAATGAGCTGGTGGGGGGGCATGACATGAACAGAGGACATGAATGCCACATAATGAGCCTGTCTGTCAACAGTCGATTGACCCTTGCCTGCACTGACCAGCTAACTGCAGCAGTGTGCTAAGGGCTGGATGCAATTAGCCAAGGGATAAGGCCCCTGTGTGAATCTCTTTATCAACAGTAATCTCTGCAAGAAAGGCTGACATGTATTGAAGGAAGGAATAGAAGAAATAAAACACAGGAGTACATGCAATGTCTAAGCCATGGTGTCATAGTGCATAGTTCTCAGACTAAGTGTACATATCAAGGTATATATAATAAATACAACATTAGAAAATGAGAATGTTTGATGTCTGGAGGGATTTACATCTACTGGAAAGAGATTACACACACTACTCAAGAGCTCTCTCAGTGTACTCCAGAAGTGACTACTTCTTTATGAATACTTTTGAAAGATTTAGGATTGAGATTGAGAAATACAATTTTGGAATGGTAATTATCTCAGACCATAGCTAAATATCTGCGACAATTCACTTAAACAAAAGACAAAGAGAAAAAAAAATTATGGAGGCTGAATGTTGGTAATTCCAAACAATAAGACAGTAGTAAATCAGAGAAGGGCGGAGCTTAAAACTCTATAGGTGTGGTGTTGCCACTTCCGGTGGCTTTTGCTTTGTCGTGTCACTTCCTGTTTTTTTTCACTGTGTGTGGTAACTAGTGATGGGATATTTGAGTCTTTTTTTACTGATTAGCATCTCATACAGTAAAAAGAACTAATCTTATTTTGAGTCATTTCGTTCATTTTGTTCATTTTCCATCAGGTGGCGCTGTACCCCTTGTAAGAGAGACAGGGTTTCTAAACACACAGAATAGTACACAAAATGCCACAAGATATTTAAACCGTGTGAAAATCAAGGAAAGTAACTCCACACCACAATAAAGGGACTTGTGTCCTGTCTACCATTCCACTGTTTAACAGCATGATAATGACTCAGGAGACCATTCTGTGTCACGTGACAAATGAACGAGGACCTGGGAACGGACTCACAGTTGAGTGAGTTGTAAACAAATTGATTCTGTTTCCTGTCCTCCTGACAGAATTAATGCATATCATCATGTGGTGACGGAAGGTACTGCATGAAAAGGAACGAGTCACTGACTGACAGGACTCAGTACACCAACTCATATAAAAGATTAGTTCTTTCTGAATGAAACGTTCATGAACGTAACATCACTAGTGGTAACTTGACTCTCTCTCCTGGAGGCACCCTTGCCCTGCTGCGTCGAGGAGTGATTGATTTCACCTGCAGCTGATCACCCCTGGCTGGCATTTAAGGCTGGCCAGCACACTTCTCGGCGCCAGAGTCTTGCAGATCACTACGTGGTAGCTACTCGGCCCCTCATCTCTTGGATCTAACTGCAAATTCGATCTGTGTTTTGCTTAACCGGCGTTTTGACTATCGTGCCTCTGCTTTCTCTTCCAGTGCCTCCCGAGTCCTCCCACAGCCCAGCACTCACACCGTCTTGCCTTCGCCTCTCCCCCCTTCACTGCTTCCGTGGATTCCTGCGTCCCCCCCTTGTTAAATAAACCATTTGCTTTAACTGAGTCCGTGCCTGGGTTCCTCCTTGCTCTCACCGCACAATAGGAAAATAATCATTGGGATCCTGACATATTGTCTGTGCCGGTTCCTTTAATCTGTACTCAGAAAGCTTATCAACGTTACACTTCCGTCCCGACCTCTGAGTTCTGCCTTCTGTTTTTTGAATACCTGTACATGTGTACTGACCTGATTGCTCACACTTTGCTACACTTTACATGAATGTTTGAGTCCAGTCTTTTGTGGTTATTTACCCCCAAACCCACCAAGTGCTTCATGAACCAGAAGAATGGCTGTGTGTGAGGCCTTACTAAAGTTATACTCAATCACTCCTGAGCTAATGAGAAAATAATGTTATGGATTTCTGAATCCCGGTGTTGCTGTGAAAAGAAAACTGACAGAACAATTGAGCCATTAATATAATTTCCATTGGAAATTTGGGATGAAATATAAAACACATAGAGAGAAAACTATTTAACTTGGCTGCATATATGCTCCAAAATTTATACCTTGGCAATATGACTAATGATCTACAAAATGTGCTGGAATTTTTTTTGATACTTTACATTCAAGCCTTTTTCTTTAAATGAAGTTGAAATGAATAAAGGACTAATTTAAATGGCAGAATCCAAAATATTGTAAACAATTTATGTATTAGTATGAAATAGGCAAGGTAAAACATTTTGTCTCTTACTGAATTCAGTAAGTGTTCAAGTTAGTAAATGGGAATAAACAGCTGCAAGTGTCCAAGTGGAAGACAATATGAAATGCAAAAAGAAAACTTGATGGCATATTTTAACAGATGGCCATATTTGACAAGTGGATATGATTGTTTAAGTGTATGGGATGTCAGGCTTGGTTTATGTGTTTGAAAAGCACCTCTGGTTTGGCTGAACAATGACTTCTGCAGCCTCACTCATTGCTGTGATCCATTCCTCCTGCTCGTTATAACTGTCTGCACTGAAGTAGTATGTCCTGGTCCCAGCATGCTCTGGCTGCATGCAAAACACACTGGAATTCTTCAGCTCGTCCTTTTTATACTCTTCCTTTAACCATACCTGCAGATGGACACAAATAACAGAACAAAAATATAACGTGTATCATGTTACACTGCAGCAGACAACCTGCTAACATCATACTAAAACTCCAAATCATATTCATTAGCCTCTTGGTCATGCCCTCATATAATAGGGAAACATTATGTTTCATATATAAAAACTTTTCACTGAGAAACATCCAAGTGGCTTTTTAATCATTTTCTTAGTTTCTTCAACCTGTGTGTTAATGCTACAGGCAAAGACTTTGCTTCGGGTCCACACTCTGTACAAGAAGGTAGGCATCCACAAACCTGGGTGTGGAGTATGACGTGGTGTGGTTAAATCTCCTTAGACATCGCAAATCTCAGAATAGAAACTAGCCCAGTTCTCAGAATCAATAGGATACGCTATAAAATATTTTGACTAAAAGTTAGTTTGGGAACTTGGGAAACACCAGTATGAAAATCCTTATGATGGGAGACTATTTTTGTGATTTATTATTCTCCTCCTCAACATGTTCATGTGCTTACAGAGCACTAGAGACTAAATATTCTGTGTTTTTTTCAACATGTCCATGCATTTCCAAGAAAATATAAGAGCATTGAAACTTTTAATAAGAAATACTCTTCCTATGAGTGGTTGATGAATGAATCCCATTGGTGCTATCTGGGACCTTTCCATCTCTCCTCTCCTTTGGAAAAGCAGACTTGGAGCATGTGTAATAAGCAACTGCAGGCCAGTTTCCAATTTTCCCTTTAACGTAACATTGTGTTTTAGAAGAATGTGTTCACTAACCGTTCAAAGTTGTGCTGTTTTTTAAAGACGGTAAACCCCAACAGCTTCTTTCTTTTAGTAGATGTTGGGTTTTGTATCATATCCAAGGCCTATTTACCTGTCTTAAAAAAATGTATTTTCCCATTCTATGAATTGGTTTGGAGGAGTTATAATTGGGAAAGTATGTTGGCAGCATTAGCTGTTGAACTTTTTCACCATAAAGTGTTCTTAGTGCCCATTCTGCATCCGACTAGATCCAGCGGAAATCTGGACCCTTGAGCGTGTGATTAAGACATCTTGTGAGTCTTGCCTTGGCAAAGCAAAGCTTCAGTGATTATTTTTTAAAAGGTATTTAATTTAATTTATTTATTTTTTACAAAAGATTGCATTTTTGGGAGGCTGAACATGCATGAAAAGTCCCCTACAAAATCATTACTACTCATTTCCAGTCGCACATTTCACCACCATAGTTTGTATTTAGAAAAGGTTTTGAACCCCTATTAAAGATCAACAGGAAGTTGTCATCATTGACATGTTCATTTTTCTGAAAATGTTATTCTGCTCTGTTCCTCATGGAGACCTGGCTGTCTGGATTGATACAGGACTCTGCACTGCGGGAGGTAGTATTCCACCGTGTCAGAGCTGAGTGCCACACGGAACTCCCTGACAAGAAGAGAGGAAGGAATCTGCGTCTATATCAGCAGGGGCTGGTGCAACAAGTTCTCATGATTTGTAATATCTGATCATCAATTTCATATCCTCTTATTCCCCATGAGTTGGCTTCATTACGGTCGAGGAAGGATGCTTAGGGTGTACTCCCGGTCCAGGTACTGTGAGTGGCACGGACGTACCTCTTTAATCATTGTTTTTTGCAACTTAAACAATGGTAACCTCATCCATGAACTCTCAAAATACAAAACAACAATACGAAACAATTTATTAAATGTCAGAACAGAGAGGAAAAAACACTTGATCACACAACAGCTACACAACAGTCCATGATGATGCATTACATTAAGGAACGCAGTATTTATTATATCCCATGATATTTATCCATATCTATTTCCACATTTGGTATTTTTTTGTATTGTGTAATATTATATTTGCATGAACCAAGCACCAAGTAAAATTTATGTATGTGCAATCGTATGTGGCAGAAGTTGCATAGACGTACTGTATGCTTAAATCTGATTCTGATCATGAGCACAGTATTAGTTTTGGAAGGTCCCAATGTCAAGCTCAGCTCATCTGACAACTATAGCAGCTGATCTCAAAGCTACCCCACATCAGCTGATGACTCAGTCATTGGCAAAGCTCAGACATGTGTGTTATGTAAGTTGCCTCACGTTGTTTTGCAACCCTCTTCCACCCTAGCTCCCCCTTTTGCACATGGCAGATAGTTCAAGAACATAGCCAAAATATCACAGATAAAATAATGCAGTGTACAATAGATGAAATTGATCTTGACTGAAATTTGGGAAGGACAATAAAAAGATTGATTTGGCATAATGTGGAATTTTTAAGTTTTGCTCTGAAATAGCTGAGAAAATGTAAGAAAAAAATAACATGAAATGTACTTTAATTTGACCTATCTATTATTCAAATATTGTATTGATTGTATAATGTACAGTGGAATTAATACTTGATTTTCATATTGTCCAATAGGTGGCACCATGGCCCTGAGTTAATATTGATATATGGTGCTTTTCCAGCCTACAATCTGATCGTGTGACAGAATTTTGGACGATAGTGGTAAACAATTTATACCATATGAAGTTATCATTAGAGTGGGACTCTTGTCTTACATGTCCACTTTGAAATAGATTGGACCATGTATTGCTTGAACAACCCCTTTATTTTGGTGGAGAGTCGTCAAACGCCACAAATGCCACACATCCTGTGACAAAAATGTAATGTTTTTAATCTCCATCTTTTGAAATTATATTCCAGGTAAGGAGAGACAAATCACTTGCCTCAAAAAAATATATAAACAATATCCTTTCAATAAGTCATTCCCCCACCCCTTTTCTGCAGTCTACAAGAAAATCTAAATCATTTCAAATGGAACCTAACCAGACCGAACAGTGTGATTTACCATCAAGAATAAAAACATATCGAAACATGCCCACTATGAAACTTTATATTTCACCTTCTTCCGGACAAACCCCTTTGCCAGTTTTGGATTCTAGAAACTTAAAAGTCCTGCCTATCCGGTGTTGTTATCCTCAGTGTCGCTGGATATCTCAGGCCACAGTGAACTGGCCAAGCCCTGAAGTAAACCTCCTCACCTCAGTCAGTGCATTGTCTATATGTTTCCTGAGTCTGGCAGGTGGTGGAAGGGTGTCTTGCCAAAGAGTATGGTGTCTGGTCTGTGGTCAGAGACCTGTCAAGACTCAGGCAATCTTTTAGCAAGCTAGCCACAATCTGAGATTTTCCATGTCTATTGCCTTGCCGTAATCTTTCTTCGAAATCGTTGTGGTCTCTGATCATGCCTGGCTCTTTATCGCTGACATCCGACTCCATTAAGGCATTGTAGTAGATGGTATTCTTCTGGTTTCAGATACCCCTCTATTCTTTTGTGAACTGGCTCCATCATACTTTGCAGTTAAGTCTGATTCTGAGTGACCCTGCATTTAGATTTCTGGCAATTGTGCTTTTACCTATTCTTTCATTTGAGTCATCAAAACGTATTTTAATGGCTCAATGACTACTGCATGTTGCATTGTCGGCACCAGGGCGTGATCACATTTGCTTCAGGTATCATGGAGCCAAAATGTTGTCTCCCTGTAATGCTTAACCAGTCTAGTCATGCACAGGAATGTGACTTGAAAAGAGTAGTTCCTGTGAGAAGCCCAACAACTGCCTTTCTCTTAAGTATGTATAAATATCACTGTCATCATTGTAAAGTTTTTTCATTATACCAACCACTCTGACAAATCTCTGACTCTTCTGTTCGTCCTCTGCCACCCCCCTCCCCCATCTCAACTGGCTGATGCAGAAGTCTGCCTACTTGTCTGCTTCTGCACAGTTGAGTGTTTGCCTCTTGAATAAACTTGAAACTGGATTTATCTGTAATACTGAGAGATTGTAAGACTTTTCAGGATGCTATTAATATTTTACATGCATCTGACAGATACACAACTCTACTTTAAAATACCCAGGAGACCTATAATACAATCTGGGGAACGATTGCAGGCATGACTTTTGGTCAGAGACAAAGCCTAAAATAGATTTCTAAATGCCTCTGAACCTTAGAGAGGCAGCATCAGGGAAAACAACTGGTTTAACTAGCCTTACAACGGCTGCTGGTTGCTACAAAAGAGCAAAGATTTACTCATTATCTATTCATTTTAAATAATCACATATCAACATTATGTAGGACAGGATGCCGTTTTGATCTTATTTTCAGATCACTTTTCGGTCCAAAGTCCCTCGCTCGCTCTCTCTTCTCTTCCAGGTACAGTATCTCTGACCTGGTGCTGGCATTATTACTATGCTGCGGTGAATTTGAGACCTGTCCAAGGTGCACCACGCCTCCTGTGCAAATAGAAGCTGACCTGATCCAGCCCCCCCCCCTCCAACCCAGTGACCTATGAAGATGATATTCCAACTGTTTATATGATTATTATTGTCTATTATTGTCCATGTCCCTCTTGTCCCCACCCCGCTATCACTCTCTCTCACCCCAACCGGTCGAGGCAGATGACCGCCCACACTGAGCCTGGTTCTGCTGGAGGTTTCTTCCTGTTAACAAGGGAGTTTTTCCTCTCCATAGTCGCCATAGTGCTTGCTCATTGTGGGGATAGTTGGGTCTCTCTGTTTTCTGACTGTGCTTTGATTCCTATGTAAAGTGCCTTGAGATAACGTCTGTTATGATTTGGCGCTATATAAATAAAAAAAATTGAATTGAATTGAATTGAATCAAAGATAATGCTGATATGAGAACTGGCAAGTGCACACAGATGTCAAAGTGGCCTTCAGTCCAACATTACTCAATCTTACAGAGAACATACAGATTAAAGGTCAGGTCGTCCTGTTCTGTTGCTGACACAGTACTGATCTTTGTGTTTTTTCGATTTGCTCTGGAAATTTTGAGTCACACATTTTAATGTGCAACACAAAAGATATAACATGATTTGCACCATCAGGACATCAGCATTATGGCACCGATGCAGAACAAGCTGAGCCCTATTTGTATAAAGTCAGCAAGTTTTCATAAAGATCTGTTCTAAATATGAGGGATCAGAAATCATCAGAGGAGTAGAGCTACATGCAGTGTGTGGGCTGGGGGCACCTTGATACAGTAAAGATTAGAATAATAGTTTTTGCTTTCAAATCTTCGTTGTAGCACAAAAATCTAAACTTAACGAATATCAGATCTGTGTGGAGAACACTGCCCCCTGCCAGACACATTACTACCGCACAGTTGTCCTAATGAAAAAGCAAGTGGACGTGATACATTCAAATACATTGAGATGCATTATTGTGCATCTGACTGCTGAACTGTGATTAGATCATGGGAATAGCAAAGGTGCACACCTCATCATAGTCACATAAAACAGACAGCACCTCCCAGCTGCCATTCCAGCTGTGCTGTTTTTTCTTGTGAAGATGAGTAATGATGAACAAAGGTAAAACCTAAGACACCAGTTGCGAGTTGTGAATGTACAAACGATGGTTACTGGATAATTTAATGATTCAGTGCATACAGACTAATGCACTGCACCTAAGAGTGGAAATTAAAGCCACCTAGATATTCAAAATTGCCTCTCATTATAATGCAGTGATTTACAACCAATTTGCAGTGCAGTTCAACTAAAACACATCAACACTGTTAATGCTATATATGGAAATGAGTTTGGTGAATGTAGGAGGAATCTACTGATGCAGAAAGAGGATAGCACCAACACTATATAAATGTGCATTCATTACAGTTAGAGAATTAGAGTGAAGTAAGACATGGTAGCAAAATAGACCAACATCTCAAAATTGACCACTTCACGAATAAACTGTTTTTGACTAGTGACTGCATCCTGCATCCCTTGACCCCAGTCAAGATTCAAGAGTCTTCATTGTCATTATAATTTTGAAGACTCTCTGACCTGTGACTCTGCTTTTTCAAGAAAGGCACACATAAATAAAGAGGCATATGAATTAGAATAAGAAAAAGAATATGAGAAAAATGTAATAAAGATATGAGAAATGTAATGAACAATGATGACTATAATAAACATATGAATAAACAGTAAGTATAATAATATAATGATAATATAATGATATATAATGGTATAATGCTATGTGTGTTATAGAACCTGCACATTGTGGGAGATGGGAGCTTAGGTAGAGGCACGACATGGGACATCGTGCTGAACCAGTCTACAATGGTCAAGATGATGGAGAGGGTGAAATCGAAGTGAATCAGGAAAAGGGCCCATCAAGCCTGACATGAGTTCAGCCTCTTGGCATACTCTATATACTCCAGGTTCTTATGGTCAGTCCAATCTAGGAATGGCAAATAAAAGGTAATAAAGGTATTACAACCTTTAGCATCACTGGATGCACCAAGCGTACACAAATATTTGGTTTCAGAATAGTTAGTGCAATCAACTCTGAGTCAAGGTAACTCTGAATTAATCTTGTGTATGAGGATATCAAAAAATGCAGATAAGGATTTCACCATGGAAACAGGTGAAACAACACTACTTCTCTGCAGTGGAGTTGGCAATATTAATGACCACATATGCAGAAAGTGAGCACATAAAAAAACAATAACACTGAAACAGCAGGTAAACAGCAAGAGTCTGTGTGCCAGAAAATTTCTGACTGAGTCAATGTGTGAGTTTTAATTGGAGTTTTAAATGTTTCACCTTCAGTATGCTAATCATCCAACATTTATATTCTATATTGTGGCGGACACTTGGGAGTGTGTTCTCCCACCCAGTGGGATTATGGGTTGGAGTGAGTCAAAGTGCTGATATATTCCCCAAGTGGGGGACAGGTGCTCTCTCTCTCTGTTCTGCGCCGCCATTAAAGACTGTGAACTTCAACTTCGTCTCCTGCTTTCTTGTCTTGACACAATATGTGTGTTTGAGAGCATTGCTGGGGACATTCTAAAACACTTACTCACTTAAAAAACGCACACACAAAAATCCCTAACATCTGAAAACTGCAACCAATCATCACCAAAACTTGTATGTACATCTCTTCTCATCTTCCCAGCCCAGGCAAAGAGGACTGTAAGGGCCGGTTGCCAGCGACAGTTTGTGAAGTGAATGATCACACAAAAACAGATGAGACCAAGCATAAGCACAAGCGAGCACTCACAAGCACACCTTCAGAGTGAGGAAAAGACCATTCCATGACCAAACACTAATACTGATTATGTAACAAACTACTGACATTCACAAACACTGTTTAGTTTGTTAATATTTACTCCATTTAGTCCATGAAATCATGTTTTCCATTTTTTATGCTGGAGAGTCAATAATCTCCACTCTGAACATTTAGCTAACAAACAACACTCAAATACTTGCCAAGCTGTCAAAGCCCCAACACATTTATCTGATCAGTCTGTCTCCACTACACGTGTGTTCGTGTATTGTTTGTGAGAAACATTTCAAGCATCGACCCTACAAAGTGCAGAAAGTTTGACTCAGATTTGTGGGGGTAGGTGGGTGTGTGTGTGTGTACATTCACTGGACTTTGCACCAGAGCTTCCTGGAAACAACAAAAAGGACTAAATGTTCTAAGCGAGAAGAAATCTGATTGCAGTAAGAGCAGAGACGGAGACGGCTAAAATAAGAAGTTGAGGCAGAGTTTCTAAATTTCTACTGATGTTAAATGGGGCAACAAGGAAAACTTTGTTTTAATAATTATCTTCCATTTACAGGTTGCATGCCGTTGACCATGATAAGTATGGTGTGTTTTTAAATGCCATCATAAATGATTCATAAATGAACTTTGGATATGAACAAAAGAACTGTCCATTAGATAGAGGGAAAATTGTGGAAAATCACGTGAAAGAACCTTTTCCACCTCTGGTCTGGACTCTTTCATTTCATACATGCACAACACTGTTCCTATTCAACACTATACATACACAGCTCACACAGAAATCAGAAAGATTCAATATTTTTCCTGGGTACAATTCCAAATGCAGACTGGTGGTGCTGGGGATTGATGCACATAGCTTGGAGTCCTGAATGACCCTCGCAAAATTACAAATCTTGTATACATACTATCAGCTTCAACAGCAGGACATAGAGCAAACAAGCTGATCAAACCCCAAAACCCATAATATAAAATGAAGGTGCTTAACTGGGAATCTCATCCTCGTCACCTGATTAGCGCTTGATGGTGTTATTATACAGTAAATATTGTTATTTAACTCAATCAAAACCCTTATCTAAACCACAGCACTACAGGCGAGGAACAGCAAGTTCAAACATCAAGTAACACTGCACAACAAGGATTGTTAAGGGCAGGGCAGCGCTTCTGTGAGGCACCCAAAATAAAGGTTGTCATATACAGTACACACAAAGGTTGTATGGGCTCAAGTATGTTCTTGAGTAACCTTGCATGAAATACAATAAGATGAAGACCCCCGAAAAAGCTTTTCATTTTTTCTTGGATGTTACTAACCTTAAAGGCAAACTTGCGGGTGATGTTATCTGCAGGCTCCACTCGACTTATCCGGAAACTGAACAGCGGTAAACTCCCTAACACATAGTCCTCTGTCTCATCTGTGAAGGGGAAAATTGTAATTGTGAAAACAAGCTGGGAATAATGAAAGATACATGAGTGACAACCTGAGACACTTGATCCCACCAGTAGTATAAAAGACGGAGGACATTTTTACTACAAACATGAGTGGAATCAGAGCTGCTCTCCTCTTATCATGCTCCTGACAGCCTCCTAGAATAGATATCCATTATAGTCTTAAAGTCCCTGTGATAAGCAGTGGTAAAGGCTCAAACACACAGACACAGACTGCTAAAAAAGTGGAGCACAGAGCCTTAAATATTTCAAGAAGGCATGAAAATTTCAGCTGGTCCTACCTCATCTTTGCTAAACACAGCTCTGCACCAACACTCTTTCTGCCAATGACTGTGTGTGAGTGTTTAAGTATGTGAGTGTAAAGAGAGGGACAAGAGAGAGCAAATGAGGGCAATCAAGCTGAGCGAGAGAGAGTGCGAGCACAAGGCAGATCTGAGGGAGGGGGAAGGGCTTGTACATCATGCGCACCTTTGTGTGTGTGTGTGTGTGTGAGAGAGAGAGAGAGAGAGAGAGAGAGGCGGAATGATCAACCCATGTGACTCAGTGTTCCAGGAATCTTGGCCCCTGGCCAACTGTACCTGCTGCTTGTTTGCGCCAATCTCTTTGTCACAACACTCAGGCATGTAGGGACCAGCGAGTAAACTTATTGTACCTCCTTGCTATCACAATATTATAAAAAAAATGAGTGATGACTGTATTTGTCAAATTAAAGCATTAAGTGCATTTTGTCATTTTCAGATCAACAAGATCTTCTTCATCACTTCACTTTGTCTTTATGTAAAACACAGATGACAATATGTTGGATAAACAGTCAGAGAATTCTTGGTACTTTACACAGACCACATCATCAATCATATCTTTTGCATTAAAGCTGTATTCATGCCTGCTCAGACAGGAGTGGATTGTCTTGCTGATCTGGTCCACTATGGTTAATCTGGAGGTATTTCTGCTCCACAGTAACAGACCAGTAACAAGTTGTATAGAACAGAAAGCCTTTATTGTAAATGTTTACAGGTCAACACCAAGATGGCGCTTCTCCACAATAAACAACATAAAACATACTGAAAACTAAATATATATTTTAAAAAATGTAAAACATGGCATGCAAATATTGTACAAGACTCTGAATTGTAGTTAGCGCGTAATAATAATGACAGGAAGCATGTTCTGATGACCTTCTGTCAGAGCCAACTGCTTTCCCCTGTCTGACCTCATGCAGTGCTGCTGCCAGAGGCAAGAGGATGTGCTGGGTTGGCTGTGGGCCTTGTGATTTGGAAGCAGGCAAAGAAGCACTTCAGTTCTTCAGCCAGGGAGTCCAGGGAGATGTGGAACCAGGCACTGCAAGAGGATGCAGGGATGCCTTGTGTTGGCAGCAGGTCAGACAGACACAGACAATGTCCCTTGTGTCTTTGTCCAGGGTGGACCACCAGAAACGCAGCAGAACCTCTTCCTTTGTCTGCAGGATCCCTGGATGAAGTTGAGTTGGGTTGCCTTCTAGAGAATCCTCGGGCTGGAGGTCACAGGGAATGAACAGACAGCGTGGGGGAGTTAGTTCCAGGCTGGTCATGTATAGTGGCTTGAAATCTTTCCTAATTCTACCATGTGAATACAGCCTCCAGACGCGGGGGGGGGGGGGGAGTACAGGGGGGGGGGGGGGCAGGACAGCAACAGGATCGGTGTCTCTTGGTGTTCTCTTACTGGTCTGGCCTGGCTTTTGACTGGGCACTTGATGGTACGGTATAATGTATGGGTTGGCTGCAGTAAACCTAGATGTGTCATGTGAACGATGCTAGGGCTGAGAATACTGTTATTCTCCCGGCAGATTTCTGTACAGTATCTGCCCTTCGACATTAATTGGCTCTTCAAGCAACGGAAATGCCATGTCTACCACTTCAGAGCAGGGGAAACTCCAGGTTAGTTGAAGCAAACCTGCCAGCGAACAGGTTGTGTGTTTCACCTGTGTCCAGTTAGCAATTACTTGATGATAAATACACATAGGGTAAGTACTGATTTAGACTGATTATTGTTTGTCTTAGGCAGAAGATGTGAGGCAATTAAAACTGAGGGCATCAGTTCAAACAGGTGGTGACCTGTCTGAAGTGTACTGAAGACTCTCCGGAGAGCTTCTCCTGCTGGAGGACCACATATGCACATGCAGTAGATGATCATAGCCTCTATGGAGCATCTGTAGAAGGACATCAGCAGTTTCTTTGATGTGTGGAAGTGTGGAGCAACTGCGTAGAGTGGGTGTGGTGACCGAATGAAACAGGATGGAGGGGGTAAGGAGCAGAATCAGAACAAAACAGCTATTTGTCCAAGGTGGGTAGCAGGTTTGATGTGATGTGACACTGAACCAGGTTTTCAAAGCACTTCATGGCTGTTGGTGAGAGTGCCACTGAGGTGTGATTTCATGTAAATGGGACTATGGTGGAGGATTTCAGGCAGGGACTGTAAACGTGGACTGGGATAGGGAATTGTTTGAAGAGCTTGGTGAAGAGCCCTCAGCTGGTCAGCGCAGTCCTTCAGCACTCATCCTGGAGCACCGTCAGGTCCAGCAGCTTTCCTTAGGTTCACTGCCCTTAGCATCCACTCACCCAGTGCTCTTCCACTGTGAGAATGTGACTGCTGTCGCCTCAAAGTGGGCAAAAAAGAAGTTCAGTTCCTCTGCTTGCGAGGCGTTGGAAATAGAAGCTCAGAGGTTTCTGGACACCCTACCCCATCTGCCTTGTTTTGTTGATGCTGAGCCGGTCCTCCTGTTTTCCTGCCGTAAGCAGCCTTGGCCTCTTGAATGACTCTCTGCAGGTTGGCTCTGACAGCACTGCACTGTGCCACATTACGTGAGTCTTTTGTCATCTAGGGCAGTGTTTTTCAACCTTTTTCAAGCCAAGGCACATTTCTTTCGTTGAAAAAATCCCACGGCACACCACCAGCTGAAAATGTGAAAAAAAGCTTATATTAACAATACAAGTGTTATATTGTTAATATAAGCATTTTTTAACATTGAAGAATGACGTTATATTGTAACGTCTTGAATAGGAATCAAATTAACACAAAGAAAAAAGTATTTTATAATCTTCCATATTTATTCACTCAGTGTAAAACCTGGGCCTGTTTGGATGAACACAAAACTGATATCCTGGCAGGAATCGATGAAAGACACACACAAAGGTCTTCCTCCACAGCTCTCAGTCTCTCTCTGTTTTTAGTTTTTACAGCAGTCAAGCTAGTCAATAGCTTTGCATTCGTGTGTTCAGTTCATTAGATAGATAGATAGATAGATAGAACTTTATTGATTCCTTCAGGAGGGTTCCTTCAGGAAAACTAGAGTTCCAGTAGCATAATTTACAGAGCAAGTCAGAATTTAAATAAAATAAAATAGAATAAAATAGTAATAATAAAAGAATCAAAATAAAAAACAATAAAATAGATGATATAAAGCAGTAGTGACCATATTATGGGATGTGAAGAAAAAGTTTTATTGCACTTTTGGAGGTTTATTGCACAGTTATTTATGCACAGGTTTATTGCTGTTCCTCCCCTATCATCCTAGTACCCCCCCCTTCCCCCCAAAGAGGAGCTGTACAGTCTGATGGCATGTGGGACAAAGGAGTTGTAAGATGAGTTGTAAGATGATGAAAAACTTCTGCCAGGTATGCCAGCCTTGCACACCACTCATCACTTGCAAGTAGCCTTGCGTAATCGGACCCCTCATTTGTCAGAAACACTTTAAGTTCCTCTCGCAGCTCATACACACGGGCCAGCACCTTGTCGCGCGACAACCATCGGACCTCCATATGAAACAGCAAGGCTTTATGCTCCGCTCCCATTTCCTCACACAAAGCTGCAAATATGCGACTTTTCACAGGTCGTGACTTCACAAAGTTTACCATGCGCACAACATCCTCCAACACAGGAACGAGGTCTGCTGGTAAAGTCTTGGCTGTGCGTAATGATCACATCAGTGTCTCTAATTTGCTTGTCTCCAAGCACAAGGCAATTAGCTATCTGCTGCTGCTGCCACCTACTGGTATGGAAGAGTACTACATGATTACTCTGCCAGGCGCGAGACCGCACAGGCACACAAATTGGATAATTTCCCACGGCACACCTGACAATATCTAGTTGAAAAACATTGATGTAGGGCTTCTGGTTGGGATAGAACCAAATGCATTGGTCCACAATAACAGTGCCTACAGAACTGTATGTAGCCCAAGACAAGCCCAAGCCCAAGCTGTGTAGTCCTCTGGGTCCTTATGTTCAAAAATATCCCAATTTGTCACGTCAGGCAGTCCTGCAGCTGATGGCGTTTTAACAAGTTTTGTTATGGTAAGACCATTTTTCCTGAGGATGGTGTATGCAGGGATTAAATGGAGAGACAACTGGCCCAGGTGTGGTAATGGTTTAACCCTGTAGTCCCTCTAGATGTTGGAGTAGACTTTGTTCAGTATATTTGCTCCCCTGCACATTGAATGTGCTGATATGATTTGGTGAGGACTGCATTCAAATCTGCATGGTTAAAGTCCCCTTTTTCTGTGTTTCTGTGTTTTTTATGTTTGAAGAAGTTGGTTGCCTGAAACTTGAAAACTGTTGTCTTCTTAAACTCATGGAGTCTGAGACAGACACAACAGGTCACTAGGGCCCAATTCCATTACTCCCCTTAACCCTCATTCTCAACCCTCAATCTCAAAATGCGCGCTCCCGCGAAGTGCAAGTGCTGTCCCAATTCTCAGAAACGTTGAGTTGAGGGTTGAGATTGAGGGTTGTATTGCCCTCAAAATTGAGATTTCCCGACACCACCCTTGGGAGTAAGGGCTATCCAGAAAGCACGCGGCTGACGCTTCGGCTCTAGTCAGAGTGCTTCTGAAACGTCTGAAGCCGGCGCGCTGCTCTGCTTCCCTAAAATACGGGCTGTTTATTTCCATCCACCCACAGCACACCTCATCTCTGCTCCATCTGGTTGGACACGGAACCAGGCGGAGACCCCGGCGCGGTCGCTCCACGGCTGACGGTGGGACGGAGGGACAGTGTAATGACAGGCTGAACAGCAGCCCTGCATGCTGCCCCTATAGTCTGAGGGCGGAACTGCATTTGAGGGGTGTCCCATTTCCAAGTCACAAAACAGCCCTCAACACTTGATTTTGAGGGCTCAAGCTCAACCCTCAGATTGAAGGTTGAGATTGAGGATTAAGGGGAGTAATGGAATTGGGCCTAGGTCTCTGTATGACCCTATTGACCTCCACTGGAGCTGTCCAAATCCTGTCAAAAGGTCACAAAGTATGGATGCCATGCAGTATTTTGTACAGCATTCAGGCTTTAACACAAACCAAAGCATACAAAGATCAGCACAGGAAAATGATCCAAGGGCCCATATGGGACAGGGGGCACTGAGGATGGCATGCAGCATAGCTGAGCTCTTTCCCTCAAGACATATTCTAATCAGGTCAGGTCTCAGCTTTTATTTACATTTGAACTAAAAATGGCATGCACAGAATTGTTCATACCCCTCTCAATAATGAATAGAAAAAGCCTTTATTACAGACTGCAGTCAAATGCTTCCAATAAGTGCTGACCAGCTTTTTGTATGTCTCCACTGATATTTTTGCACATTCATCATTAGTGATGAGCTCCAACTCTTTCAGGTTGGAGGGTCTCATTGCCACAATTTCTTCACCACTTTTGCTGTGTGTTTTGGTTTGGTGTCGTGCTGATATGTCCTCTGGTACCCAAGGTCAGGTTTCTCTGCAGAGAACCCTCATGTTGTTGTATGTATATGTATATCTTGAAACATTGCTCTTTTTTCATGGTGCCGTTTACTATGATTAGGTTCTCAGGTCCAGGCTGAAACACCCCAAAAGCATTAGGGTCCCACCACCATGTTCAGCTGTGGGTATGGTGCTCTTGGGGGTCGAAGGCTTCTCTGATTTTATGCCAAATTAAGGATATATCACTGTGGCCAAATATTTAAATTTTTGTTTCAGCTGACCATAAAGGAGAAGAGCAGAGATCTTCTTCTTTGTCCAGATGATAGCCACTGGAACTTGAAAACATTTAGATATGCCCTCTTCTGACTTGTGAGCATCCACAATGCCCAACCACAGGTCCTCAAAGAGCTCCTTTGTCTCAGCCATGACTGAACACAAACCAACTGCAGAGAGCTGCTGTGTTGAATTGATTAAAACAGCTATTCCCAATAATTCAGGGTAATTAGGATGCTTTAGAACAGCTTCGATTAATTGGAATAGTATAGAACTTTGGATTTTCCCATAGACTGTGACAGTTGCAAAGGGTATGAATAATTTTGGACATGCCAGTTTTTGTTCAAATGTAAATAAAAGCTGAGAAATATTTTTGTCCATATTGGTCCATATCTGGTACATCATCTTATGATCTTCTGGGAGACTCCTGTGTAATTTCCAATCAACAAGACTTGCTGGTTGACTAAAATTAACTTAGATAAACTTAGATAAAATTCTCAAAGTTTAGGATTCACGTGGTCTTGATTCAATGCAATATCAGTTCAGTTAGGTATATTTCAGACTAGAATTTCCATCAGGCTGTCTCCATATTATGACAGTCTGGACCCCCCCATCAGTCAATTCAGATCCATGTCGCTACCAAGTGTGGAATGCAAGATAAGGGTGATTGTATTTAGTGCATTTAGTGAATGCATTTAGTGAATGCATGTGGTTCAATTCCATACAAAATAGTCAAGCTCACGCTTCTTCAGCACGTTTTCAAAAGCTCATCAAAGATGAGTTTTTAGTCAACAAAATCCAATCCTCTAGTGTGAAGGAAGGAGACAGCATTGATCTCTTTGCTTATTTTTTTTATTCTAAATTTACATTGTCTTTACTGAAATTAGCTAACTATTTTAAATATGATTGTGACACACTGGATGTAAAGAAATTATCTAACCAAAATTTCATCCTCTAAACTTTGATCTTCATTTTTGAAGAGAAAAAGCAGCATTACTTGTTTTTCTTTAGTACATGCTCATAATCTGCATCAGCAGAAGGCTTGAGTCACTTTTCACATTAGCCATCGTGACATCATTTGCCATGTTGTGTGTGTTCTGTATGTCCTCCACTAAAGCTTTATTCAATTTAAAGTTTGAGTGCAGAATGTCACGGCTCACACTCGTTCCTGGGATTCGATTCCTTCTCAGTTTTGTTTCTGTGCCGCGCTCTCTCCTCCCCTCCCCAGGAGGCGTGGCTGACCTACTTTGCCATGAGGCTGGTGAACATGCACACCTGCAGCAGATGACAATCTACTGGCTTCTTAAAACCCTGCTGCCAGCTCACCAGCATCAGCCTTGGTGGTGATGCTCAGAGAATTCTGCTCTACTCCTGACCTTGAATGCTTGGGTGCTGCCTTCTCACTGCTTCTTCTCTTGCCTCAGGTCAACTCGTCTCCTTCTGCAGAGAGAGCGCCATGGACCCCTGCCTGCTTTACCCACGAGTCTCGTTCCCCTGGATTCCTCCCTGGACACCTTGCCTTCCTTGGACTCTCTCCCCCTGCTCCTCTCGTGTGCAACACTCCCCCAGAACTCTAAAGGCCTCAAAGCCTGACCTCATGCACTGACTCAGTGGATCTCCCTCAATCCTTTTCTGCACTCCTGAGCCCCTGCCGAAGCCTTAGTTTTGCCCATATTTTGTCTTCATTGGTATGTATTGTTTGATTCTTTTTAGTTTTAACTTCATTGCCTTGTTTTGCCAGCTCTGGTTGTTATTAGTTTACTATTTCACATCACTTTTGCTGAATTCTCCTCTATTGTTACCTTTGCCAATAAATCTTATTTATTCGAGTTCTGCATCTGCCTCTTCTGCATTTTTGGTTCCAGCCCTCTAGTTATAACACTGAATTTGTCAACAAAGTAACACACTCAGATTAATAAAATGTACCTCTTATTTGTAACAGCTAAATACAATTTGTTTTGAAACACTGAATCAATTGGAAAGCATTGATGGCGGCAGACTGGAAAGAAGAATGAAGCACAAACCTTTGTAGTAGAATAGACTTCGTTCAGTGAGGACAAACCACCGCTTGTTCCATTGCTTTCCTCCACTACTGGCCTGCCAAAACATTAACACCGTCACACAGTGTCATTATCATCATCATCATCAATAACAACAGATTGTTTTATCTCTGAAGATGGGGGCAGCTGTTGACCATTATTGACTTCTCCTCAGTAATCTGATCACACCCACTACACACTGTAGACTAAAGTGGTGAAAGGCCATCAATTGAATTAAAAATCATTCATAAATACTTCAAATAAATTCTAAAAAGCATGGGCTGCTTACAATAACTTTCTAATAACTTTAATTTTTTTGAAAAGAGCAATCTGACATTGGCAAATGTCATGATTTGGTAATTGTATTACATAATCCCTGGATGCTTTAGGTCCAAACACCATCTATATAACTATTTTAAACAAGCACTGAAGAGTTGTGAGACGTCTACAATTTAATGGTGGTGTGGAGTGCAGCCACCTGCCAACCGAAGGTTCAGCAGTTCTGAATGCTACAGTATTCTTGGGAGAGAAGCTAAACCACAAATACTGTAGAACAGGTGCACTGTGTGAATGTTACTGTATTGTAGCAGTCCTGCAGCTCCTCAGTGTGCTATCTTAATACTGTTGCCCGTCTGAAATGGAAGGCTGTAAATCAGAGAAGGCTATGGTGTGATTTACCAATTTGGACTTTGAAGCAGACGTCAAGGAACTTAGATTAATTCCATCTAGTCTGGAAGGACAGTCTATCAATTTACAAAGGCTCTCCATAAGGCTGGAACCATGTATTATTTGTTATTAACAAGAACAACCCCAGGTTTATTTTCAGCTCTGTAGCCAGGCTGACTAATTCCACTGACAGTACCATGCATGTTGCGCTTGGACAGGATGGCTGAGTGCGGTAAGAGGAAAGGAGGGGACCTGGCTGTGTGTGTGAATGGTGTGAAAGCAGCTCTGCACCAGGGACACTGAAATGTTAGCTGATGGCATAACACCATTCTATCTGCTATGGGAATTTTCTCATGCCATTATGGTGGTGTTACGTGCCGCTGTCAGCGGTGTTAATGTAGTCAATGTTTGTTAATGTGTTTTGGTTACTTCCTGTTTTATTTTGGTAGGTGATTTCAGTTCCTCATGTGTGCACTGTGTCAGTCTTTGTCTGTGTCCTCCCCACTTCCTGTTGCCAGTGTGTCTTCCATTATCATGTTGAGCCAAGTCGAAGCTCCTTTTGTTCCTGTTTTTTCTTGTGAGCAGTTTGTTAGCTTAGCCTTAGTTTGTTGTTTGGAACCAGTTTTAGTTAGAGTGGAGCCTTTTGAGTATTTTGTATTTTTACCTCTCGCTGATGAGTTCTATAAGACTCCTTAGTTTTGCGAGTCTGTCTCTGGGTGCGAGCAGTGTGGTAAAGCGTAACAGGGTGCTGTTGATGTTCCCCTCTCTGCTAATGCTGCTGCTACATGTTATCTGTGCTTGGCTGCAGACACAGCCCCCACAGGCTCTGCCCTCATTCACCCAATGCATTACCTGAACAAAATAATGATGTGTGCATATTTTAGCCATATTGTGGCCACAATTTACTTTCTGCCCCCCCCCACGTCATGTCTGGGGCTGCGTAATTGTCTTCTCAAAAGTTGATATTTTTAATAGACCATATTTTTTCTTTCAAAAACAGTAAGTTATTTGTTGCAGATTCATATGCATATGTGTTTTCATCCTATTACGAGTAGTGATGGATAAATGAGTCTTTTTACTGATTAGCATCTCACAATCTCGTACAGTAAAAAGAACTAATCTTATTTTGAGTCATTTCATTCATTTCGTTCATTTTCCAGCAGGTGGCGCTGTACCCCTTGTAAGAGAGACAGGGTTTCTAAACACACAGTATAGTACACAAAATGCCACAAGATATTTAAACCGTGTGAAAATCAAGGAAAGTAACTCCACACCACAAAAAGGGACTTGTGTCCTGTCCACCATTCCACTGTTTAACAGCACGAAACTGACTCAGGAGTGAACGTACCGCTGTAAGCAGCAGCCTGTGTTGCTAGTCACGTGACAAATGAAAGAGCCGGAAGAACGAAAGACCGAAATGAACGAACTGCTTCCTCCACAGCTAATCAGCGCTGCCACTGGCTGTCACGTGAAAAATGAACGAGCCAGAAGAACGAAAGAACGAACTGCTTCCTCCACAGCCAATCAGCGCTGCCACTGGCTGTCACGTGAAAAATGAACGAGCCGGAAGAACGAAAGACCGAAATGAACGAACTGTTGCGCTTCCTGCTCAGCAGACAGCCCGAGCAGCCTGGCTGTCACGTGACAAATGGACGAGGACTTGATTCTGTTTCCTGTCCTCCTGACAGAATTAATGCATATCAGCGGCCATGTGGCGACGGAAGATACATGAAAAGGAACAAGTCACTGACTGACAGGATTCAGTACGCCAATTCATATACAAAATTCGTTCTTTCAGACTGAAACGTTCAAGAACGTAACATCACTATTTACGAGCAGTGTGATTTGGTGGTTGACCTGAGTGTTTTGGGGCCACCAACATCCTTGGGCTGGCGCTGGCTGTGAGGATTGTGTTTTTTGATTTCTCTAGTGCTTTCAACATATTTCAGCCTGCACTTCTGGGGAACAAGTTGGAGTCTTCGGGGGTGGACCAACACCTCACATGCTGGATCCTGGACTACGTCTCCAACCATCCACAAAACCTTAGTGCATGGCTGTCTGCAGGGGCCTGACTCTGTTCCTTGACCTGCCATCTGCAGAAATTAATAGACAAGTCTGCAAATGCGGCCTAACCCTTCCCCAATCTTGGGACAATAAAAACATTCGGATTCTGATGATGCCAGTGCTCGAAGGGATGAATAATAGACAATGTGCTAGAAATGTTTTTTTTTTTTACACTTGATGAAAGTCTGTGTGAAACTGTACTATAGCACTTTCATCAAGATTAGAAAAGTACAATAGAAATAAACCATTTATTATGTCTCAAGCCACATCTTAAAGATTTAAACCAAGATAGCACAACCAAGGTAGTCCCTCAGCCTTGTTTTATTATTGTTGTTGTTGTTATTAACAACAGTTGCATTCTCACATCTATTATTGTTTACATTTGAACTCCTCAGATCTAATACCTGCTGTGTGAACTGATCCCAGTCTCTCTCGTCTCTCACTCTCCCCCTCCCCTGTTGAGACTCCACAACAGGGCAACAACTATTTTGCTATGTAGGAATACAACTCTTGAAACAGGATTATAACAAAGGGACAATAATGGCCCTTTATAGTTCAGAAAACATTGCAAAAGTAGGACCGTACTTCACTCTGAAAGTTGATGCATGTGCAGTGAGAGAGCAGTGACACAGTAGGTAAAAATCTGATCTGACATTTCTAATCCAGGGTGTAATGTTAATGTTATTACACTGTTCTACCCCCAGTCATTTCTGGGATTGGATCCCTCCTGTGTGTTTTACTGTGCTGCCCCACTCTTCCCAGGAGGCGTGACCAGTCACACCTGCAGCAGATCACTAATCAACTGGCTTCTTAAGCTTGTACAATGAGAGGCACTCCATACTGTAAATACATCTCAAGGACAATATATGGCACCTGAGGCAAAGAAATGTCAACGGCACCCCTTGCTGGTAGCAAGAAGTCCCTGTGGTACACACCCCATAGGATCGGAATTGTGCAACTTAATTAATCCTTGCAAGTCTTATTATTGAAATTAATATCTTTAATTTGAAGTAGAGGTAGATTTGATGTGACTCGTTGTCTTTGGACATTAAAAAATTGGAGTGCATGATCACTGTTCCTCCAAATATTTCTTCAGTTGTTTTCTATTTGTTTCTCATAATGTATGACTGTATGACATGTAAATTGCTTGCTACTGAATAGTTTTAACATCACTGGATCTTATAATTCCAGTCAATTACATAAAATTAGTAGTCTTTACTTTTGATGATGAAAGTTAAGAGAAATGGTTTTACCTGCTTGTACAGCCATCCGTGTTTAGACACAGCTGCTTTGTGATTCCTACGCATGCGGTTTGAGCGCTTGCCAAAGATAGCTGCCTTTTTTGGTGCACAAGACATCTGTGAGTCAGCAGAGAAATGGAAAAGGAGGGTTAATTTGTTTAGCATGTATTTATTTATTTTTAAGATCAACCAGCAATATTGAAAAAGTCTGTCGGTCTGTACAAGTAGTTAATATCTCACCAACTGTTCATCTATTTGCCTCCAAACTTGGCATGCGATTGTCCAAAGGAGTGCATTTGGACACGCAGTATATCCAATCTAATTACAAATTACTGAACAAATGTCCACACTAGTCAAGCAGTCAGTGTGTTTCTGAGGGGAGTGGGGGTGTGTTGGAATCAGTAAGTCTGTAGACCAAACTTTCTCCTTCTACATCATATGTGTCAAACTCAAGGCCACATATGGCTTAAAATGTCTGATTGTCTAAAAATAAGTAGGTCAAAAGAGTACTTTGACCAAAAACTACATTTCCCACAATGCCTGTCGACTATGATACCCGCGAAGTGACGGCTCAGCGCCACTACACGGCAGTGTTTCCACATCAATGCTAATGAGTGGAATTGAGAAATAAATAATGATCCCAAAATGTCCAGGAAGAGAAAAGTTGGTGCAGACGGAAGACTGTTTCAAGAAAGATGGGAAGGCGAAAACTTGTTTGTGCTTCAAGGAGAAAGACCGGTATGTCTTATGTGTTATGAGGCGGTGTCGGTTGTCAAAGAGTACAATCGTCTGCATTTTGACACCAAACACGGAGCTAAGTACGGCAAAGCTAGCCTTCAAGAAAAGCGAGCAATTGCCCAAGAATTAAAAGGCAAAATGCAGTTGCAGCCGAGTGTGTTCACGAAATCCACAGCCAAAAACAATGCGGCAGTGAAAGCTAGCTTTATTGTGGCTGAAGAAATCGCCCACGCTTCCAAGTCTTTTTCAGTAGGAACGTTTTTGAAGCAGTGCATGCTGAAGGTCTGTGAGCAGGTGTCATACGTTCTTAGCAGCTCACAATTGTTGATTTTACAGTAATTAAGCCCATTTTAATGGGAATTTATTGTGTTATAGTTTTTTCAGAGTTATTTATAATGTTATTTTTTTTCATTCACTTGGATAATTTGATCCATGATTGATGGAGTTATGTGGGTTTCATAAGCTGACAAATTAAAAGGATTTATGTTATAACAGAGCAACAAGCAAACATATTTTGTTATATTTTATTAACTGTCATTTTTGTGACTTGAATAAGTAATACATTCAGAGTTATTTTACATTAAGGAGTAGTTACATTTATTTTACATTACATTCGATTACATTTAGTTACATTTATAAGTTACATCCGGCCCTTTGAGGACAGCCATTACGTTGATGTGGCCCTCGGTGGAAATGAGTGTGAGAGAGTACATGTCCGTACCTGAGTATGAGACTGGGCTCCTGGAGAAAGGGCTGACACCACACTGGCACTTTTTGAGTCAGTGAATTCTTCAACAGGAGTATTCACCTTTGCATTCATATCAAAATCACAGTTCCTGCACAGAAAAGCAAAGACTCATCATTACTGTGGTTATTTGTCCTTTCCTACTATTTTAAACCTTTAGAGCGGTGGTCCCCAACCTTTTCTGTACCATGGCCCAGTTTAATGTCTGACAATATTTTCACGGCCCAATCTAAAGGTGTAGCAGATAAAAACAAAATAAAATAATAAGATTGGCATTAAAAACTGTGGTATTTTCTCTTTAATAATAATAACTATAATAATGAACGTAAATCCACTTTTTAATCATGTCAAGAGGACCTGGCTGCAGACTGGCACTGTCAGGCACCTCCACTGTCAGTACGGGAAATCACGTGATACATTTCAAAATAAAACGTCATTAAGACTCGAAAAATAAATCAAACAAATTATGTGAAAAAACAAAATAATGGAAATTATTTTTTCTTTCTGTGCGGCCCAGTACCAAATGACCCACGGCCCACGGGTTGGGGATCAATGCTTTAGAAGACACATGTCAAAGTCTAGGCCTGCAGGCTTCATCCGCCCGCTGGTGTTTAGCACGCACCAATACTACATTCCCCACAATGCAACGGTAGACCGCGAACTCACTGCAGCGCCTCGGCTTCAGTGAAGGCGTTTAAAACCAATCTGAGTCTATGGGAGAAGCAAATGTGGAAAGACAACTTGAGCCGCTTTCCCAGCTGCCAGACCAAAAGCTCTCTACCGCTGTATTCCCGAGTGCACAGTTTGCCGATAAACTCAACATACTTGCCGCCGACTTCCACCGCCAATTTGCTGACTTTGAAGCCCAAAAAAGCAGGTTTGAACTGCTTGGCCATCCTTTTGCAGTTGACGTGGAAAGCGCACCACCAAACCTACAAATGGAGTTGATTGAGCTCCAGTGCAATGACACACTGAAGGAAAAATATGAAAGAGTGGGTGCTGCTGAGTTTGCAGGTTTCATCCCCGACACAATGCCCCGGCTGCGCATCCAAGCTGCTCAGACGCTCTCTATGTTTGGCAGCACATACCTGTGTGAACAACTGTTCTCTTTGATGAAGCTAAACAAAACATCACACAGGAGCCATCTTACTGATAAACACCTTCACTCAATCCTGAGGATTTCCTCAGCTCAGAGCCTGACCCCGAACATTGATGAACTTGGACAAAAGTAAGTATCAGGCTTAGCCTCAGACAAGTGAGCATGACCGAGCATTAATGTATTTCTAGTTTTTAATTCTGTTAAATTTTTACAATTGTTTCTATAAGACGTGATTTTTCTTTGAAGGAAGTATTGTTATGTCTGTGTGCCATAGATTTTTGTATTTTATTTTATTTTATTTTATGTCTTTATATTTATTTTTCAGTTAATGAACTCAGAGAAAATTGCAGATTTGATTTATTATTTGATTTATTATTTTTATTTTTATTTTCTCATTTTACTATTGTTTCTGAAGGACATTTACTTTTTTGCTGTTTGCCTTTTGAAAATGTTTTCCCTTTAATTACTGCATAAGAAAATATTTCTTTATTCATTTAATGCACAGGACATGTTTGGAAGTTTGTTTTTGTCTGTGTGCCTGTTGAAAAATGTTTTCACTTGAAACAAACAGAGCCATTAAAATATTGGATTATTCATTTAATCCCTGAGTTAGGTCTTGGTTCAATAGGTTATGTGCAATCATTAAAATATGTTTTAATAAACATTTGTTATGCACCGCCGTCAGCGGTGCTAGTTAAGTTGTTGGTGTTCAGATTCTGTCATTTCCTGTTTTATTTTGGCAAGGGTTACATGTCTTTCCTGTGTGCACTGTGTCTGTCTTTGTCTGCGTCCTCCCTGATTGTTGATTGTTTGCACCTGGTGCCCATTACCCTTCCCCTTTAAATACACCTCTCTCCCCTTGTCTGTTGCCAGTGCGTCTTTCATGTCAGGTCCATGTTGGTCAATGTTTCGCTTCCTGAGTCTTCTTCTTGCCCAGTCACGTTTTGTTGCCTTGTTTTTCACTGTTGCTAGTTTTTGTCTTGCTAGCTTCAGTTGTTGGCTAACTCCACTGGAGTCCTCTTTGAGTATTGGAGTCCTTTTTGAGTTTTGCTGTTTTGAGAGACTTTGTTAGAACTCTGTTTTACTAGCTCCGTTGGAGTTCTTTTTGAGTTTTGCCTTTTGTGATGATTGTTTTATTTAACTTTGTTTTGCTAACTCCGTTGGAGTCTTTTTGAGTTTTTGCCTTTTGGATTATTAAAACCTTTCTCTCGTCAAGCCTGCCTTCAGTCTTGTGTGTTTGGGTCCAAGCTGTGTACTCTTTCGTAACAACATTGAACCAGTCCGGCCTTCGGCTTGTAGCAAATTTGTTTTTTTTGGCCCTCTATGTATTTGATTTTGACATCCCTGCTTTAGAGAGAACCATGACACAGTTGGTAAAAATCTGATCTGACTTTTATAATCCAGGGTGTAATGTTAATGTTATTACATTGTTCAATAAAATGAAAGGGAAGAGACTGACGAGAATCCCTAAACATTAGTATTATCTGTCTGTATGCTGCAGGCCATACACTGCTAGAACAGTCAGTGTTGACTCATGATTTTGCCAGGACAAAGGCAAGTTACCTGTTGTACTTTTTAGAATTTTTGAATTAGTTGTCAAAGAGAATGTATAGCTGGCCACGGCAAAGCTGGGGTCTATTTCAGGAAGCTGGTTTAGTGAAAACTCTGAGTCAGTTACCCAGGCAACACACTCTAACTTCCACTAAACCTGAGTGTCCACTGCTCTGCAGACTGAGGACAGTGGCAGACCTAGCGTGTCTGTTTCTCGAAGAACCAGTACATGTCGCAGCGCAGATGCTCTGCAGAAATATCCGTCGAGAGAGGATTATCAGACCCGATTACATTTTATAACTACCTGATGAGGACCTGTTGGAGCGTTTGCGTTTCTGTGCACCATTCATCATTTAACTGAACAATATGAATGTAGTGAATAAATGCTCTTTAATGCATATTTTGGTGATGATTGATCGCAGTTTTCAGGACGTTAAGTGATGTGAAGCTTATATATAGAATGTAGATGTTGGATGAGTGGAAAAATTTTTTTTCTCCATCTAATACGCGTGCATTGACTCAAGCTCTCGCTGTTTTTTGACACAGGGTTGATTTTTATTTATTTTTTAAAATGTGTCCAATTTCTGCGGTCATTCATATTGCCAACTCAACTGCGGAGAAGTAGGAGGAGCGAGGCTTTGTTTCACCTGTTGCCATTGTGAACCAGTTGTCTGCCTTCCATTGATGAGGACTTCATGCACGAGCTTCACTCAGGGTTATTTTGACTCAGAGTTGATTGAACACCTTAACACCTGTTCTAAAACTGAAAACTCTGAGTTTCACGGCTTAGAGTTGGTCAACCCAGAGTTTGTTGAACCTGCTTCCTGAACTGTAACAGCTTGTGTTTTAGCAGGGAACAGTCTCTTCCTCACTGGAGCAAAGAGACGATGGGTGTGGCGGATTTGCTTGTGCTTTAGCTGGAGCACAGAGGGAACACCTATTAACACTTCGGAAATCTACAAAGGATTATTGGTGTTGTGGTGCATCCAACAGTACATCGGCCTCACCCAGGTACCAAAATGTTAGGGTTATTCCCTTAAGTTTGGTAACCTTAAATAATGTTCTTGGTTTTAATCAATAAATTCAGCTATCAGTAAAATATTACTTAATATTAAAATTAAAATATTAATATGTGATAATAATTTACATTTATAAAAGAGAAGTCGGGGGAACCACCCTTCAAAGGAAGGGTTAGCTTATTTATTAATCAATAGTCTCATATGATTGTTAACTACCAATTTGGAAGTCTGATTAATAATTAAATTAATAACGATAATCAAATTTACCACACTAATAGTTAACAAGATTTAAGTATATGGAGTTCTTTACAACGTAGAGGTTGGCAAGATTCACTTTTATACAATATTAATAAAGAGTCGTGTTTAAAAATAAACATCTATTAAGAACCTAATAAAGGTCTAAACACACGAACTAGGAAAGAATATACGTACTATGTACAGATGTGTAAGTATGCGTGCATGCGCATGTATGTGTGTGTGTGTGTGTGTATACATGTGAGTGAGTGTTGAAGATTCAAAATGGCTGCTGGCCACAGACCAAGACAATGGACCACTGGAGTGATGGGGACCAGGTGACTGAGATCACATGTGTGATAAGTGTGGAGATGACCGTGTGATGTGTTGGTGCTCAGGTTAAAGAAAGGAGTTAGATGCATGCACGGTGAAGAAACAGCATAACAGAACTAACATCGACTTTCGAATAACACGCTACCAAATATCACAGCTTCAAGTCAAACTCGGACATCAAACGAAAGAAGATTCAGTTGACAGTTCTTAGCTTAGCCTAGTGTAATGCTAGCGCGATCAGTTCTTTGTTTAGCCCAGTTGCATTAAAGTGATCAGTTCTTTGTTTAGCCCAGTTGCATTAAAGTGATCAGTTCTTTGTTTAGCCCAGTTGCATTAAAGTGATCAGTTCTTTGTTTAGCCCAGTTGCATTAAAGTGATCAGTTCTTTGTTTAGCCCAGTTGCATTAAAGTGATCAGTTCTTTGTTTAGCCCAGTTGCATTAAAGTGATCAGTTCTTTGTTTAGCCCAGTTGCATTAAAGTGATCAGTTCTTTGTTTAGCCCAGTTGCATTAAAGTGATCAGTTCTTTGTTTAGCCCAGTTGCATTAAAGTGATCAGTTCTTTGTTTAGCCCAGTTGCATTAAAGTGATCAGTTCTTTGTTTAGCCCAGTTGCATTAAAGTGATCAGTTCTTTGTTTAGCCCAGTTGCATTAAAGTGATCAGTTCTTTGTTTAGCCCAGTTGCATTAAAGTGATCAGTTCTTTGTTTAGCCCAGTTGCATTAAAGTGATCAGTTCTTTGTTTAGCCCAGTTGCATTAAAGTGATCAGTTCTTTGTTTAGCCCAGTTGCGTTACCCATCCATGGAAATGGAAGACGATCCTTTGGAGGTGCTGGTTGGAGTCCAGTGAAATGGTTGCTTGGTTGGTGGTTCCTGTTGGTTGCGGGTCAGACCTTGTGTCGTGACCGGTCGTGCTGGAGTTCTTAGGCAGGCTCTCGCGTCGCTGCCTCTGGATGGTTTCAGCAGGCTACTCTGGGCAGGCCTGCATGGAGTTGAAGAGCTTCTACCGACTCCTCCAGGAGTGGAAAGGAGGCTGGGAAGAGGAGCAGTTGGCTCCCCAGGTGGAGAGGAGTATGGAGTCAAAGAGCAGAGAGGTCCTCCTGAGAGAGGTCCCCCTGAGAGAGAGATCTTCAAGAGCGATCTTCAGAGAGAGAGGAGGAAGAAGACCTGGGCTTTTATGGGCTTTGTGACCTCATAGGTCAAAGGGCACACATTGACCAATAGTTGGTGAAGTTTCCTCCAGGACAGGGTTTGTCACCTCGGTGTGAAGTCCCAATGCCCCTCAGTTGGAGGGTCCTGGAAGCATTCCTTTGTCTTCCAGAGCAGGAGAAGCCATGTGGTCAGGCTTTACAACACGCATGTAGGCCCAACTGCCCAATGCCGTTGCCCATGCCCTCGCCACGGAGATTGTCCACTTCACCAAGCCCAACCACCATTCACTCTGTGGGTTCCTGCGTCAAGCCCTTTAAGTGGTGCATAGTGGACCTAGATTTCATCTGTCTACCATTACTGCTGGACATGGCAGCTTCTGGGGTTCGACCTGTTCTGTGCCTTTGGTTTTTGTGTTACAGACAACACTGGGTCCACCATCCTGACAGTGTCCATGCCCTGGCAACACCGCTGGCCTTCACTCTTCAAGGGGACTGGGTCGCCCCACTGCCTTTAACCATCAGCCGCTCATCGATCCAGCTATATCTCCTGTCATCAAATGGCTGCGCCGGCTGCCACTTGCCCTCCGGGATGACATCACAGCTGAGCTGCAGAAACTTTTGGATGCAGGAATCATCGAACAGGTTGACGCATCACCCTGGATCTCAAACCTGGTGGTGGTGAAGAAGTTTGGCGCCCTGCACCCATGTTGACCTCAGGCAAGTGAACAAAGCTGTGATCCCTGATAAATACCCACTACCCACAGTGGAAGAACTGTCTGCTAAGTTCCACGGCTCTAAGGTCTTCTCAAAGCTTGACCTCTGCCAGGGTTATCTGCAGGTTCCCTTACACCCGGACAGTCGTAACCTCACAGCCTTTTTAACGCACATGGAGGTTTTCTGCTACACTTGCTTGCCCTTTGGCCTCAGTTCTGCCCCCAGCTGCTTCCAGAAGATCATGGCCGCCATCTTCGCTGGCATTCCAGGCCTGGTGGAATACCTTCAGGACATCGTGGTGCACGGGGCGACACAAGCTCTGCACGACGATCGCCTCAGCAAAGTGTTCAACGTGCTCGCCCGCCACAAACTCACGCTGAACATTGAAAAGTGCATCATCGCAGCACCTGCTATTGAGTTTGTGGGTTTTAGCCTTACCCCCAATGGCCTGAGCCCTCTCCACTTGAATGTGGAGGCTGTGCTGTGGCTGCCTCAGCCCTCCTGTCCTGCACAGTTGTCATCATTCCTCGGCATGACTGCCTTCTACCTACATTTCCTGCCCCATTACTCAGACACCACTGCCCCACTTCGTGCCCTCCTCAAGCAGGATGTGCCCTGGTCACTGCCGCTGTCCGCCAGCTGTAAGAGCAACTGAGTTCTCCGCCTGTACTAGCTCACTTTGAGTCCCACATTCGTGACCTGCGATGCCTCCAACGCAGTTGGCGCAGTCCTGTCGCAGCTCCAGTGGCATTTACCTCACAGTCACGAACTTCAGCTGAGCAAAAGTATTTGGTGGGGGAGAGGGAGGCGCTGGCCTGCCTCTGGGCATGTGAAAGGCGGCACATGTATGTCTATGGATGACACTTCACCTTGAGGATGGACCACCAGGCCCTGACGGCCCTGCTCGACACGTCTGGGTCGAGTCGCAAGCCGCTGCATTTCCACCACTGCAGAATGAGCGGCTGCAGGCGTACAATTTCACCACACAGATCACTCCAGGACGAGAGAACAGCCACAACTTCCCTTCCAGCCAATGCCACTCAGGACACAGTGGAGCCAGACCTGGGGCCTCATGTATGAAGACTTGCGTGGACTTGCTACTAAACTCTGGCGTACGCTAGGACCCAGAAACCGGCGTACGCAAAGAAAAATTCAGATGTATCAAACTGTGCGAACGCCGGGACCCAAGCACCTTTCTTTTGTACACCCCAATCACCTTGGAATTGAACGCACCTGCTGGCGCACCGAACTCCTCCCTGCCCACGCCCCGATTTACATAGGCAATCCTATTGAAATGAGGGGATTCCCCTCTCTGTGCGATCGTTCTTCATGGAACAACAGACAAACAACAAAGGGAAAAAAAAGAAATTTCACCAACTCTAAACTAGAAATACTAAGTGAAGCGGAGACGCACCAAACCATTTGATTTCGTAGCATGTCAGCAGGGATAAACATGAAGTGGGAAGGAGTGAGTGGGAGAGTGTGCGTGTGAGGCTGTAAATGGCGAGGATCAGAGCAGCGCACACACCACAGTGGTCAGCCGTAGAGGTGTTTTTACCATTTCTGAATAGACGATGATCCAGGGGAGAGCACTGACTCCTCCACCAGCTCCGCTGTCCTTGAACCGCATTTGTTTATGAATGTAGAAGTGCGTCGCGGCCCATGATTATGTGTAATATTACACACGAGTTTATTGACAGAAATAATGAACACAGGGAGTCACCAGCATTAACATAAAATCTCACGTCCCGTTTATATTTGGGGCGACTGAATGAAAGATGCCTGTGCCAGCCCCCCTCCCAATGCTGTTAGTCGGCTGCATTTGCGCTGCACGTATGATTTGAAAATTGATGGAATGAAAATGCTTCCTATTAACAAAGTATTCGCTCACGTCAAGTTGCATCTTTTGCAACCATGCGAACGCTGTCATTGTTAATAGCCCTTTTCTTCACTTAACACATGCTTTTATATCCGCCCATATCATTACAAACAGGTGGATGTGTTGATTGTTCATAAGGGGGTCTGATGTGCGCATCACGCTGCTGTAGAGTTGTTTCCACATCATTGACAGTTTCCCAGTGTCACCCTGCGAGCGTCGTCAAAGGCAAGATAGCCGCAGAAACTTGCGTACGCCAGCCACGGAGTTGGCGTGGCGCACCGCTAGAGTCCACGCTCAAGTCACTTTTCATACATATGGACATGAGCGTGGAAACGGGCGAACGCCAAGACTTTGAGCGTACGCAACATTCATACATGAGGCCCCTGGTCCTCATGCTTCACACACATCTTAAAGCAGCAGTCTCTCTCAGGGAGCTGGAGACAGTGTCCGCACAGGACCCATGCTCACTCAGCTCTGCACCTTCATCCGCGAAGGCTAGCCTGAGAAGTTTCCAGAGGAGCTGGCACCCTTCTACAGGGTTGGGAACGATCTCTCGTGCTGGAATAACGTCTGTGTGGTGAGGAGGCTGTGCATGGTGATCCCCAGAGCTTTGAGAGCGCAGGTCCTAGGCATCGTAAAGGTCAAGCAGCGCTGCAGTAGCCTGGTCTGGTGGCCTGGCATTTACAGTAACATTGAAGTGATGGTGAAAGACTGAGCAGCCTGTCTTACCAGCGGCAAAACTGGCTCGCCTCCACCTTCGCCTCTGCCGTGGTCCCACATCCAGCTAGACATCTGTGGGGAACATCATGGTGTTCCTCAGCACCATCCTTTCCTTTGGTGGTGTATGACCACTCCATTTGGCCTGAGGTGTGCGCCACCGGCTCTGTCACCACCAGCTTCCTCTCCTCCCTGTTTGACCGCTGGGGCATGCCAGATGCCATCACCACCGACAACGGGCCTCAGTTCATCTCGGCTGACTTCGCCACCTTCGTGAAGGGCAGGGGAATTAAGCACATTAGGACTGCTCTATACCACCCTCAGGCCAATGGAGGCGTGAAGAGGTTTAATCAGACCCTCAAGAACGGGCTCAGAGCACACTTTGCAGACAACCTCCCATTTGCAGCATCACTGCCGAACACGCTGCTTCACTACTGAGCAACATCACATGCCACCACAGGCAGTTCGCCTGCTCTTCTGATGCTGGGACGTGAACTATAGCTCCCTCTGGACTGCCTGCGTCCTCCATCAAATGCTGCTCCTGTGGCAGCACCCACCCCAGCTGAAAGAATAGAAAACGCCGCATGAAGCAGCAGTTCGACGGGAAGCGCTGGGCGAAACACCCCTCCTTCACAGTCTCAGACTGGGTCAGAATATGCCGACCCACTCACTTGCACAAGATGCGCTATCTCTGGTCTGCGCCCCAACAGATTACTGCGCAGCTGGGTCCAGCGGCTTTAGACAGGTGACTCAACCAGCTGTTCCTGACCAGGCACCTCTTGCAGATCTGGGTCACACCAAAAGGGACTGGGACTTCCCTGATGCCCAGCCAGTGATCCTTGTTGGTCACCCACCCGGGCTAGATGCACCAGCCGTCCCTCAGCAACCTGGGCCCCGCCCTGTTCGGGCCCGTCAGAGGCCGCACTAACTCAATGACTATGTGACTGACTTTTGAGCCCACTTAACTAGTGCGTAGTCAGTCATATGGCAGAATAAACCATAAGGCTACGCGGGTAAACTGGAAGTCTACCCAGTTTATAAAGCCCTGTTTAGGTTGAGTGCTGTTGTTTACACGTGTCACTTTATGCCCTTCCGTTTATGTGTGTTCTCCCAGGGAAGGAGGGACTGAATGTAGTGTATGTTCAGCACAACAGTGTGATGTCACTGCCACAAAGCAGCACGGCCGCAAGCTCAGAGTTCAGAATGCACCGAGTAAAATGGCTGCTCCGTGTGTGCAATAAAATACACAGTTTGTACAGAGCCGTGTTTTGTGTGACATAACACTGACACACCAACTGACCACCCTGAACCTCTCTCTCCCTACCCAGCCTTAAATAAACCCACCAATCAGCAATCACATGGGAGAGTCCACTACGAACAGGTCATCATTACCACAGTCACCACAATAGCCTTCAAAATATATATTTAACATCAGCCCATAATGCATGCAAATACCCACATACATTCAAAATAAGTTTTTAAATGCATCACAAGCTCCACCCTCGCAGTATGAAGGAGAGATTCTGCCACTCCTTCTTGCCCACTGCTGTCAGACTCTACAGCAAGCAAATCAGACTGTCTGGGGTCCGTTTCAGGAAGCGAGTGCAACAAACTTAAAACCTGATCTCTCAGCTGTTAAGTTCAGGGTTTTTGGTGTCAGAACAGACTTAAGATAAGATTTTAAGGTGTTCAATCAACTCTGTGTCAAAGTAACCCTGAATGAAGCTCGTGCATGAAGCCATCATCAATGGACAAGACAGACAACAGGATTCATCATGGCAACAGGTGAAACAAAGCCTCGCTCCTCCTACTTCTCCGCAGTTGAGTTGGCAATAGGAATGACTGCATATGAAGAAAGTGGACTCATTTTAAAAAAGAAATAAAAATCAGCCCTGCGTCAGCAGCAAAACAGCGAGAGCTCGAGTCAATGCATGCGTATTAGATGGAGAAAAAAAAATGTTTCGGAAGTGTTCCACTCATCCAACATCTACATTCCTTGTGTGTTTGAGCGCACATTCCAAAACACTTAATGTATAAAAGCACGATGTCAAGCTTTTTTACGTTACGACTTTTCAAATGTCCCCACAGGCTCTTGAATTGTGTATATATACTTGTATGTATAGTTGTGTTGCTTGTGTTGCCTTGAGATAATGTGTATTATGGTTTGGCATTGTGTAAATGAAATTGCAACTCAATTGCAGGAATAGAAAATATAGCTTAATCAAGGTGCAGAGAGGGTGAACTTACTAATAAATGAATTTACTAATTAATAAAGTAGTATGTATAAAAACTAAAGTATCAGCAGGATTGGCTTATCATCAGTGGTGATTTCAGCTGCACTTAAGATTTCACAGTGGATAGGGTGCTAGTGAGGAACCCCACCCACAATCATCAAAAACACTAAACAGTCTCAAAGTAGAATAAGTGAATCAGGTGGAATCAGGAATCATCCACTCCCATGGGTTTTCGTACCACTGTTATGCTGATGACACACAACTCTTCCCTTCCTTTCTCCCAGATGATCAATCAGTCTCAGGGCAGATCAGAACGCAGCAGCTCATCTGGTCTTCAACCAACCAAAAAGAACTCATGTCACTTTTCTGCTCATCTCTCTACACTGGCTTCCAGTTCCTGCCCCCTCATTAAGTTCAAATCCTTGTATCTGGCTTTCAGAACCATCATGAAGTCAGTTCCTGGATACCTGAACCCTGTCATCCAGGTCTACATTCCATCTCACCCCCTTTTTTCAGAGACTCTCTCCTGTCACCCCACAGTGGTGGAGTGAACCTCCAAGCTCTCTCAGATTAGCTGAGTCTCTCCCAACTTTCAAAATACAACTCAAGACTCTATTGACACCAGCCCACCTATGATTATGATGTTGTTCAGCACTGAGTCCTAATGGACACAAATAATCCTAAGCATTTACTTACGTTGTCTTTCGTTCCTAGTTCTTTGCTTGTGCTTGTTCGTCACTTTGGATAAAAGCGTCTGCCAAATGTCTTTGTAGACTTTACTTGTAGGAAGAGCACCAGAAATAGATTGTCTTTCTAATGATTTCCTAAAGGGTTTCTGGCATATCATTGGCCCAGATTTGCTTGGTGTCCTTTTGGAGTGCCTTACGATCAGATCAGCAGTCATTTCTCTGTTACCCAAAAAAGAAAATTTGGCTCTGCCTTAAAATTGGAGGCCTGTTGCCTCCAATATGGATTACAAAATTGCTTTCAAGGGCCTTAGTAAACAGACTCAAAAACATATTGGAAAATATTGTTCACAAAGATCATGGACATCACATATTTTTTAGTTTTGATTTGGTTTGATTTGAGGAAAAGGTTTTTGATTGGCTAGATCACACCTATTTATTCTCTACATTGAGAGCTTTTGGTTTGGATAATAGGTTTCTTAATTGTATAATGGTCCTGAGTTGACTAATCCCTGTACAGCAAGGGACAAAAAGGATATCCAATTTCAGGTCAGCTATACAGTATAGCCATCGAGCCCTTGATTGAGGGTTAGGCTTAGTGGTCTTGCGCTGCCCAGTTTCTCAGACCCTGACTATTCACTCACTGTTTCAGCCTGTGCAGAGGATGTAAATGTTTTGTTGCCAATCAAAATGACGTACAGATTTAACTTTCATTATATGAAAATGTTTCTTCTGCATGGGTCAAACAGAATAAGAGTGAGGCTCTGGTAGTGAGACAGTGGAGAGGTCAGGCAAAACCAGGTATGCCTGGAGGGCTTGATGATATGCCAAAAAGAAAAGAAAAGTGTGAGAGGTAATGGATGTGAATGCAAATATATAGTTGCAAGGAATTGCATTATTATTTATTAACATTGTTTTTGTGGTTTTACATTGGGTGACTGATATAAAGAATCTTTTTCACTTCTTGAAAATGCAAAATAAATGAATTTTTGAACCTCTTTTTCAAACACACACTTCACACTTTTTGCCTGCTGTAAGAGAACTGCAATCTCCCTATCTGTTCATATATCTGTGCCATCTCTGGTGATATTTCCACCATATGAACTTTCTACAGAAGCCTCAAACCCTTTGATGGATCCACTATAGCAGGGGTGGGCAATTATTTTTTCCATGGGGCCACATAAGAAACAGAAAATATTGTGGAGGGCCGGGCCAAAAGGCTGAACTAAATTCTGCATAATCTTAATTGTATTTCTTTATAAAAGGCAGTAAATAGCATTGTTTTGACAAGCTGGCAAGAGTATATGTTAAAGTTAAGCAATGAAAAAATGAGGTTGCCTTACAAAAATTTATTCATTCAAATTTCTCAAAACAATGATAGACAAAATTTTAAGATTTTTTACTATTTGTGACTCATATTAGTGTACATTTTCAGTCACATTCACTCCAAAACACATTTTGAGTTCCATATACTGTTGGAAAGTTGTGTGAAGGTTCTGAGCATTTTATAGACATCACAATATTGCTAGCAAAGCCTCCGATGTCCGCGCTCTTTCAGCATCAGTCAGGTTTTTATATTTCTCCACATGTTTCGTCTGGTAATGCCGACTAACATTGTAGTCCTTAAACACGGTGATCTGCTCCCCGCAAACTAAACACACGGCTTTACCTCCAACTTCAGTAAATAAATACTTAGCCGTTCAATTTTTGTTGAAAATCCTATATTCGGCATCTACCTTTCTTTTTTTAGCCTGAGCGGACATTTTTGAGGGCTAAAGTCGTCTTGTGATTCAATCACGCGCATGTCTTGATATACGCATTACGTCATTATGTACGTGAATTAAAAAAAAACAACAACTTCAGAATAAAAGCAGTGCAGCTTTAGCCCATGAATGAGGTGAAATTAGAAAGTATTGTAATGACTCAGTTACGTGCAGTGACGGGCTTGTCGTACCCGGCCAATCAGGGGCGTGCATGTTGCTTGGTGCCTGGATGCCTTCTGTTGATTGGTCGGGGGCGCGGGAGGGATGCGGAAATAGGCTGGGGCGACGCGGGGAACGGGATAGTGCCGGTTTGGCAGGCGATCGTGTGTTTGTAAGAGTGACGCCTAATAAAGTTCCCAGAACTCGAGAAGCGTCTCATCACTTTGGCGCTACAGTATGTTTATTTTGTAATTTCCAATTAACCTTACACTGGCAGTCAGAGTCAACCAAAGGTATGTGGCCCGGGCCATACAATGCCCAAGTCTGTCATACGGGCCAGTCAGCGCCATCCCGCGGGCCGGAGGTGGCCCGTGGGCCGTACAATGCCCAGGTCTGCACTATAGGATGTGTATGAAAACTGCCTCTGGCTCCAAAAGATGTACCCTATGTGGAAGGGCTTAAAACTGTAATACTTTGGAGAAAGGTAGGTTGCGATAATTGACAAGCAGCACTTGAGAGATAAGCTAGAAAGATTTACTATAGGTAAACTGCAGCTTTATTAAGCTGAGTAATATTTTTACCACAATGATGGCTGTTGTACATCATCTTATTATCTTCTGGGAGATGCCTGTGTAGGTGTAGAGGATAAAAACATGCAATATTTCACATAGCCTGTGGCCTTCATTACACGTATAAATGAAAATTATGTAAAAATTGAAGAGGGTTTACATTAAAACTTTTTCATGGACCATGACAGACCCATCCATCACTTTCATATACATTCCCCATCCTCCATAGCGCCTCCCATCCAGGCAATCTCTTCCCCTTCCCCTCCCCCACACATCCTTTGTCCCTACTTTTCTATCTCTGCAGTGGGGCTGGCCCATTACTGAAGGTGTTACCATGGTTGCGGCGTGTGTGTGTGTGTGTGTGTGTGTGCATGAATGAGTGTCTATCTCAAAAATAGCAGGTGCTTAATTCCCATTGCATGGCCATAAGCAAATTTAGCAAACTCAAATGTACATTGGTGCTTATCATTTACACGCTTCAGAACAGAATTGAGAATTACATTGAATTACACAAAATATTATTTACATATGCAATCAAGCCTCTCATACACACACACAAACAGGTTAATGTACTGAAATTATCTGGCTGGATTTCCCCCCTTCACACATACAGTACTATGTGTATGGCTACATGGACACACCTCCCATTGTGGGCTGCAGACTTGACTAGAACTCTCTTTATCCTGCATTGCCTCTGATCGGGATTGTAGAGGAATTGGCTAGGATTAGTTTAATGCTGCCATGAGGCATTTAGCACATCCTCCAGATTACATGAAGACACACCCACAGGAGAATCTAGTTGATCCATGCATGTTTCTGATCACTCTGACTTGTAATTTGTTGTGATCATTCAATAAAATTTTAGATAAATGAATTTAGCATGACTTTGCCTCAAGGCAATTCCCTTCGAAACTTTCTAGATTCATTATTTAAGCAAATAAATAAAAAGAGGATAAATAGTTGCTGCATATTTATACCTTTCAGATATCTAAAACTGACATGGAAAGTCAATTGATGTATTGTTGGTTCCTTATCATTAAGATACTATTTATACATTTATATAGTTTTAATAATTTTAAGCTTTTTAAGAGATAAAGAGGAACAATATTAAATGTTTCAAATGCCAAATATCTACCAATACAGTATACTCCATATTCTTGAAGTACCTACTACTACTGTCTACTGTCCATTGACTCACACATACATACTGATGACTAGTGCACCAAATATATCCTCTTTTAAATCCAGAATGCTTGTGATAGCGCTATTCTCACCTTGCTTACGTTTTGTTAATTTGACGTGCAATGTATTTTAGCTTCTGTCTCCATCTACTTGTTAACCCACATGATCTCAAATAAACATCAAGGTCATCAGTGCATAGTTGGTGATGTATAAAAAGGACACTTCAACAAATGTATCGTCCAACATCAAAGCAAATGCTGTACATATTGTTGTGGAAATTTCGTAGTTGCCATGGTGACACATGCAGGTATGGCCAGCTTAGATGGCAGTCACAGATGGGCCATATTGGCTGCTGTACAACTTACCCTGTCCATCATTGCTGCTGTTTAAACACATAGCTTTCACTCTACCTGCTCCAACCCTGAAGGAATGACCAGATGCACATCCAAGTGTAAACTGTTTCAGCCAATATAAGTAATATTTGAATCAGTAATAATAAATGACCACGCAAATATGCTAAGGCAGTGAATAGATCAAATTATTCCCATCACCCCACACATACATACAGACTATTCTATTTAATGTTGTTATTGCATCTGTAGTTAGCTGTGACTTCCCAACACAGTTTCATTAGCTAGTATTAATGACTGACTGTAGCCATGGTTAAATAAGCACAACGGCACTCCACCACACATACATGCAGACACCAAGCGGGTCACTTACCACTCATAGATACAAATGTTGCAACATTGCTGCTTTTGTGCATATCATCATGCACGTGTATTCCAACATTGGTTTCTTCAGATCGCAACAAAATATTCAGCCCTTAGTCTTTACCATGGTAAATGTCACCACTAGCTAAGAATAGATCCCCTGGAAGGAGGGCTTAGTGAATGGCTGAAGGCAGGAAAATACAAGGCAACATCTCGTCAGATTGGGATGGAGAGAGGAAGGAAAGAAGGCTAGCGAGCAAGAGAGCATGCCTAGAAAAACCCAGAAAATCCCTGGGTATTATAACATCACATGACCACCCATCGACTGTCAGTCACAGAGCAAGAGGAGGAGAAAAGAGCTAAGAGAGAATGAGGCACAGAGAGCACACAAGTGACTGAGGGGGAGGGGAAGGGGGTAAACAGCGCTATTCCTTGTTTCCCTCTGTGATTACAGTGACAGGGGCACATAGAGGAGGCATGAGCCAATAAGATATGAGGACTGTCTACTGGTTTAAACCCCTCCCTGAGAGTAAAGGTAACACTAACCGAGGAAAACATGATGAGGGAGGGACAAAGAAAAAAACAAGAGAAATCAGCAAGCCTTTGTGGACAGACAGGAAGACAAATTACTGAATGATGGTGATTAAATAATCATTATTTAACCTGCTCTAATTACATGTTCATAGGGCAGATCATAGTAGATCACAAGACAGAATTTTAAACAACTGCTTATTATTGATTTTACTTAGCTTTAAATTACATCCAACCTCACATTTTAGTGGAAGCATGAACAATATCAACTCAGTAAACAGTAGCTACTCTCTATTTTGTACTTAATCTTCATTTGGTTCTCTGTGCTATTTTATCTACATCCTGTTGGATTCCTCCTCTTCCTGTGAAAATGAAGATAGGCCAGGTGCAATCAGATCAGGGCTCCAGAGGCTTTACAACTGAACATTTTTGGAAGAGAAAAAAAAGAGAAAGATGCTCTATCCATTCTATGGCATAAAGTTATGACATCGAGTATTGAAAGTCAGCAGAACATGCCGATGCCGACGCACTGTCCAGACTTAGTGATGGGATATTTGAGTCTTTTTACTGACCTGAATCTCTTAATCTTTGTTCATTTTGTTCATTTTCCAGTAGGTGGTGCTGTACCCCTTGTAAGACAGACCGGGTTTCTAAACACAGTATATTACATAAAATGCCACAAGAAATTCAAACCGTGTGAAAACCAAATAAAGTAACTACACACCACAGTAAAGTGACTTGTGTCCTGTCCTCCCTGCCATGAACAAACTAATGCTTAATGCATATGCAGTGGCCATGTGGTGACAGAAGGTACTGCATGAAAAGGAACGAATCAATCACTGAGAGGACTCATTATGCCAACTCATATAAAAGATTAGTTCTTTTTGAAAAAATCGTTCACAAACATAACATCAATATCCAGACTGCCACGGCACGACCAGGACAAAACAGCTGAAGAAAGTCAAATATACTACATCTCAGTAGTAATTGACCTCCCTGTGTGTGCAACAGATAAATCCCCAAGCACACAGAAAGATGCAATAGTGAGCAAAGTGAGGGATCTCACTTCATGTCAGCAATGAAGCCCTCAGACCTTCTGAGAAGCATGGCTGTGTCTTGTGGGGCATGAGAGTTATTGTGCCTGACCTACACTGGGGCTCCCCAGGGCTGTACACCTTGTACACCCCCAACAGCACAGTGCACACCAATTCAGCAACATCTTTGTAAAAATTGTGGATGACACCACTGTTGTGGGACTGATTCATAATGGCAATAAGAGTCCTGAACCTCACTACCTGGTGATCCCCCAATAACCTGGCACTCAACTCCTCAAAAACAAAGGAGTGCTGGACTTCAGGAAGAGGAAGGAGAATCTCACTCCTCTTCTCATCTGAGGGGACCTGGTAGAGAGGGTTTCTCAGGACCTTACATGGGGAACTAACACCAATGCCCTCGTGAAAAAGGCATAGCAGCATCTGTCCTTCTCAAGATCACTGAGGAGGGTCAACATGTCCCAGGACCTGCTGCTGTTCACCTACAGGTGCTCCGTAGAGAGCATCGTCACCCACATCTTGGTGTGGTTCGGCAGCAGCTCTCAGGCTGACAGAAAGGCTCTGGGAAGAGTCAGCACAGAGCACCATAGGAGTACAGCTATCCTCTCTGTTGGACATCTTCAACAGCAGGTGTCTGCATGGGGCCATAAGCATCACCTGTGACAGTTCACACCCCGGGCACTGCCTGTTCTCACTGTTGCCCTCAGGGAAGAGATACAGGTCCATCCAGGCCCACACAACCAGATTTGCCATTCAGTACATTCTACCCTAGTGCAATGAGAGCATTGAACACACTTTAGCTTCTCAACAGCTGTTAAGTGTCCAGTCACTGTTTATGCTCATGTTCTAAGTGCAATATATTTGTTTCCACTCTGCTGTTATGCTCACTCTCTACTGTATATTGTGTATATTACATTCTTACTTGCTCCCGTTGTAAATATATTTATATTTTTTATACTTTTTTTTTTTATCTTAAAAACCACTGGAACATTATTTCATACAAGCAGTTCCTGAAAAGCAATAGCATCAATGGCATCATTAGTGCAAGCCTTCCATCCAGCATCAAGTGCTTCTGAAAGATCAGTGCACGCAGTGAAAGCAGCACTCAGGAAACAAGTTCAGATGGATGATGCTCAGCAGATGACAACATCACTGTAACACAAACTGCTGAGGACCGAGCTGCTTCAGGACCTATTTTCTCACGGCAGGCGGTGGAGCTGAACATCCCCCCTTGGATTATCTCACTAGCAGTCACTGGGAGGAGCTTCGTCGGGTCATCCCTGAGGTCTGCAGACAGAGAGTTATGCTGCTGCCTACATTGATGACACGGTCATCTTCAGCAAGTCATGCACTGACCATTTGAAACACCTGGCAGTTCTGACAGATCAAGGCTGCGGGGCTGGTGCTCAATGTGAGCAAGTGCCAGCTGGCAAGGCCTACCTGGGATACATCCTGGGCGGTGGCACCAAGCCTCAGGTCCGAAAAGTCGAGGTTGTTCATAGCTGTTTGGCGCCCACTACAAAGAAGGGTGTGTGCTCATTTTTGGGTCTAGTGGGGTGGTACACAGGTTCATCCCTGGCTTCTCCACCTGGGCTACGCTGCTTATCAATCTGACTCTGAAGTCCTGCCCCAATAAGGTTGTATGGACAGAGGAATGTGACAGGGAGTTTCAGGACCTAAAGGAGGGCCTGCAGAGCCCCAACTTTGACCTCCCCTTCACGGTCCTGACCAATGACTCTGGATTGGGCCTGGGGACCGTGTTGTTGCATGGGGAGGGAGACATTAGTCTAAAACTTGTTGGGCAAGGAGTTTTTGCTGGAGACTGACCACCGGGCCCTACAATAATTGGGCCGAATGCGTGACAGCAATGCTCAGATCACCCGATGGTATCTGTCTCTTCAACCGTACAAGTTTGCTGTTCATTGTCTCGACTCTACGAGGAGGGTCAAGCTTAAGGTGGGGGGTGTGTGATGACGTGGCTTGCCAGGACATCTTTACTGCACCGTAATGGCGTGTCTATGATGGCTGCAGCGACGGTGAACTGTAAACGCCATTGCCTCACGTGGACCTTGTCCGGTCCATGCACTGTTTGGCATCTTCAGTGACAAGTGACATGTGACATGTGTGAGATGGTGCTTCTGTTTAGCAGAGAGGTGCACACACTCTGCTGTGCTGTGGCACAAGTCCTGACAGACAGGATCACTCTAACTCAGGGGCTAACTGAATGTGGAATTGCAGAGGTCTTAGCTGGCAGCCGTTCTTCTGCATGTGACGTACAATAGTGTGCTGCAGATTCAGGGGGTTTATAGTGACCGGTGCATCCGCAAGAGGGCGGGGCTGCACCCTCATGAAATAAATTTACTTATTGTCTGTGTTACAGTGTGATATCTGCACAGTATTATGTCGGCTGATATCAAATGTAAAGCCTGATTTTGTTAAATGATGGGGTAGTAACATTTTGAATTGTTTAAATTGATTTTAGCGTTGTAATACTCGAAACACCCCTGTGCTGAGCTTGGTTAGTGGTACGTTCCACTTCTATGTGTGCTTAGGCATCCTTTATAAGGGATGCCTCAGAGTTGAGAGACTTTGGAGGGAGAAGGATGTGTACTTGTATTCTCCAGACTTCAGCTGTGTGAGGTGCACTCTTTTTCGTGAGCTGAGTTTTTAGCTACATTGGTTTGGTTTTCCACAGTCAGTTAATCTTCTGTAAATCTTTGTGAAAATTATTTTTCTTTATTTCTTTTTCTATATTTTCCTTGGATTTTTGTCCAGGTTCAAAACCTCACTGGTGGAAAGAAGAGCAATAAATGGCAAGCATTGAGCTTGGTTTCCCTGCTTCATCTGCATGCCTATTCTTAAGACCCCCGACACCCTACATCATAACATTGCCCCTCTCTGTACATCTCTGAAAAACACGTCAGTTTGCACTCAAATGCTAAAACATCCTCCAGCATCATAAGGGTGTATTCAGCGTGTTTGGATGACCCATCATATCCACCTTTAAGTCAAGTTTTCCAGTCAGTCTGGACTGTCCAGTTGGGCTCAGCTGAGGCTCTTGCTTTCAGGAATTACAGTTACTTAGTTTTTACATGTTCCATGTTCCAGCTGCATGCAGTCAGCGAAGCATTTCAGCACCTCCCCCTGGACAGCCCCGCACTTTGTTATCTGAGTGTGCGTTATCTGAAAGATTTTAGTTTTATGAATACGCAATGTAATAATTCAGAGTACAGGCTAAATACATCTAAAAATAGCTGATTTGATTTTTTCCTGAGAGATTCACAGCAGGAGGGCTAAAAGAGCCGCATATGATTTTTCAAATGTAACTACATTTCTTATCTCCAAAATTTACAAAAGTAGCTGTAATTTAGTGACACGTTTCCCCCCAGTAATGTAAACAAGGATGGCGGTAAATACATGTAGATCATTGCAGACATTCTGAAATGCTGTGAGCACATTGCTCCTGTGTCAGGTTGATTATGTTCAGCTCTAGCAGACAATGTTATCAAAAATCTCTATATTTCATAATGACACAAATTGAATAGACAAAAAGATTTGGTCTGTCTCTGAAGGCAATTGTCTTCCTCTGACCCTCCAATAATCCATTCCAAGTTCCACGTGAGCAGCTCCGCATAAATGACTGTGGTGATCTAGCCTGATATGCAGTAGGACTGCAAACTATGCTTCGTACAGCATCCTGTACTTCAGAGCTGGGTTTTTGCATTTTGATAAAGGTTAAGTTCAGAGTTATCAAAAACAAAACAAAAACATAAAATAAACAAATAAAGACCCTAATTCCATGATTCACAGTTTTACAAATTTACAGGCTAAAATTGCATCATTGCATTTATAATATATAGGTTATAAACCAGGTATGTAATGTATCACCCATATTTGGTGTATTTTAATCATGATAACAATATAGTAACACTACAAGTCAATACATAATAGTAAAAACATAATGTCAGTGCCTGGTCTTGTGTGAATTTTTTTTTCCAGAATTGGTGAGTGTATTGGATGCCACCTAGTGTCCAGAAATGCTGAGCTTGTTTTCTTATTTCCTTGTGGACCTATTTTTTCAATGGGTGTGTGCACAAGCACCAGCACAATAGCTAAACAATGCATGCACAGCTTGCTCATTGTGGAAACTGTTTAAGATTTTAAGACTTCAGTAATGAAAAGTGACTTGACATAATGCATGTTATGATTTGACACTATACAGCCAACACTGAATTTAAATGAATTGAATGCACAAATTCTAACCTCATTCAAACCCAACACCTTCTCGTGATGACTTGTCCCCTTTTCTTCCTTTGTATTGTATAGATAATGCATTAGCTAAAGGCAAAGGTTGACACTTAGTGGCCAGTTGTTGAGTTGCTTGTAAACAGTATTTTACAAACCATTTCTCTGACGACACATCTCCACAGCATCTCTCTTCACTTGTTCCTACACTCAAATTGTGTTTGTGGAAAGCCCCAGCATTTGGCAACAGCATAGGTTGATAAGAGTAGTGAAGGGTGGAGAAAAAGGCATGTGATGAAATCCCCAAGGCATGAAAGCTAGTGGCCCTTCAGGAAGCAAAAGCCTGCATGGCTGCATTCCGCACTGTGCTTTTCCTTCACCACACTGCGGCCACAGGGTGTGTGTGATGTTGTGAAATTTGGGAGAAAAGCTGTCGAAAACAAAGTCCAAACGACATTTTTATTAGTTGATAGGAAAAAAATTCCAACAGCACAGTTTGGCCATAGCTACTATTTTATTGTTACCCATTTGATGGCAGCTATTCAGGGTCGTGACAGTAATGCAGAAAGTGTTGCTTTGTTGTAGTATTAAACACCATATTTCACCATTGTAACGTTTTGGACATTATGATGAAAGTTTTTTTTAACCAGGGTCTTACCCTAGTTAAAAAGCAGCAGCACATTCACTTAAATCACATGTACATATCAGTTTATCGAATTCATATGAATGCCTCCACACTTTGAAGAGACTGAAATCAGAGATGAAGTAAATCAGAAACTGTGCTTATCAAACACAAACTAAACTAACCCCCAAAGGCTTACAATAATGTTTTATAAACATAGCAATACAAACAAAGTCATCGCTTTTTCTTAGTTTGGCCACTGACTGATAAAACAATACAACAACAATACAATTTATCGTCCAACAACACACGCATCCACAACTTTAGGAGAGAGTGAGAAAATAGCATACCGTGACACATTTCTGTGTCTAGAAACTGCAAAATTGGTTTTGATTCCAGTCTTGAAAATAAACACTATAATTTGCTGAATAAAATAGAAACTAGTAGTTTGAACTGCTTTTATATATTGTGTGTTAAGCTCATCTAACACATAACAGATTACTCCCATACACATTTTTTTCCATCAGGCAAACCTGTAATCAAACACTAATCTTACTCTAGTTGGTGGTTGGGATTCAGAAAGAACAGAGAGAAAAACAGGTTTGTTATGTTGATCAAGTTCTCAGAAAAGCAGAGGAGGAGGCAACCAGGATGAAGGTGTGGTCAGTTTCAGGTGGAATTCCCCTGAAGTCACCTGAGTCCCTCCCCTCATCCTTGAAAGAAGTATAAAGATCCACAGGTACAGAGAATATCACTGATACTCAAGCAATAGACTAGAAATCATACAACACAATTTTCCAGCACGGACTTTCTTGGAGCATTATTACTTTGCAACATTTTCTGACTTGTGCCATCAGGTAAAGGCAATTTTACATAACTGTTTCACTGAAATGTTTGGCTTAGCTCTGTTAATTTGATAGAAAGTTTGTTCAACAAAGACTGGTTTTAACTCACGTTTCTCAGTGTCTCCATGTCATCACCGTGCCTCAGCAGCATCCTGACCCATGCTAACCTTACCATGTATCAGAACAGTATCTCTGATGCACTGCAGCCCAGCTCCAACATCCAAAGTAAGAGCAGCACAAATTCATATCTAACACTTCTGTAGAGTAAATTGTATATGTACTGAATTTTTCAAAAATGATCCATCCATAAGTTGCCTGGACTGTGAAACAAAAGTGAATCAATTATTGTCCAGAAAGAGTTTCTGATGTTTTTCAGTTTAAAATGAACCATACAGACAAAGCAATAATTGTTTTCAAACCTCTGCCAACAAGATTCTTTGGTCTCTGAACTTTGGCCTCATTTAGACACTGTTCGTTTAGTCATTTACCAGGCTGCTAATGTTTAACCCATCAGAGCCAGCAGGCACCTGATAGATAAAACAGCTTGGCCTTTGTTTGAGACACAAATACAGGCCAGGTGATAAAAGATTCAACAATGCAAGCTGGTGAACCTATAATGAAACACTGACCTTGATGAAGATTAGGATTTTATTCACCTGTTTCTCACCACCAATGTGTTGCTGTCTTGCTACTGCTCAAAAACAGGGACTATTTGACCGCATACATACTTCGAGGAGTATCATGTGATTCCTCCATCTTTTTCTGCAGATCAGTGGTATAAGCAGATCAGTCCTCACTGCTGGACAGCAGAAAATGCTCTAGAGTGGATCAGTGACCAAGTGGAGAACAGAAAGTTTGATGCAAGCAATCTCAGTCTGGCCTGCTGCTCCATGGATGGTCCCACTCTCTGCCAGATGAACAGGGATCAAATGGTTGGGATATTTGGCGTGCATCTTGGCCCGCATCTCCACCAAAGTCTGCAGGAACACAAGACCGTAGATGATATTACTGGTAGGATTTATTTTGTAAGCCTCAGTAATAATGTTTCACAAAAGCATGAGAACCTTTTCAACACCCAAAGGGTTCCATTGCTATGATATGATACCCTGGGAAAAATAATTAGTGACCAACTATCATTGCTATGCAGATGATATAAATAATACATTCTATAAATAGTGCTACAAAACTCTGATACTCCAAACCAAGTGTGCCTTCACAGCTTAGGCATAAATGAGCAACAATAAAAAACAAACAAATGAAACAAAGAAGACTACAGAAATTCTTGTAATTGATTCTGGTCAAAAGGGACAAAACATAATTTGTAAATTTGGCAAAGTTTGGCCCATCACAATAAATCAAAAGCAAAGAACCTGGGTATTACCCTTGACTAAGAACTAGACCTAAATTCGCAAATAAATACAAAGTTCTTTTAAAATAAATACAAAGATCTTTTAAAGGTTCAGTGCGTAAGATTTAGGTGAAGGTCATCTAATCATCTAAATTGTATAAATTGTAGTTTTACTGTACAATGGGCCCTTTATAAAAACTAGATTTAGATGGAAGGGATCTTCATTGTGTATTTTCACTGTTGTCCAAACTGGACAAATTAAAACCATTCACCACAAGTAGTACTCATTTGTGTTTGGAACGGGGGAAACATACAACTTCACTTCTAGATAGTCACTAAATTCTAAACATTAACCTTTTAGAAATATTGCAAAAGTAAGATCATGCTAAGACTAAGATGCCAAAAAAGTTGTTTTTGTTTTGTGCATTAATCTGGAATTAGCAAAGTTTGTGACCCGAGTGTTTGAATTTTTTTCCACAGACCTACAGAACTTGTCAAGGTCAGAGCTGAATGAGACCTGTCAGCTCCTGGATAACTTCCTGGACAGCCTCAACTTCCCTTTGCTCAGCACTATTAGAATTGGCCATGGTATTTTTTTATTGACATACTTCCATTCCCTTGATTCTGTGTTTAAATATTCCAAAGTAATGCTACCACTCACTTTCAACAGCTGAAGGAGACATCAACAAGAAAGAGTCTGACTACAGGGCTGATTTGACCATGGAGCCACTGACTTCTCTCAGAGACTCAGAGGTGTCTGATAATCAGTCTGACAGCGAGTACAGCTCCTCCTCAAACAGTCAGTATATGACATCTTTCTCATGTTTGCTATTACCTTCCTCACCCTTTCTGCCTCTGTTTCCCATAAATAGTGTATATCAGACACACGTCTCTCTTGTGTTCAGGTGGAGTGTTTGGCTTCTCCACCCTTGGCTCTCCTGAGTCTGGCTTTGGCGATTCAGAACCAGAAATCTCTTATCCTCTGATTTCAAGTGAGTAAACCACTGGAGAAAAGGTTTAACTACATAATGTATACATGACCGGTGGTGGTTGTCCACACCAAACTGTCCTCAGTGAGCATGGGGGCTGTGCCAGCATTGTAGAAATAATGTCAAGTAAACACCTGACAATTCAATGTTTCACTGACAGAGGTGCACATCAAAACTGAGACTGAAGAAATCCGCATAAAGAGACCACGGGGACGACCTCCTAAAATCAGCAGAGATCATAGCAGCAGCATTTGTGAATGTCCTAAGAAAAACAAACATGGTGAGGCCATGTTTATTGCTGTATCGTGCATCATATAAAAAAGCTGGAAAGGAATCTTACTTTACTTAATTTACTGTCATACTTTGCATCCATTTTGTATTTTTAGGCTGCAAATCTATGTCTATGTCCATTCCACTTTTGTTTTTAGTGCCCAGAGGTGCTCACCTATGGGAATTCATCAGGGACATTCTGGTTCATCCAGAGAGGAACCAGGGCTTGATGAAGTGGGAGGACCGTCGTGAAGGTGTCTTCAAGTTCCTCAAGTCTGAGGCTGTGGCTCAAATGTGGGGCCAGAAAAAGAAGAATAGCAGCATGACTTATGAGAAACTCAGTCGTGCCATGAGGTGAGTTAGCAACTCAACATGTAAGCTGGTTCATCCTCTGCCTCCACCTGCAAAAAGTTAATAGCATTTTGCCCAGACCTAAAACACAAGCAGGTAAAATTTGTTCTGCATAAATGACTTCCCGCATTGGCAATAATTTCAGATTATAGCTTTAGATTAACTGTTTTATGACATTCACTGACATCCAAGTCTAGATAGGCTCCTGAATTTCTTCTGAGATCTGATGTTTTTGGTGATAGTTTGATTTGAATACTGTAATGTGTGAGAGGGAAACTCTGGAGGAAATCCGAACCTGATTGTGGCATTTTCTGGAAGCTTAAACTCCAGTGAGTTGATGTTGGGCTTTCAGCTAACGTGCCTAGTAGTTTGTGTCAAACTCCAAGAATACTTGTGCCTATTGTTGCCTACCTTGTTTGTTTTATCACAAATTTTCTTTATTGTTTAGTCTTGAATCCATGATAATCATAGTAAAGTCAGAGTGATGACTTAGTGTCATGAATTGACATTAGTTTGACATGTGAAACACATAAGGTGAATTGTCCATGCTTGGTCTTTAGTGGGGAAATATAACTAATCTAACCCTCCTCCACCCTCAGGTATTATTATAAGAGGGACATCTTGGAGCGGGTCGATGGCCGTAGGCTTGTGTACAAATTTGGCAAGAACTCAAGCGGGTGGAAGATTGAAGAGGTTGGTATGGGCATGTAATGGAACAGTAATAGACCAGGCAGAAATGGAAAAGGCTTATCAGACTAGGGTTATTAAGTAATGCGTGGGGCCTGTCTGAAAACAAAGTGTGCTGCCCAAGATGTTTAAGACACAAACTTCCCCTCAGAAGGAAGGTGTTGCAGAAAACGTAAGCCAGTGTTTTTGGCTGTAGTAGGTTTTATGAACCAATATTAATGCTGTACCTGTCTTGTATTTTTGATTATATAAGGATACTATGTTCATAATATCCAAAATATATATGACTCTGGAAAAATCTAAACTTTTTATTTCTAATTTCAAACTTTTTACAGCTGTTAAGAACTAAGTCTGGTGTTTAAATGTTTAGTAATATGTAATTATATCACTTTTCATATGATCATTACATAAAACCTTGTATTAATCAGCTACTGACAGGCTCATGTGATGTTCATGTGATTAATCCATCCACTTTACAGTAATTAGTGGAATGTGTGTGGATACATTTATATGTCTGATCAAATAAAATAAAATCATTTTAGAAGAGATACATTTTAACACTGCTTCATTTCTTTTATTTTGAGATTCAATTTCAAAGCTAAACACTGGGACATGGTTAATATTTATAAAATACTTCCAATTCACGCACACATTCATACAGTGCATCTCTGATCAGCACTTTTTTTTAAATCTGTGTGGGGCAATTTAGGGTTCAGCAAATTGCCCAAGGCCGGGGATTAAGCTACAGACCTCCTGGTCAGGAGACCGTGACTCGACCCCTCAGCCAATATTTATAAATGCAGTTTGTTGAGATCTAATGGTGTAATTTATACTCACATAGTATTTATAATGTTGGCGCTGTTGACGAGGACATTTAGAAATTTAAGGTAGGTGATTAGGCCCTAGTAGTACCTTTACCATATACCCCGGCCACATGGACTAATGACTGATATCGTACAACAACAAATGGAATGCAGTGATTTACTATTTTCAAACCTGAACCCTTTTGATCCATCCTTTCCAGTCTTGATGATAAATCGAGTCATAAGAAGTCATACAAATCAGTCCAATATGAAGGGCACAGAAAATTGATGCAAGAATATCATAAAAAACTTTATTACTGTTAAAGATTCCCTCATTGCTTGTGTTACTCCATTGTGCATTTACCTTGCATGGGCAACATTTATGTAGGGCAGGGGTGTCAAACTCAAATACACAGTGGGCCAAAATTTAAAACCTGAACAAAGTCCTGGGCCAACATTGAACAAATGAACCTTTTAATATGGACCCAAACAAATTTTGCTCTAACATCGAATATTGAATATTGCAATAATTAATACAATATATACCGTAATTTCCGGGCTATAAGCCGCAACTTTTGTCACACAATTTCAACCCTGCGGCTTATGCTGAGATGCGGCTAATGTATGCATTTTTTCTAACGGCCGCCAGGGGTGCTCGAGCAGAAAAGGTAAGAGTGAGACAGGTGGTGTCGAGGAAGACACAACCGCCAATAAACACCACAGAAGGGGGCACAACAAAGTATTTGCAGCCACTTGACATCAGTGTGAACCGTGCATTTAAAGCTGCCCTCCGAGTTGAATGGGAGGCTTGGATGACCAGCGGCGAGAAATCTTTTACCAAAACTGGCCGCATGCGAAGAGCAACTTTTGTACTAGTCTGCCAGTGGATCCTGACAGCGTGTAGCAGTGTGAAAAAATCCACCATCACCAACAAGTTCCGAAAAGCCGGTTTGCTGCGTGATGGAGCGGACAGCCTGAGAGACCAGCCCTGTTAGCCCTGTGTCACTTGTGTTGCTGCTGTTTTTTTGCTGTGTTACGGTACTTGTGTTGCTACGTCTCAGTGACTTTTACCAGTGTGTGTTTTTTTTAACCAGCCCTGTTAGCGCTGTGTTACTTGTGCTGCTGCTCTGTTTTTTGCTGTGTTACTTGTGTTGCTGTGTCTCGCTGCCTTTTCCCCGTGTGTGTTTGTTATTAAAACTTTGAAAACTCTTTCTGTGTACCGTCTTTCTTTGTAAATATCTCATGTTTCAATGTGGGCACATGCGGCTTATAGTCAGGTGCGGGTTATGTATGTACAAAATGTTTTTTCCTTTAAAAAATGTATTGGGTGCGGCTTATAGTCAGGTGCGGGTTATAGTCCGGAAATTACGGTAACTTCATAGTGGAGACATGCAAAATCACATTTCAAATAAAATCACATCACTGGCATTCATTTATTAAATAAAAATTTAAATAAAAATTGTGTGCCTTTTCTATTTGCAGCCTTCTGATTTAAATATCAAAATAAACTTTTTCCACTGGATAATAATTTTTTAAAATGAAATAATAATAAATCAGTCAACCATTCAAGCCCATGCCTTGGAGTAGCAAGAAAAAGTTAGATAGAACTTTATTGATTCCTTCAGGAGGGTTCCCTCAGGAAAGTTAGAGTTCCAGTAACATAAAAATTTACAAGCAGACAGTCAGAATGAAATAAAATAAAATAAAATAGTAATAAAAAAATCAAAATAAAAAGAATAAAAATAGAGAATATAACAAATAGAATGCTAGTTCATCAAGGTCTGGGCTCAGGCTCTGAGCTGAAGAAATATACAGTATCAGCTAATGTTGTACTCTGTCACAGCCACGTTGACTTCAAAAACAAGACAAACAGGTCTGTCTTTTACATATGTAAACAGATATTCTATCTCCCACTTGTCCAGAAAATTACTGTTTTCTGCCTTTCTTTTCGCCATTTTTGGGAAGGGGTAGCACGGTGACAGTTGTAGCATGAAGTCGCTATGAGTACTGTCACAGAGGAGAGGACGTTTCCGGGTCCTGTCCTGATTGACGCGCCAAAACAACAGCAAGGCATTATGGGATTCGTAGTATTAGCGGTGAAAGCGCTGTATAATACCGGGGGCCAGCTCGAGTAGTCATTTGATATTGTCTCGCGGGCCAAATTTGGCCAGAGTTTAACACCTATGATGTAGGGGATATATCTTTCAGTGTGGCACCCTTAAACAGTGTGCTTTAGGTGAATCAATATCTGTGGCTATCTGCAAAATATTAAATATGATTATTTAAAAAGAATGATATTAAATAAGAATTTTGATAAAAGATAAATTGGGACACCACCCTTCAAAGGAAGGGAAAGGTTGCTTATTTATTGATTAAAGCTCATGGAATCACTAACTACAAATTTGGAATCTGGTTAATACTTAAATTACTATACTAAACTATAATTGAAAATACCACATCAATAGCTAGCAAAATTGAGGGATATGGAGTTCTTCTTCAAAGAAGGGTCGGAAAAATTCACTCTTATGGTCTGGAGGCTTTCCTCTGTCATACGGCAAGGCTTTTGGCAATGCATGTAGGCCCAACTATTGTTCACAAATAGTTAGTCCCAACACCATGATGCACCATTGTTTTTAATTGTTTTTTGTTGTTTGAATTGGTCATGGTCTGAATTGGTCAAGGTACAATCAAGAGAGATGTGTCTGTTGCATGAGAACTTTAGTTTTAGTTTAATTCAGCACTAATTTAGTGCCAGTGACACGAAAAAGTGAAATTCTGTTTGCCCTTAACAAACATGACGTTGAGTTGGATTCGTTCACTAGCTGCAGTCAGTATGTTTCATCATCAGAAATAGTTTGGGTCATGCTCAAATGAAATAGAAACAGTTAATATTTAAGATAAATTTGCTCCAATACATTGTCAGATGCATTTATATCATATCATTTATGCATCATAAATTCAGAAATATGATTCTGGAAATGCCAAATGTATGTATTTATGATAAAGATCAATTTGTTTCAGTGGAGAGGGGACAGATAGTAAATTGTCTGTATTTATATCAATTTATATACAGGTATTTCTTCATTAGCCTGATTATCCCTTTACAGTACAGTTTTACAGTTTTAACTCATTCACACAAACATTGCGACATGGCATTTCTGTACATAGTATGCCCTCTATACACCCAGATTCAAACAGTCACTCCAAATCACCTAGGGAGGAAAATATTTGCTTGCTGGTGATTCGTGGCATCAAGCGATGAAAAGAAGTGCAACTTTCTGACACCAACACCAGGGTTGTTGTGAGTCACGTGAAGGAGAAGCGTGACAGGCAGTGAACTATAGAATGTAACAGAATCTGTGGCGGAGCACAATGCCACTGGGCTCTCACCACAGCAACCAGAGATGAACCACTCAGGTTTAAGCATTGCACATTTTTTATTAAACAATAACATAACCAGAAATTTACAAAACTAAAATAAATTGTCCTAGTGTGCTGCTGTTATAATACTCTTGTACGCCTGAGCCAACACACAGTAAGATAATTCATAACTTCTCTGAAGATGTTACTCTTTAAAATGTTGTCATTTAATATACAATTTACATGTCTATAATTATGCAGTGGCATTTTTTTTCTTCTTTATTCTCCAGGCTATGCTAGAGATCTCTGAGACTGTGGCCTGGACATGTGAGATATCATAATTTCAGTATGAGAGGGAGGAGTCAAAAGGTGTTAAATGAAGCTTGGGCAACTACAGTGAAAACACATTTCACCAATTTAAGAAGAGGCATTCTGGTCAGTGTTGATATGTATGTGTGTATGTATGAATATATGCTTAATGCACGCCATTTTCTGTGGCCCATATCATGCATGCATGTCACTTATTACCTGCTGTTATCTTTTTGACAATTGTTGCTGTAATGCTGTAAACTTCCCGATTGTGGGATTAATATAGGATTATCTGCATCTGAGTGCATTGACAACTGTACTTACAATGGTCCCCTTGTCATCAGATCACACATACCAGATATTAATTCTGAGTGCGCACAGGGTCACACACACACACTTCTTAGTAAGCTGAGAGTGACTAAGCCTCCACAGCAGACCTGCCTAACAGGTAGATTTGGCAACAGTCCAGAATGTGCAGGTAGCACGTAGTTTACTGGAAACCTTATGATCACTGCCAGAAAACGCAGGAGCAGGAAGAAGGTGGGGGTGGGGTTTACTGCTATGATCTCAGTGCATTGTCACTTGGTAAAAGGGCATAGGTTCATGACACCATTTCCCACTATTACTGATTAAACAAGCATTACACTTTTCTTTTTAACTCTGTTGGACGTATTGAACCTTACAAGCATTTACCAAACCCTTTGTAACAGGAATCATAAAATAGGATTTTGACAGTGTGTGTGTCTGGACCTCTGCCGAACCCCTGACACTGACTCACCGAATCCCTGGGGTTCACTAGGTGAATGGTTTCACATACAAACACGTGATATTTAACATATGTGATTTAAAGTTTCAGAACAAACTTACCTAGTATTTAGATCACTCACAACATTATTAAAAATTCAGACCAACCATTGATGTTTAGTTTTGACTCTGGCAATAGGCAGCATTAAGTCTTTTGATACACATATATGTGAAACAGACTCACATATAGATTAATCCAGTTGTTTTTGCATGGCACCAAATCACAACATACATTATAACAAGAAAAATGTCCATTTAACTAACAGAGCCAAACTGAGTGTGGGCTGCCTCCTGCAGAGAAGAGAGAGCAAAGAGTAAAAGAAGAATACAAACCAATTCCCATTTGTGTAATCAACATATTTACAATATGTATGCATGTTTGCGATTCCTCCTCCCCTCCTTCTCTCTGAATTTACTGACTTCCTGAAAGCTTCAGCTTTACAACAATAACATGTAATCAGACTGCTTTTTATGCGTCACCCTTGAATCATGCCCACCTTGGTACATGTGGATGCGCACAGCTCTCCCTAGTGGTACTCAGTTGAAATAACATAATATATTAATAATATAACAAATAACACAATAATAATAACTTCCACACAGTCAGGTCTGGGGCAGACACCAGCGAGTCATGCGCAGCATACCTGACTGATGCTGGACTCTTTTGTAATAAACCTCTTTATGATTCAACTGAACCAGTGGCTGAGGCTGATAATTTTCAATCCGCACATCATTGATGTCTGAGATATCACAAAAGAATATTATTAAGACTGGGATTTGGGCACACTAGACTGAAGCGAGGTGAAGGGTATGATATGAAGTTTTTGAATTTCAAGTCGAAGAGGCAAACGTGATACAGACTCCATACCAATAGGTGGCGGTAGAAGAAGAAGAAGAAGAAGAAGAAGAAGAAGAAGAAGAAGAAGAAGAAGAAGAAGAAGAAGAAGAAGAAGAAGAAGAAGAAGAGGTGTGTGATGAGCTATAAAACCTTTGGTTGAATGATGTTTTTGGTTTATTTAAGTTATGAGTGGATCGAGTGGAGAGCTAGTTTGCGGCAGCAACGGCCGACGGGACTCTCTCCGCTTTTGTCCTCGAGACTGTAGCGAGCCGAGTCTGTTTAAGGAAGAAGGTTTCGTCAAAACTATGAGGTAGTTAACCCTGAGCTGTGGGAAACTCTGCGTTTTCGGTTTCATAAAACCACTTCAGTTACCCGGGTAACATCCCTGACTTTCACTGCGGTCAAGTGAGCCCGAAAAGTCAAGCCAGCCGCATTTTAGTGCGCCTATAGACCTTACGGTGAATGCTCGGACTCCACTGAGAGTCAGTGCTACTGTGATACAGAGCGAGCTGACTTCCAGTTTTTTAAAATAAGACGGAGATATACAAAGGCAATTGAACAAGTTGTAAGATATTCGGTCACATTGTGTAGAATGTGGTCAATAAGTTATAAAAATGTTGTTTTACATTGCATTTTTGGTGGCTTTTTAAAAAATTAGTCCTCAATTTTTTTTTGTCTTATTAAAGTTAGGTGCTGAAAACGCCGAAAGCTCCATGTTTATTGTACATTAATATCACTTTGGTGCATAAGTTCTGACAATGGTTGGAACAGTTGAAGTGAGGAGCATCTAGACTATGCCCTCACTGAATTTCAAAGATTTTTACTGTATAATTTTTGAGTTATAAAGTCTCAAAGTTGTGTCTATTTTCAAAATTTGGCACAAAAAGGCCTAAAATTCCATTTTTAATGTACAGTAATATGACTTTGGTCCATAAGTTCTGACAATGGTTGGTACAGGTGAGCTCAGGAGCATCTCAACGACTCCCTCACTTTTTTACTGGATCATTTTTTAGTAATTAAGGCTTTAAGCTTTGGGAGGGGGAGAGAGAGAGACATGGACCACAGTGCACAGCTGGTGTCAGGTCTGATTAGTTCAAATCACAAACAATACCAGTGTACAGACGTTATGGACAGTCGTGTTATAATTGTTAGTTTATTCTCTAGTTGAGTGAAACCGATCAAGTCTATAATTGATTTGAAGGCTGAGCTGAGGCTGCAATTTGTAACATTTGCATGAATGATGAAATCTCCTGTAATAATGATTCTATATGACCTAAGAATGTTCTCTGTTAAAAACTCAGAGGATTCAGATAAGAATTCTGAGTAGGGGGCAGGGTGGCGATATATAATAACTAGGGTTATTGGTTTATGCAATTTCAGGCTTGGATGGATGAGGTTAATAGTTAGGTTTTCAAATGAATTATAACTATCTTTTGGTTTAGGGTTGATTGATAAATCTGATGTAGATATTGCTGCAACCCCTCCACCTCTGCCTTTGCTCCGAGTAATATGAGTGTTGGTATAGGCTGGAGGTGTTGCTTCATTTAAACCTACATATTCTCCATCTTGCAGCCAGGTTTCGGTAATGGTCAGTGATCATAAAGAGCACTACACTAAATAATGAAACACTTCTGGTCTTCTTCTCAGCATGAGGACCTCTCTCCCTTCTCCCCCACGTCCTACTACCCAGCTGGTGTCCACTTCTTCTTTAATTTGCAGTGAAGAACTTGACCTATCGGTCACACTCAGCTCTACCCCCAAAACTGGCTACTCAGAGATGAAGCCCCACCCTCCAGGAGAGGCAAGTGGAGAGAGAAAGGCAAACTGAAGGCAATCTATGGAGTTTACCTTCAGTTTGCCTGTCACACATGCGCTGCAGCAGGAGACTCTGCAAAAACACATTCACGACATTAACAGACCTTCTGCCTTATTAAGGTGAGAGGTCGAGCAGCTCGATGCACCAGGTAGAGACAGCAAATTATGTATTCAATTAACTCAAATGCAGAAATCACATGATCCACATACAAACACTGCCAATGACTCTTTTCAGCACAAATTCCTTATTTGTTTGACATATTTGTTGACATATTTGTTTGTGTCTTGTAGTATTTGCATGATGCTGACCTTTTCCAGGAGATATTAGTCAAGGGTTTAGGATTTATTTTGTTTTCAACCGTCCATTTATCCTCGTAAGAAGTGAAAATGAGAAAACGAAATTGTGTTCATACACAGAACTGTCGACTAATTTGTGTGCTTGTTTTTAGTACTGGGATGGTTTTGGTTCTCTCAGGCTGTTTTTGTAGTCCTGGACTCAGTTAAGTACAAAGCTCCATGATCACAGCTCTATAACATCTAAACCAGCTGTCAATCAATCAGTCTAAGCTAAGAATTGTTTTAGAATACCTGCAAGTGTCTGTGTGCATACATACGTTAATGCAAACCACTCAAACAACATTTGTTGAGATTAGCGGAACCGTACTAGACTGAGTGAGTGACTCATATTTAACTGATAGCTTTCAATATGTTTGTGTAAACTATGAATCCTCCATACAAAACAAAGTGAGTCATGGAGTTCCACTAGCTTCTTTACTTGGTCCAATACTCAGTTTATACATGCTGCCATTAGGCAATATTGTTAAAAAGCACTGTTCACATTTCCACTGTTAAGCGGATGACATCCAGTTGTACTTATCTACAGAGCCTTATAATGTAAGTCATTTGGCTATATTTTCAGATTGTCTTACTGACATTCAAATTTGTCATTTGACCCATATATAAAACGGGTAACCAGAACAGCTTTCTTCCTCTCCATCTGTACACCATCAAAACAAAAAGGAGAAATCTCCTTTGCCTTGTAACTTTCAGGCTGGATTACTGTAATTCTTCTTGATAGGATGTCCCAGTAGGTCCCTGAAAAGCTTGCAGCCTGGCTGCTGACAGGAACAAAAAGATGAGATCATATTACACTGTCTTCGCTCCCTTTAAAATTTATGATTCATTTATTTCAAAATCGTCCTCATAACTTACAAGGCTCATAACAATCAGGCCCAGTCTTATATTGGCAAATTTATCACTCCCCATCATCCCAATGGAACACTTCCCTCTCAAAATGCAGGCTTACTAGTCATTTCTAGAGTAGAACAGCTGGCAGAACCATCAGTTACCAGGCTCCTCTCTTATGGAACCAGCTTCCACTGTTAGTTTATGTGATTTTGACTCTACATTTAAGCTCAGACCCAAAACTTTCCTTTACAACATAGTAAAGATAGAACATAGTTATTACTAAAGCAGACCTGGGCATTGAACGGCCCACGGGCCACCTCCGGCCCGCGGGATGGCGCTGACTGGCCCGTATGACAGACTTGGGCATTGTATGGCCCGGGCCACATACCTTTGGTTGACTCTGACTGCCAGTGTAAGGTTAATTGGAAATTACAAAATAAACATACTGTAGCGCCAAAGTGATGAGACGCTTCCCGAGTTCTGGGAACTTTATTAGGCGTCACTCTTACAAACACACGATCGCCTGCCAAACCGGCACTATCCCGTTCCCCGCGTCGCCCCAGCCTATTTCCGCAT